>SMJT01000057.1:683221-1126604 GCA_004349715.1 Crucihimalaya himalaica | reverse complement strand
TGACTCGATCTTTCAAGCATGTTGGATTGACTCTGCATTTGACATTTCCTAACTTTGGTCCAAAATTTGCATCCTTCATTTTCCTTATATTTCTATGCATATCCTTTGATCCAATCCACTCCTAAACACCTGAATAAACACAAAAAGAACAAAAAGAAGACACAAAGCAACCTAAGACATCTAAAATGCAATGAGACTCAATTGGACCCTAAATCCATGAAAACATCTAAAAAACTATACAAAGTTAGATTGAAACATATGAAAACAAAGTCTTAAAACAGTAAAATATGGTGTTATCAAGTATCCCTTTATATATTTTTCTATTTTAGTCTATTTTGGAAATGTTCGGTAAGATAGAGATCTTGTGTGTCGAAAGCGTCTTTAAATCCCAATCTCGAGGTTGTTTGATGATTTCATCAGCCACAATGGGTTCTCCTCAGGGTTACAGAATCTTGAACTCGTTTCTTGATAAAGGTTATAAAGTTTTGGCGGCACACCAGATTAGGAAACGGCCGGAGGGTAGAGGAGGTTCAGACCGGCAAAAGAGATCCAGGAAAGATCCCTATTATTTTCACATGTTTTAATCTGTATCTGTTATGAGCAAAACCTAATTGAAAATGTAATTTGCGGAAAACTATTTTGTCCGTAAACAGACTATTTTGTACCCATATTGTGTCTCAACCGACCGCTATCATTATCATTGTCACCTTTCAACAATATGAATATTTTGTACCCAAATTGTGTTGAGATATACTAAATAAATCGAACGGTTCTTTCACATTTAAATTTGTCACTAATAAAACATTTGTCTTGAGAGAAGTGCAGATGAGGACACTGTAAATTGACGATATATATAGCGATCGACGCGTTTAGACTTATCCATCTCCCAAGGTCACATTCCAATGCTTCCATGTCCACCATAGCCATGTGTAAACCTCATCTTAATTAGCAGATCAGATACAAACTATCAGATACTTAATGTTAAGTATGATCCGTCACATAGCTACCAAATAAAGTTATGTAAATGTTTACTCACATGAAATATAATTTTTGGCCTTCGAAACAAATTGTTCTGAGCTAATATTTCTTCCAATCTTTTAAACGAATTCAACTCCTTGAGAAATAAATTTGATAGTGTATATTTTCTGTTATTTCTCGTCGTTATAATTAAAAAAAAAATACTGCTAACGCCAGATTAATTTAGATTTATGTTGAATCCAAACATCCAGCTATGAGATTGCTCGAGTTTAATTAGAAGAAAATCTAAAACTCGAGCAGTCTCTTAGAACAGTTTATTTCTCGTCGTTCTAATTTATCTTTGGATTAAACTGCTTTAATTCAACATAAATATAAATCAATCATCCAGGAGACTGCTCGAGTTTTAGATAGTCTTCTAGAAATGCAAACAATTGTGCCTAAGATATTGCGTAATGAGCAGCTTATATTATGAGACTATTGACGATTCATATGGTATTAAAGTAATCTGTTTGTAGATTTGAACCATATTATTTCTGAGACAGATAAACATATTACGGACCAAATTTTTTATATTTAAAAATCTATCTGTTTTTATTTTTCAATAATAAATTTTTATTTTCTGCCTGCATCTTTGGTAAATTAAAATGAACTAAAAACGATTTTGACCAAAGTCCGTCTCAACCGTCCACTGTCACAATCCAAAAAATATCATTGTTTGTAGTTTGTACCCAAATTGCATAAACCAAACGGCTCTTTCACGTTTTAAATAACCCAAAGCGTGTAGACTTATCCATCTCATAACGGCCACAATCTACTGCTTCCACGTCCACCTTAGATCTGTGCACAAGCACAATTCAGTGTCCTTTATATTTAAACGTACCATTTCCATCTTCATCGTAGAAGATCATTAAATCCAATTTGAATATTGAAAATTTCTGAAACCCTAAATCCCCAAGTCTTCACGTTTCTTTCTAATCTACATTTTCACTTTCCATGGCTTTGATTATCTCCTGCTCCGCTCTAACCACGATCCGAGCATGTTCCGGATCCGGATCTTTAAAAAATCCGGATTCGAACCGTAAGAAATCTGCTTCTTGGTGGGCACCTCTCTTCGGTTTCCCATCCGATCCAGATTACCTCAATATCAACGGCTCAGGCTCAGGCTCAGGCTCAGGCTCAGGCTCAGGCTCAGGCTCAGGCGTGAATCCGGAATTGAATCCGGATAAAATCGATATCTCCGGGTCGGGTCAGAAGCTCCGTCGCGGTTGTCTCACGGAGGAGAAGGCTAAACAGCTGAGAAGGAAAACCGCAGAAGCTTCCACGTTCCACGATGTTATGTATCACTCCGCCATTGCATCTCGTCTTGCGTCTGATCTCTCCGGTCGGGTCGAGGATTGAAACGGATCCGGGTCAGATCTGGAGATGAATCTTTTTATTTTATTTTCAAGTGTTCGTGTAGGATGCAGGCCATCTTCTATCGGTGCTCCTTTTTTTCCATTACCGTTGGATTGTGTTTGGTCTTTCGTGTGTTGTAAATTCTGGTTCTCAAGAACCGTTTGATTTCCCGTTTAGACATTTGTTGTCACTAATTAGTATCTCTTTCATCAATTCTTAATCTTAAGAAGTATAATAACTCGTAGTTATCTGCTTGAGAACTTGAATATTTGGTCTTGTTTTACTTATAACCATACCATATTATTTTTATTATTACAAATTCCACTTACACGACCTATGATATTTTTGTTGTTGAAAAGCCAACACTAATTAAAACCACTCCAAATCTTAATGAAGACCATGAAGCTGGTTTTGTCTAATTTTAGTATCATCGTTTTTTCAATGCATTGATGATGATACATCTTTTATCTTTCTTTCTTTTTTGTTAACCAAGATAAAAGATTATATTAATTTTGTGGTTTACAACTTCCCTTTTGGAAAGCGAACCTGATGCAGAAGAACTTACAAAAGAGAAACGGAACCCTCAAGTTTTTGCACATTTTATAAAAAGATCAGCTCGAGTATTGTTCCTACAAGATACAAAGATAAGATTAAAAGAAACAAACTTCTCTCGAAGCGCTGAGAAATCCTATAATTCAGAAGCAAAGAAAGGTCAATCTTCGGTCTGAGAAGTCATCGATATAAGATACGAGCAATCAGTTTTGAAACATACTTGTGTGTAGGATAGCGATGTTAGACTCTTCATTGCCCACAAAAGGCCTCTAACTACGTATGTAGGGGTGATAGACATCGGTGAGAACTTTTCAATCACATAAATAACAACTTCTCATCGATAACTAGTATCCAACCTTGTCTACTTTGAGGGGAGGTAGTGTGCCAAGAACCATCTAGAAAACATACTAGTAAACCCTGATGAACAGATGGGGCTTCCGGAATCTCGTGCTCGGCATCAACATTCTCCACTCTCGTTGTCGCCGCTCTCCATATTTCTGCCTCTTGGATCGCTATTTCCAATGTATCACGAGGATTTCTTCAACGTTTTCGAATAATTTTTGGTTTCTTGCTTCCAAATGTACCAGATAATCCATGAGAATATACTCAAATTCTCCTTACTTGCTCCATAATCTAGGGCCCTCCAATACAAGTAATCCAAGTTACTGTAAAGGGAGGGGTAGGGAAACAAAGCATCTGAAGTTGGAATAAGTGAAAGGGCCCAGGTTTGTCTCGCGGGTGGGCATTCAAAAACTAAATGGTAAATAGTTTCAGATTCCGCCCCACAATGAGGGCATCCCTTATCTCTGCCAATATGGCGATAATGTAAGTTTTGACACGAGGCCACGCAGGCTGATAAGAATTGTCACACGAAAAGTTTTAAATTTCGGTGTAGTTTTTAGTTTCCATACTTGTGACTTTAGTGTCGTAACACTAGGTCCCTGAGAAGGGTGGTCACAAGAAGGGCGAGAGAGGGCTCTCGCGGCCCAGTAACCCGATTTAACAGTATGATTTCCTGATTTCCTGATTTTGTTAAGGTCCAACTATATCCATCCTTCGATGCCTTTCTGCTCGGATTGATCCCTAGTATAAGGGTAATTTCTTCAAGGGGAAGAGAGCCCTAAGGCATAAACTATGAGAGTATTGACATAAACTAGTGGATTTCTATCAACTGAAATCCATTTAGGGGGTCTTGCCGGGGTTACGGGGATCCATGGCTTAGTCCATATACATGTCCCAAATCCTGAACCTATCGTTTTTTGGATGCCGAACCCAAGAACATGTTTAGCTGCAAGCATACTCCTCCACTCATATGATGGGCGATTAGAGACTTCAATCTCCAATGAACTACAGTATCAAAAGTATCTCTCTTTCAACACTCGACTAAGGAGGGAATTGGGAAATCTTAAAAGACGCCATAATTGTTTAGCAAGAAAGGCTAAGTAGAAGTCCTCCAGGGTTCTAAACCCGAGTCCTCCATCTGCGAGTTGTGTGCAAATTTTTTCCCATGCTATCTAATGAATACCTCTACTTTCAGCGTTGTTACTCCACCAATAGTTAGCA
Organism: Crucihimalaya himalaica; assembly: GCA_004349715.1. Classification (NCBI taxonomy): domain Eukaryota; kingdom Viridiplantae; phylum Streptophyta; class Magnoliopsida; order Brassicales; family Brassicaceae; genus Crucihimalaya; species Crucihimalaya himalaica. The sequence continues at coordinate 1,122,116 of SMJT01000057.1, read as the reverse complement.
ATTGCGCTGCTTAATTTTGATTGGACCGCTTTAGGTAGAAGAAAGCACGACATAACATATGTTGGAAGTGCTTGAGCATGTGACTTTATCAAAATTTCCTTTCCTTCTTTTGAAAGGAATATAGACGACTAAGAGGTCATTTGGCTTTGGAGCCTATCTCTGACAAATGCAAAGACGTGTGTTTTAGAACCATGGATCTTTTCAGGGAGTCCTAAATGGCTCCCCATTCCACCTTCTTGAAGATCCCTAAAATAGCTTTTATCTCTTGTCGCACTTGAGGTGGGACCTCATTCCCAAACATAATAAAGGATTTAGAAAATTTATTTCTTGACTTGATACTTCACCATATGATCGTATTATGTCTATCACAACTTTACTTTGATCACTCTCTTCCGCCTTGCAGAAGAAAAGACTATCATATGCGAACAGAAGATGAGAGATTCGTGGGCTTGCACATGAGACCCTAAGCCCTTGGATCATTCCTTTTGTTCAGATTTTTTAAGTTGTCAGATGAGAGCTTCCGTACAAAGAATAGAAAGGTACGGAGAGATAGGATCACCTTGGCAAATTCCACGAGATGGTTTGATCCAGCCTTTTGGTGTGCCATTGATAAGGACTTTATAAGATACTGAGGTGACACACTGCATAATCCAATGTACCCATTATGGGGCGAATCCCATCTTATCCATGAGAGCTCGGAGAAAAGACCATTCCACTCTGTCGTAAGCTTTACTCATATCTGTTTTTAAGGCCATAAACTTTTTTCCGGTTAGCGTGATTTGAGCGTAGTGCATGGAAATTTTCTTGTGCTATAAGAATATTATGTGTGATTAGACATCCGTCAACAAATGCAGATTGAGTCCTGGAAATCAAATCCGGGAGGAACCTCTTTAGTCGGAGGCTCAGAATCTTAGAGATAATTTTGTAGCTTACATTACATAAGCTAATCGGACGAAATTTTTTCTTCTCTCGAGGTCTCTCTTTTTTAGGTAAGAGACAAATATTTGTCTCATTTAACTTTGCTTCAATTTCCCCCGATTTGAAGAAGGTCTTGATCATTCGAATGATGTCCCCTTTAACGACATTCCAAAAATTTTGGAAGAATAATGCGGTCATTCCATCCGGACTTGGTGCTTTTGTCGCATTAGAGAGAATAAAGCTCTTCTAATTTCCTCTTCTGTAACTTCCCGGGTTAACCACTCATTCATAGAGGAAGAAACAGCCACGGGAATGTCCCGGATAACTAAAGTCTGATCCCTCGGTGGCGAGGAAGTAAATAGCCTAACGTAGTAAGCTTTCGCTTCTTTTTCAATTTCGGCCTCTCTGTCGATCCATACCCCATTTTTGTCTTGAATTCCAAGGGTTTTATTCTGAGCTCTCCTTTGTTTTGTAGTAGCATGAAAGAACTTCATATTCTTGTCCCTCTCCCTTAGCAAATTAGCTCGACTATTTTGTTTCCAGAACATTTCTTCTTCTAAATAGGCTTCACATAATCTTCTTCTAAGATCTGTGAGATCTTCCGGGGTGTTTGGTCGTCTTCGTGAGCTTCATTTATCTTATCTTGTAGTTCCCGAATCAGCTTTTCCGAGTTTGATTGGTGAGATTTTTTTCCATGTAGAAATGACTAGTCTACAATTTTGGATTTTCTTGTGGATCGACAACCTAACTCAGCGGGTACGGCTTATACTTTGAAGGTTTTCTAAGCCTGATCCTTCGATCACCGCTTCTGAAAATCCTGGTTTATCTAACCATCTTTTGTCGAATGTAAAACATCGCTTAAAGGATTGAGGTTTAGATCCGATGTAGGCTAGTGTGGGCCTATGATCGGAACCCCACATCTTTAGGTACTCCACATTTGTATGGGAAAATAAAGAAAGCCAATCTTCGTTACCCATAGCTCTATCGAGGCGACATCTAATCTTACCATTTATCCGTTGCCTAATCCACGAGAATTGATTACCTTGATATAGAAAATCAATCATACCACATGCATTGATCATATCACGAAAAGGTAGAAATGAGGACTCCGAAAATTTTTTACTCTCACGTTTCTCGTGGTTTCTAGTTATCTCGTTAAAGTCCCCAATCATAAACCAAGGTTCAGAACGAGTAACACCAATACGGGAAAGTCTTTTCAAACATAATCTCGGTTACTAGTAACAGGTTCTCCATAGAAAAAAGTCATAAAAACTCTATTACCATCGATAATTGTTTCTATGTCAATTAAACGATCATCCATCGACAATATTTTAATCGGAAATCCTTAGAATACATCAAAGCTAGACCCCCACTTCAACCAATTGGTCCAACCGTTTGAAGGTTATCAAATCCTAGATCCACTTGCAAATCTTAAAAAAAAAACTTATTGTTCCTAGTCTCCGATAAGAACATAAAACCTGGAGAATACATTTTTTGCATCTCTCGCAATCGGCAAGAAGTAGCTTTTGCTCTCATCCCTTGACAATTCCAGGAAAAGGTCCTCATTTTATCATTCTGGAGGGAGACTGAAATCCCACCGTACTCATATTGATTTTAAACCTCGATTTCTTGAGTGAGCAGGAAGTAAGCATACTTGAACTCTCGAAACCAGACTTAAATGTCATCGAGGATCTCTCCATACAAGAGGAATGGGAGAAAAACCTTTCCAAGGAGAAAATTGATGTAAATTGGACATTACAATTAGACCAAAAAGTGTAATTAGGCCTTAATACCAAACTTTTAACTTGTCCATTAGTACAACAATTTATGTATCAGATCCAAAACACAATTAAATTGGCAAGCTAAATATGCATAAGGCCCACTAGCTTTCCTACACCCAAAGATGCCAGTGTACACCATTTGATGGGCCAATCCCAACTATGGGGAAATCGAAGATGCCCTAATCTGGAAGTTGTTGACTTAGCCACGTCGGTGGCGGATATACCATCTGGGTTACGGCAGAACCACATCGTCGGCTGATATCAGATGGGTTCTGGCAAGTCTCATCCCTTCGTCTCTTTTTTAGGTGGATCATGTCATTGTCGAAGCTATGAGAGTCTAGATCTGGCGGTTCTGGTGGGGTCAGTGAAAACAGGATCTCCAGTGGTTGAGTCAAGTGAAGCCTCAGAATGAGGCTTAGTGATTCAGATTTAAAGCAACGACGAGGAGGGAAAGAGAAAGAAGAAAGAAGAAGAAGAAGAAAATAGAGAGAGAGAAGTAGAAAATAGAAGAAGAAAACCAAGGAAGAGAAGATTAGGAAAAAAGATCAGGGAGTGAAGGAGGTGGGGCAAGAAGATGAGAAAGAGGAGAGAAAGGACAAGTACGGCCGGCGCCGGTCGGAACTCCCCGTTGAAGCAAGAAGAGTAGAGAGAGAATTATTTTCTTGATACATTTTTATCTCGGTTAGGATCAACTTCTCATATGCCCTAAAGAAACAAAGCAAATGCCGCATTGCCCCTGTTTTAAAGTTTATTTTCTTTTTCATTTTTCTAAAATCAGAAAAAACAACAAATGATTATTAACCCTTAAAGATATCATCTATTTACAATCCAACCATCCATCTAATCCACTTAATGCCCAAAAATCGAAAACCTAAAGTCCAAAAAAAAAAAAAATCGATCTCGCCCACTTTCCACCATCTTTTCTCCTCCTCCGTCGCGCCACCATCTTCTTCTCTTCCTCCGTCGCGCCACCGTCTTCTTCTCCTCCTCCTCCGTCACGCCACCGTCTTCTTCTTCCTCTCTCCGTCATGAGACAACAAATTCACATATTTAGATAGTGCTACACAATTGATGTAAAAAAAAACAATAAAAGATAGTGCTACACAATTCGCAAAAGGCTTATTAACAATATCCTCAGCTCCTTTCACGGTGAGTCCCAATTTCTTCTTACGGTCATTATGTAGATTGTGATTTGTGTTAAGATTGCGGCTTTGATTTGGTATTTAATTATCCTCTCTGCTTTCTTTCATTTGTTTTGGTATTTTAAGGTTGTTTGAATCGGTTTAAATAGCGTAGATGTGTGCTGATTTAAATAGCCTAGGTGGGTGAACTTCGTGATATACGTCTTCGTGCTTGAGTCAAATTGTTCTTACGACTTGACTATTTCTTTCATTGACTAGATCCTTCATTCATTAGATCCTTCATGATTGCATTTTCTTGAAATCCTTCATGATTGCATTTTCTCATTACTAAATTGATTATGTTTTGTTGTTACAGGTATTAATCACAATGCCTAAAACTAGAGGAGGAGGATCTTTTGGGAGTTGAAAAAGATTGAAGGCGACTATGAAGGATCTAGTGAATGAATCGACTTTATCTCCTTACAAGGAAGGAAAGAAGATGAAGGAAGAAAACAAGAAGTAATATTTATGTTTCTGATTTTGATGTATGTGTTAATGGTTTGATACTTTGATGTATGCAATGTTGGAGATAGGATTGACCTATCAGCCCAGCCCATGACGAAGTTCAAAACCCATGTTTCAAAGCCCGGTTGTAAGGCCCATGAAACCCAAACCCCTCGACCAACCAGTCTACGACCTGTTACGTCGGGCACGGGGCTCGAGAGAGCGCAGTTTGCCGTTCTGACACCCTGCAACCACTTGAGTGCGACTCGGCTACCGAGTTGACTTCGCCGATCACGCGCTGGGCGGGGAAATTGCCTCGACGAAAACGCGTTGGGCGGGAAATGCAGTTGGATCGCTATAAATACCCCTTGCCTTTCATTAAAGAAGAGGTCCGCAAAATCTTTCTAGAATGGATACCGAGCTCTAAAACAATTACTTGTAATCTATCCGACGAATCGTTTAGAACACCGAACTGAAATCCCCGCTGATTCAGTTCGTCGTTCTATACGACCACCGTCTTTTAGTGAAATACAAGATTCCGACCTTACACCCGAACTATTCATACGTGACCCAAGCTGAATATTATCGAATAGTCTTGAATCTGTCCTATTAAACGGAAAAATCGCCCCCACATTATCATCAATTAATCACAACTCCCATTATATCGAATCATAACCTATCTGTTTATATTGGTCCTTATTGAGACTAACATTTGGCGCTAGAGGGAGGGGAGTTTAGACATTTCCTACACGCACGGGGCAGATTCAAGGATGGCAGGACCAAATGCGTCATTGCTACCACTCACATCTGACACTGGAGAGCTCGTCCTATCATAAAACCTAAGGGAGCCCGATCTTCAAGCGACAACGCGAGCCACGGCACCTAGGCTCCTGACACAGAGCAACGAGATTCCTACCCTAGAGGCCCGCGCTCAGTTACCACGACCTGATATAGACCTCACGCCAGGGAGCCAGCTCACCATGACGAACGCACTACTGCAGACCTTAATCGCGCAAATGACTGAGTCGGCCCGAAGCAACGACGAGCGTTTTTCCTGAGCTCGCAGCTGGTCAAAACATTTGCCATGAACGCCTGGACAACATGGCACCTAGGTGTAACCCGACTGTCGATCGCGCAGCTGAAGAAACCCGGAGACCCCCGAGCTCGTTCTTAAACACTTCCTCAGTGTCTGACGAGCAGGAGGCACTTCGCGCACGCCTCACTCTGGAGGAACCAACACGTCCCACACCGGAGTCCTCACAAAGGGCAGAGGAGCGTCTGACGGAAAGAGCTCCCACCAGCGAGCTGGGAAGACCAGAGCACCAAAGCCCCGGAACCCTTCAAAAAATTCTCGATGACCAAGAGCGAGACCGCGAACTGGCAAGTATTAGAGCCGAGCTCCGCCGAACGACCTCCACCGTACATCAAGCCACCAGCTCGGCACCAGAGATCGATCGAATCCTCCAAGAGACGCATAACACCCCATTTCAGCTCCCGTCTGCAGAACACACCGATCAGGTATCCCGGGAAGGTCAAAATCCTCCCGTACAGCTGACTCACAGACCCTAGCGAATTCATGACTGCGTTCATCGTCGCTTCCGGACGACACTAATTCGCCCCCGAAGAGCGAGAGGCTGGTATCTGTCAGCTCTTTGTCGAAAACCTCGTCGGTCCCGCGATAACCTGGTTTGCCAGATTGGAAACCCACTCGATCCACAACTTCTACCAGCTGTCCGCCGCCTTCCTCAAACATTACTCGATGTTCATCCGGTAAGGAACGTCCAACGCCGACCTATGGGCGTTAACTCAAGGAGCGAAGGAAACCTTGCGTTCATACATCGACCGATTCAAAATGATCATGTCCCGAGCTGTCGTATCGGACGACGCGGCCCTTCCGGCCCTTCGCAATGGTCTGTGGTTCTAATCAGCTTTCAAGGAAGATATGAAGCTGAATAAACCGCGAACCCTGGAAGACGCCCTGTGCCGAGCTTCCATCTTCGTCGAGATCGAGGAAGAACGAGCCTTCATGACCAAGAAGTACGCCCCGGGCAAAGCGGCTATCCCAAAGGACAAAGCCCGGGAAGAGCAATACGAGCCTCGTTAACATTACAACGAGGAATATTTGAAGAAAAGGGGTAAACGGGTTGTGGCCTTCGCTATTACAGACAGCCCGGACCCATCGCCTGTCGACTCCTCTTTCACGATCAGCGGCGGCACCCAACCTCCGCCGAACTCACAGCAGAATCCCCCGCTCTCCTAGAACAAATGGCAGAGCGCCAACTACCAGCCCAGAGATAACGAGGCATTTTGCGAGTTTCACAAGATGAAAGGTCATCCGACCTCACAATGCCGATCACTCCATGAGGCTCTTCTAGCGCAATATGAAAAGGGGGCCGTCAGGCTAGACGATCGCCCTGCTCCTCGAGGGAATACAAACCGACGAAACAACGGCCAGCAGCAGTTTGGAGGTTGGACTAACGACCAACGTCCACGCAACGACTTCAGGGGCCAGAATGATAATAATCGACGACGATCTCCTTCACGAGATCAAACTCCAGAGGAGCAAGAGCCTCTGCAAATATTACCTCCACCGAGATAGCTTATCGGGATGATAATGGGCGGTCCCCCGAGTGCGACGACTCGGTTCGGTCAATAAAAATGTTTGAACAACGAATAGAGGCGAGTCTCAAACAAATGGATAGTGACCCACCAAGCTCAACCGAGGGAGAGATCGACATCACGTTCACTGCGGGCGATGGACGCGGGGTAGCCCAACCACATCATGACCCGCTCGTCATTAAGCTACGAATTGCAGACTGCGACGTCAGCAGAGTCCTGGTTGATACAGGGAGCTCGGTCGAATTGATCTTCAAGGACACCTAGGACAAAATGAGTCTCACCGGCCTCACTCTCAAGAAATCCAAACGCTCCCTCACCGGTTTCAACGACGATACAACCGATACGATCGGAACAGTCAAACTCCCGATCTATATCGGAGGAACCACCAGGATTGTCAAGTTCGATGTTATCGACAAGCCGGTGATCTATAACGTAATCCTTGGTACCCCTTGGATTTACATGATGAAAGCGGTGACCTCCACCTACCACCAATGCCTAAAGTTCCCCTTTGAGTCAACGGTCTGTACAGTCCGCGGAGACCAGCGTATGTCCCGAACTTGCTTCATAGTAAAGCACAAGCTGCAAAAGGCAGCTATGATGTGCCAAGTGATCGATTGCCATATCTCAAACGATCCCGACCTCCACAGCCAGCCGGCTCGGAATCATCGATCCGACCAATAAAGAGCATTGAGTCGGAATAGGGGCTGATCTTGAGACAGCCGTGAGAGACGCTCGTCGATTTTATCAAGCAGAACGTATCAACCTTTGCTTGGTCGACCAATGATATGCCCGGGATAGATCCAAGGATCGCCAGCCACGAGCTCAACGTCGACCTGACGTATAAACCAATCAAGCAAAAACGTCGCAAAATGAACCCCGAGCGAGCGCAAGCCATAAATGACGAGGTAGAACGGCTGACCGCAGCCGGGTCCATTACCGAAATAAGGTATCCCAAGTGGTTGGCTAACCCAGTGGTCGTAAAAAAGAAATCGGGGAAGTGGAGAGTCTGCGTAGATTTCACCGACCTTAATAAGGCGTGTCCGAAGGACAGTTTTCCGCTTCCTCGCATCGACCAAGTCGTCGAGGCAACCACTAGGAACGAGCTCCTTTCCTTTATGGATGCTTTCTCGGGTTACAACCAAATCCGAATGCATCCGGATGATCGCGAAAAAACTGCATTCATCACAGATCGGAAACCTATTGCTACGAGGTCATGCCCTTTGGGCTGAAAAACGCAGGAGCCACTTATCAGCGACTCGTTAACAAAATGTTCGCCGATGAGCTCGGGCGAACAATGGAGGTTTACATTGACGATATGCTTGCAAAATCCCTTTTGGCAAAAGATCACGTCGGCCATCTTAAGACTTGCTTCCAAATCCTCAACAAGTACGGGATGAAGTTAAACCCAACGAAGTGTACCATCGGAGTAACATCCGACGAATTTTTGGGGTACATCGTTACACAGCGCGGGACCGAGGCCAGCCCGGTGCAGATCGGAGCGATCCTTGAGCTACCTTCACCGAAAAACAAGCGTGAGATCCAAAGACTCACGGGAAGAATCGCCGCCCTCAACCGTTTCATCTCCCGATCAACGGACAAATGCCTGCTGCTCTACCAGCTCCTCCGCAGTAATAAAGAGTTCGTATGGGACTAACGGTGCGAAAAAGCGATCCAATAGTTGAAGGCTTACCTTTCTACGCCCCCCGTCCTCTCTAAACCCAAGGTTGGAGAAACCCTATACCTCTACATTGCGGTCTCCAATTTGGCCGTGAGCGGCGTCCTTGTTCGAGATGATCGGGGCGAGCAAAAACCCATCTTTTATGTCAGCAAGGCGCTGGACAGGGCCGAGAGTCAATATCCCGCACTCGAAGAACTAGCCCTCGCTGTTATAACGGCAGCCCGGAAGCTCCGCCCTTACTTTCAATCGCACACAGTTGCCGTTCTGACCAACCAACCGCTGAGAACGATTCTTCATAGCCCGAGTCAATCAGGCCGGATAGCAAAGTGGGCAGTTGAGCTAAGCGAGTACGATGTTGAGTATAGGGGCCGACCTGCTGCCAAGTCCCAAGTTGATCGAGCTCTCCCCCGAGTTGATAACTACTAAAGTTCCCACGCAATGGACCCTACATGTCGATAGCTCATCCTCGCGTCATGGCTCCGGCATCAAAATCAAACTCGAGTCCACGACGGGCGAAATATTGGAGCAATCATTCCGCTTAGCGTTCCCGGCCTCAAATAACGAAGCTCCGGGCATACTGCAACTCGCAGCTCGTCGCCAACCAGTTCAGCGGCGAGTACGAAGCCAAGAACGACCGCATGGATGCCTATCTGAGAGTCGTAAAAGACTTGGCCGCTGAGTTCGGGGAGTCCAGTCTTACAAGGATACCCCGTGGCGAGAACACTTTCGCTGATGCGCTGGCCGCCTTCGCCTCGACCTCCAATCCGACCCAACACCGGGTTATACCTGTCGAAAGCATTGACCGTCCGAGCATCGCCCTTCCCAGGGGAGTCACCCTCGTCGAAAGCACCCCGACAGACGATCTCGACCAGGGAAACAAGCAAGACATCGTGGATCATCTCCCCCCCACCACCCGAAGAACCAACTACACCGGACTGGCGAACTGAGATAATGGCGTACATATAAAGCGGCAAGATCCCTACCGACAAGTGGGCAGCACGGTGTCTTAAAAGGAAGAGCGCACGCTATGTTCGGCTAGACGGAAACCTGTACAGGTGGAGCTCCTCCGGAGTCCTCCTAACTTGTCTGTACGGAGACGAAACAATCGGCGTAATAAAGGAGCTACACGAAGGCGCCGGAGGAAACCATTCCAACGGTCGAGCTCTCACTGTCAAAATCAGGAATCAGGGGCACTTCTGGCCAACAATGTTCAAAGACTCCGAGAAGTTCGCAACACAATGCGAACAATGCCAGCGACACGCTCCCATGATACACCTGCCCACCGAGCTCCTCACCACGGGAACCACGCCTTACCCCTTTATGCGATGGGCGATGGACATCATAGGGCCCATGCCCCGGTCTCGAGGAAAGGCGTATATACTCATCATGACGGACTACTACACTAAATGGGTGGAGGCCGAGTCCTACAACAACATCCTCGCCGACGACGTGCGGAAATTCCTATGGAAATTCATTATCTGCCGCCATGGACTCCCGTACGAGATCGTCACAGACAACGGCCCACAGTTCATCTCGGGTCTTGTCGAGAACTTCTGCGCTAAGTGGAAAATCAGGCTGAGCAAGTCAACACCGCTGTACCCTCAGGGCAACGGACAGGCCGAGGCAAGAAATAAGACAATACTTGACGGCCTTAAGAAGCGGCTCGGCGCGAAGAGTTACACGGGGTACTCTGGAGTCACCGCACGACACCACGCACCGCATCCGACCGAACTCCATTCTTTTTATCTCACGGGATGGAAGCAATGGCCCCATTCGAAGTCGGGATTCCAACTCTCCGCCGATCAATGCTGGTACAAAACCCCGCACTCAATAACGAGTTGCACCGAACAGAAGAGGATTTCATAGAAGAGCGACGCGACGACGCCTTGCTTCGGATCCAGAATTACCATCAGCTCGCCTCCAAGTATTACAACAAAAAAGTGAAGGGCATACACTTCGGCGAGGGAGACCTAGTGTTACGGAAGGTGTTCGAAAAACACCGCGGAAGAAAACACCGGGAAACTCGGCGCACACTGGGAAAGCCCTTACCTTGTCTCCCGGATTGTTAAACCTGGCGTTTACGAACTGACCACAATGAATGGCGAAGCAATCCCGCGCTCCTGGAACACGATGAATCTCAAACGATTCCATTATTAGTGTCCCGATCTAATGCTCTCTCTGTAACAATTAGGTTACCAAACTACGACTGGCTTGATCCCCCTGATCGGGGGTACGTAGGCAGCCTCACAAAGGTGCAGCTATAAAATAAAAACATTTTTGACCATTCCCGAATCCCTTGCAAAAAAAAAAAAAAAAAACGTGCAGCCGAGTTCTTACTCGCTCCGATCTCACGTACAACCTCTAAACGTGCAACCGAGTTCTCACTCGCACCAATCTCGCGTACAACCTATAAACGTGCAGCCGAGTTCTTACTCGCTCCGATCTCACGTACAACCTATAAACATGCAGTCGAGTTCTCACTCGCACCAATCTCGCGTACAACCTATAAACGTGCAGCCGAGTTCTTACTCGCTCCGATCTCACGTACAACCTATAAACGTGCAGCCGAGTTCTCACTCGCACCAATCTCGCATACAACTCATAAACGTGCAGCCGAGTTCATACTCACACCAATCTCGCGTACAGCCTATAAACGTGCAGCCGAGTTCTCACTCGCACCAATCTCGCGTACAACCTATAAACGTGCAGCCGAGTTCTCACTCACACCAATCTCACGAACAACCAAGTTCTCATTTTTTTTTTCTTTCAATGACCGAGCTCATACTTGAAAGAATTATTAGGAGCGATAAAAGAAAAACTCATCAATATATTCAAAGAACCATTGTTTGAGTGTTACAGACCGAGCTAAAGGATAAAGACGAAAAGATAAAACAAAAGAGGGGCTCCATTACGCCCTTGACTCCGGATCCGCTTCCTCGTCCCCCGACCCAGTCTCAGCCTCCCGCGATCCCGACAAAGAAGCTTCAGTACCCTCTAGTACGGAAGAAGAGCCAGCGCGAGCTTCAAAATCTTCAGAGCGGAGCTTCGGGATAGGGTTAGCCTGCAGCTGCGCCATGTACGTACTCACATCATCTGTTACTTGCGCCAGCCGAGCTGGTGGGACGGGAACGCCGTCTTCTTCCTGAATCAGCTGGAGGAAACGCCGCGTCCCATGAACTTGGGCATACAGAAGCTTAATCGGCTCGGCCTTCTCGCGAGCCTCCAAATTCTCCTTAGCTAGCCGCAACTTCGCGTCACAGCCCGCCTTGTAGGCACGCCACTTCTGCACGGCCTTCTCCCTTTCAACACCGAGGTGGACCTTGGCTCTCGCGATATTCCCCTTCAAGCGAGAAACTTCCCCTTTAAGCAAATCGCGTTTCACAATCACGGACCGAGCCTTCTCGAGTTCGGTTTCAAGACCGATCAACCAGTCCTGGTCAGCCACCGACTCCGACCTGCTACTGGCAAGCTCAGCCTCTAAGAGGTCGGCCCTGTCCTTCAACCCGTTGACCTCCGCACCTAACTCAGAAGATCTTTGACGCTCCTCGCCGGCTTCTTTTTCCAGCTCCGCGATCCGCCTCTTGGACTCTATCATATGCCCCCGCGCTGCTTCCTTCTCGACATCAGCAAAGTCACAGGCTAGCCTAACCTGTTGGTCATAGTCCCGAGCCAGCCCGGCGAGAGCATACCCCATCTGCAAAAAAAGACCGTCAGCAGTCATTCCAAAACCAACGAAGAGCAAGTTAATAAAAAAAAAAAAAAAATCTTACCTTCACAAAACACTGGGATGCGAGAAAAAAGGACTCCAGTGCCGCCATCTCTTTGTACGGCGGGAGAGTCACGTCGGACGATGCAATGGCACAAACCAGGTCAGCACAACCTTTTTGATTATCAACGATCGGCCGACCTCTCCTGCGGTACTGGAATTTGAAGTGTTGATCCACCGGTTCGGAGACCGTACATCTTTTTGAGATATGCCCAGTGTGGGGCTCCTCGTCGGCAACCGGCCTCTTCTCTTGCCTCCGTTGCGCCGCCCTCTCTATTTCCTCCTGTTCTCTTACTGATTCGTCAGGCCTCGAGTCAAGAGCGGGATCCTGTACAGGATTTGACACCTCTGTTTCAATAGGAGGATCTGCCATCACGTGCTCCGGGCTAAGGGGACCGCCCTCGTAAGCAAGAACGTCCTGCCCAGAACCTTCGACTTCTGCAGCAGGAACTTCTAAGGCAGAAGGTACAGGAGGAGATGCCTCAGGACTCGCGATTGTACTCCCAACAACAGTAGCAGGGATTTGACTCGTACCGGCCTCCGAGGAGACCACGGGGACTACATGAACCGAGGATGGCGGCGTCTCCAGCCTATCCACATAGTCCGGCATCTCAAAATCCACCGGGTCAAGCGTAAGGTCCACCACGCCCGCGGCTTCTGCGGCTGTAGTCTCCCGAGCTGCCAGAGGAGCAGATCTTCGCGCCTCCACGTAGACGGGCATGTTAAGTACATCTTCTTCAGCGTGCCTGGAACCAACGAATCAGCAAGTTAATAAAAAGATTACGTTAACAGACGAGCTCGGTCAAGCAAGTTCGGGTACCTGTTGCCACTAATGCCCGCGCTCTCTGGATCCTCTCTACGGTGAGCCCGGTCCAAGCGATCCTTGCCTCTCTCATACATGCACGCGCTGCAGCTAGATCTTCTGGAAGTTTGGCCCTGATAGGATGACGAGCTGAAACAAAAAAATAGGGCGGTTTAAAAACAAACTTAAGGAAACTTAAGACGACCCGACAGAGCTCTACCCGGGGAAAGATTCCACTTGGATTGGTATGACGCCTCGGGATCCAGGCCCATCTCTCTCCCGATCTTTACAAACACGTAGCGCTGCGCCCAGTCATCCACCTTACTGGGCTTTTTGGTGATAAGCCCAGCCTTAGCATCGAACGACGCGTAAAAAATGCCGGGCTCCGACGCAGTGAGCATACAGGTCGTCAGTTCCTCGAAGAGGTCGGTCGTCAGTTCGATCCCATGTTCGGTAGCTAGCACATACGCAGCGACCATATTGATGACCGAGGTCGCACTTATCTGCGAGAAAGCAATCTGACGAACGCGGCAGTATTGCACAAACACCTCGGGAAGGGGAAGCCAAAGCTTGCACTTCAGAAAAAACTGGTCGTACAAACAAGTGTAGCCAATGGGCGGTGTCCAAGGATGTTCGTGTTGCGTTGGAAGGACGAACCGGCAGGCTGGGAACATCTACGCCAAGGTAGAAACTGTATTGGATGTAGACCACGTCGGCGCACCCCTCTCGTAATAAGAGGCCTTTTGCGGTTTCGGTTTTCGGCCAGAAGCTCGGGATGTCCTTCCGGCGTCTCCACGAGCCGATCTAATGGGGGGCCTTATCTGAAGGTTCCGACCTCTACCACCGCCTATTTGATTTCTTGGGTTAAGAAGGCTAGTCTGAAGCATCGGCATACTGCTACCGATTTGATCTTCTTGGCCTTCTCGGCGCGAAGATTCGTTAGTGTTTATGTCCTCTCGCCGCCTGAGAACACCAACTTGGGGACGAGCAAACGATGTCCCGGCCTCGGCAGCTTGGGATCTCCTACGAACCAGAGCGGCGGCACCACCATCGTCTTCTTCATCAGAAAATCCCGCCCTGTTCACCCTAAGGGAGGCGTTTCCAGAACTAGCCCGGTCGCCGCTGTGATGAATGGAGCCAGAATCGGTGCTGGATTCGGTGTGAATTCCGTCGAACAGGTCTGACATGTCAACGAGGAGGAGGAGGAAGAGATCGAGAGAAATGCAAGGGGAGATCCGACAAAATCTTTCCTGAGAAAATCTGAAATAAGAAAAGAGGCGAGAGTGTTTACCTTCGTTTCGCAGAAATGGAAGAAGTGAAACACGGCTTCACCTTATAAAGCCGAGAAGCGTCAATTCGGCTTTGACGCGAAAAACCGAGGAGATGCCGTTCTGATGTCCACTCTTGATCCTACACGTGGCGCACACGGGCAAATATCGAGAAGCATCCCATGATTACTTCGCATGAATCGACGTGCATAGGGGGGCCCACTATTAAATCAGTACGGAGATATGACCGTTAATTCTCCACGCGCGGATACGAATCTCATGCACGTCTTAAGCGCAGTAGTTCCCGAACACGGTAGATCACGGGAAGCGGAAACCCTAGCAGATCAAAACACCCGATTTAATGAGAAATGGGCCGAACTGGAATTGACAAATTTTACTCCGGTCTGTTCGTCATTCCTTTTCACACACCGGACTGAGGGGGCTATTGTTGGAGATAGGATTGACCTATCAGCCCGGCCCATGACGAAGTTCAAAACCCATGTTTCAAAGCCCGGTTGTGAGGCCCATGAAACCCAAACCCCTCGACCAGCCAGTCTACGACCTGTTACGTCGGGCACGGGGCTCGAAAGAGCGCAGTTTGCCGTTCTGACACCCTGCAGCCACTCGAGTGCGACTTGGCTACCGAGTTGACTTCGCCGTTCACGCGCTAGGCGGGAAAATTGCCTCGACGAACACGCGCTGGGCGGGAAATGCAGTTGGATCGCTATAAATACCTCTTGCCTTTCATTAAAGAGGAGGTCTGCAAAATCTCTCTAGAATGGATACCGAGCTCTAAAACAAATACTTGTAATCCTTCCGACGAATCGTTTAGAACACCGAACTGAAATCCCCGCTGATTCAGTTCGTCGTTCTATACGACCACCGTCTTTTAGTGAAATACAAGGTTCCGACCTTACACCTGAAATGTTCATACGTGACCCGAGCTGAATATTATTGAATTGTCTCGAATCTGTCCTATTAAACGGAAATATCGCCCCCACATTATCATCAATTAATCACAACTCCCATTATATCGAATCATAACTTATCTGTTTATATTAGTCCTTATTGAGACTAACATGCAACTGATAACGTATGTATTTTGTTTGTTAAGAGAAACTAAGGTTTTTTTGGTACAACATATACATTTATGTACAACTACGTTATCTGGGTTATGCAAGAAACTAAGGTTTTTTGTATAACTAATACATTTATCTACAACTACTTTTTGAATTAAAAATAACTCAAAAATCGAATTAAAACATATATTGACTCATTTGACTACTTGATGTAGACATTTAGAAGAAATGTTTTTTTTTCGACTTATTTGACTATTTAATTTGACAGATTTGTCCATCTGGCGCCGTCAATCAAAAAAACTGAATTAAATAATTACAAAATTTTACTCATAGTTGTCCACTTGTACTCAGTTGTACAAAAATGAACATAGTTGTACGTTTCTTGATTAAAGAGTTTAATTAGTTGTTATCAAATTTAACACAATTTCTTTTAGTTGTACATGTGATATTAAGTAATTAAAGTACATTTACATATGTATTTATATCTGTTAAATTGGATCCATTTTTTTTGGATCCATTTTTTTTTATTTTCGCCTGAAATAACCAAAAAAAAAATTGTTAAACTTTTATTTTTCGTACTTGTTCAGCCCAACATATTTGTACAAACATATTTGTACAAAGTTGTACCAGTTGTATTAGAAAAAAATATTTGTACCCAGCCCAGAAACATAGTTGTACAAAGTTGTACAAGTGGTACCACATTGAAATTTTTTGGATCTGCGAAATTGCCCAGCCCAACAACATAGTTGTACAAAGTAGTACTAGTTGTACCACATCGAAAATAGTTTGGATCTGCAAATTTTTTAGAAATTTTAACATTCTAATTACAAATTCCACATGTCTCATTCCATTAGTTCCTACTTACGACCATAATCGACCAATAAAACAAGTTTACTTAACCTAATGAACATAAACTCCGAATAATTCTACAATTTTTCCATTTTCAATATTCATACATATACCATTATCTAAATATATTGTTGTCAAATTTATGTTAATCCAGAAAATTTGACAAGAAATTATCTTCTATTTGACATATATTAAGCTTCACCAAAGAGAGAAGAGGAGATATTTTTTTCCACCGTCGAAGAAGAATAAGAAGAAGAAGAGAGGAGAGAGAAAATTGACTATAGAATTTTGATTGACTGAATTTTGTATTTAGTTTTTTATTTTTTTTTCTTATTTTCTCAATTAAATATAATTAAATAATAGAATGAATTGTGAGTAAGGGTATATTAGGGTTTTAATGTTATAATAAAGAGGTTGGGGCATTGAGATTAAGTTGGGGCAAGTTAGATTTTTGACTACCCATATAAGGCAAAATAGGTGTTGGTCCGGTTCTTTTACAAAGTTCAGTGAAGAGCCACAAAATGTAAAGTGATTGTGATTATCCACAACAATAAAGATTCACGAGAAGCTGTTGTATCTTAATTTTACATTTAACAATGGGAATACGACGAATGACTTTATATGCACCAATATTAGATTAAGAAAGATAAAAAAAAAAATTGAACAGTGTCCACTTTAGGCTACTAATTATATTTGAGTTTGTATGAGTAGTAGTGAACAGAATAGAAGCAACGCACTTGTGTTTAAACACACAACATAAAAATGAAAGGCAAGAAGATTGAACGTAAGGTTAACGAGTTAATTGATGTCTATACGACACCTCCTACGTCTTGCCATAGTCTTGTTCCCGGAATCCACTATATCAGTTTGGTGTTACAAGAGAAATCAACCCCGAAAAGTTTCCATGTTTCTTTCTGTTCCCCCGATAACAACAATGTTCAAAACTTCAAGTTTACACTTACTAAGCTCTCTCTCGTGTCTCTCTCTTGCTTCTGCAAGTACCAAACTTTTTATAAGCGTACACCATAACCTAGTACTCTCTTTTTAAATACAAAAGGCACCTCTTTTAAGTCTTCGATGGTTTGTCAAACAAGCCTTTCACTTACATGTTAGAACACGATAAAACTATCACTTAATCTTGCTTTATTGTCAAAGAAAAACGACTACTTTGTGATCCAGCAAGTATAATGGATTCCGGGCACTAGACTTGAACTTCCAACTTCTTGTACTTTCTTCATCATGCTTTGTTAGTCTTGATCCTTAATGCTAATATAATACTAAAAAATCTCAAGTAAACTTGTTTCCATTAATATATAAACCACAAAAAAATTCTACAACTAAAAAAGCACTAAAACAATCTTCGTTTTTTTAGTTACAAATATTCTTTGTAGATAAGTGGTATATTTAAGCTCGCGTGTTTTTTACAATATAACTTCATCTAATGACACCCTATTTTACATAATACTTCGTGTGTTACTAAAAGATTGACAAAGCATTAAAAGCTTACTTTGACTAATTTATTTTTAATTTACTTTTAATTTACTTTAATAACAATTTTAATTCATGGGACGTTTCACCATTGATTTTTTTATTTTTTTCCTTTTCTAATATTTGTATTAATGAGTTCTACAATTAATGAATATAGAAAATTAATCTTTTAGAAACAAAAAAAAAATCTAGAAAATCAATCTTTTTAAAATAAAAAGAATATCATTTCTTAAAAACGTATTCGTAATAAAAATGTTACCATATCTTCTTTTCCCTTCCTATATGAATCATCTGCTAAAATCACCCTATTTGTGGTAAATTCACTCCAATGATTCCATCTATAAGCAAAAATACTTAAATACATTATATTCTCTTTTTTTGTGTGTGAAATGGATACATATGTAAATCCGAAAGTACAGGGTCGCTTATGCAACAAAATACAAAATATAGGAGGTTCCCTAAATTAAGATACAAATGATATTGTCTTCTTCGGTTCTTCCCCTTCCCGATGTAGAACCCCCAAAACTGGGCTACTGATTGCATAACTTTGTACAAATAAAAGCACCCATTCCTTACTCTTTCTTCTGCAAATTTCCCCCTTTTTTCTTTTTTTTTTTGTTCTGTAGAATCTTCAGCAATTAACATTACACTGTAGCTGCAGAGGTTTTCTAATTAAGTGTAGATCGATCGAAGTTTTTTAGATTCGGGATTGTTTTCTCCCAATATATTTGTAGAAATTACCAAAACAATTTTAGACCTTTTAGGTTTTCAGCTACTCGGAATCTATATTGAATCGTTTAAGAATTGAAAACCCTTTCCTTCAATTTCAAAGAGTTCGCTCAATTAGGGTTTAGGATAAATGGATAAGAAGAAGGTGACCATTCCACAAGTGTGCCATGGCCATTCAAGGCCTGTTGTGGATTTGTTCTACAGTCCAATTACGCCTGATGGTTTCTTCCTCATCAGTGCCAGCAAAGGTAATAATACTTTTGATTTTTCATCAAAAATTTGGATTTTTATTTTTATTTTTTTTGGTCACGAAAACTGTTGTAAAACTCATCTTGATCGAATTGAGTAACTTTAACTTACTACGATGTTTTTGGTTGGTGGGTATTATAAATGGATTAGCTTTTTTTGCAACTCTAGTATTTGTGTTTACAGTTGATGGTGTTTACATGCCTGAATTACTCATATTAGCATGTATTTATGGAGCAATGCTTGTTTCATAGTTCTCAGATTTTTTGAGTATCTGAGAATATTTGTGTCTTGATGGTGTAGATTCGCATCCAATGTTGAGAAACGGGGAAACTGGAGACTGGATTGGCACATTTGAAGGGCATAAAGGTGCAGTTTGGAGTTCTTGCCTGGATAACAATGCATTACGTGCTGCATCTGCTTCAGCCGATTTTTCAGCGTATGTGTTTGATTTTTTTGGTTCATTATTATGTTTTATGTCAGCCAATCAACGAATGTTTTTACATATTTTGTTGTTCAGCAAACTTTGGGATGCGTTGACAGGGGATGTTCTGCATTCTTTTGAGCACAAGCATATTGTTCGAGCATGTGCCTTCTCAGAGGTTCGTTCAAGTTATCTACTCTCTCCGTGCAGATATTCTCTATTTGGTTAACTGGTGATTTGTAAAACCTTCTAAGAAGGTAATGTGTAAAAGAATTTGAGTTAGCTGAATGTATTAACTGGAATACTCTAATCATTTCTTCTATTATACGATCGAGTTATTTTGATAAGCATGAAAGCCTTTATAACTAGTGATGTGGATTATCCGTTGTGGGCAGGCTTGTTATGTAACACCTCTTCATCTGAAATTAACTTTCCGGAATTTAAGTTGAAAACTTTGAGGAATTGGTTAATTAGGTGCTGGTGGAATTGTTCTCTAGATTGGATTATTTGACAGTTTTTAATTGTTTGTGGATGGTCCCTCATTGTTCAGATTTAATGCATTTGTCACTAATTGATTGACATTTTTCTTTCACTAGGATACAAAATTGTTGCTCACAGGAGGATTTGAAAAAATTCTTCGTGTTTTTGACATGAATCGGTTGGATGCGCCTCCTACAGAAGTTGATAAATCTCCTGGTTCTATCAGAACTCTCACATGGCTTCACAGTGATCAAACAATATTAAGTTCTTGCACTGATATTGGCGGTGTAAGGTATGAACTAAACAAGGGACGACTTAATACACATAGTCACATAAACCAGGCATAATTTGATATACTTTTGTTTCTTTTTCCTTGTCTTCTAACTGTAATCTTATACAGGTTATGGGATGTGAGAAGTGGGAAAATTGTCCAGACATTAGAAACTAAGTCTCCTGTCACCAGTGCTGAAGTTAGCCAAGATGGACGGTATATAACAACTGCTGATGGGTCAACAGTTAAATTCTGGGACGCAAACCAGTGAGTTCTTATTTGTGGAAGAGAATCAGATATTTTCTTACTAACCTTTTGTAGCGTGCTCAAACTTTTATCTTTGTCCTGTCTTCGTTTACTAGTTTTGGACTAGTGAAGAGTTATGACATGCCCTGCAATATTGAATCTGCGTCGTTGGAGCCAAAGTCCGGTGAAAAGTTTGTTGCTGGTGGAGAGGATATGTGGGTCCGGGTGTTTGATTTCTACACTGGCGAGGAGATTGGTGAGTGACTCTGAAAACATTTACCCAATCATATTCAAAATGTTAGCAGTTAAGAACTAGTCTTTGGTTAGTATACAATAAGACCACAACCATATCAGATTGTCTTGTCGTAGCTTCTTCCTTTATGTTGTCCAATTTAAGTTCCAGATAGCTTCAGTTTGTTTGGAGTTTATGATACTGTTATAAAATTCATGAGTGAAGAGCTTGATAGATCTTTGACGCATGGTTCTTCTAGCTCCTGTGAGGTTTTGGTTGAGGTTGTCTGATTGTGCCATCTTTGTTTATAACTTAGGATGCAACAAGGGGCATCATGGTCCTGTACACTGCGTGAGGTTTACTCCCACTGGTGTGTCCTATGCATCAGGATCTGAAGACGGGACCATCAGAATCTGGCAAACAACACCTGCAAACCCCGAAGAGAACGAATCAAGCTCTAGGAGAGTGAAGCATAGCGTGGACGAAGTTTCAAAGAAGATTGAAGGGTTTCACATCAACAAAGAAGGAAAAACCGCAGATAAACCATCTGATACTTAGCCAAGTCTATCTATGTCTTAAGTTCTTGATTTGCTGTGTTTTGTTTCCAGACTGAATATTCAGAGAAAACAAACAAAGATCTCTCTCTCTCTCTTCTTGTGAATCAAAGCAAGTGTATCATTTTGTCTTCAGGGATTCTGTTTCACTATTAAGCAAAACTTGGGGACGAATTTGTGATTACGGATAATTTTGACTTTACATTGGGCTTGGGCTTGGGCTTTTTCGCTGTGGGAAGTGTAATAAGGTTTGGGGCTGAGGGTAAAATGGTCAACAGGAGTTTCATAAACCGACTTCTCGATCTCTCTCTTTCTCTATTTGAGGGAAACATCAATCGACTTCGCTAGCTCCTCAGGTGCGATCTCCTTTCTCTTTCTTATCTGCGAGGATTTTACTGTGAGACTTTTGGCGGGAAAATGTCGGGGAAAGGTGCCAAGGGTTTGATTATGGGGAAACCCAGCGGTAGCGACAAGGATAAGGACAAGAAGAAGCCTATCACTCGTTCTTCTCGAGCTGGTCTACAGGTTTATACCTCTATCTTTCTCTCCTCGCTCACTCTATACATGTCCGTTTCTTTAGGAATCGAACTGGTCTTATATGCCTGAACGATATGTAGATCGCGTAGAGTGGCGGATCGATGAGATTCTGAGCTAGATTTTGATATTAGGTATGAATTAGAGACATTGGGATACGAGATTTGGTCTTCGATTGTGTAATTTGTTGGAGATTGCTTCAATGAGTGTTTGTGGTTGATATTGACCCCTATCTTTTGATTTACTGAGTATTTTCTCTTAGCCGTGATTGGGTCTTTCTCTAATCTTGTTGTTAATTACCAGCTCTTAGTTCTTTGCCTTAAGAATCCGGAGTCTTCTTTTGTATAGGTTGTTGCAAGGACTGGTGATAATGGAGATTTGAGTATTCATCTAGGACTAGTCAATTGTTATGCAACTTGAGAGTAGTTTAAGCTCGTCGCAGCAACGGATAGCTTAATTTGGGTCATTAATGTGTGTTTTCTTGTACCATTTTTTGTTGTCGAAGCTCTGAGGTTTCTCATTGGTAAATTCATATAACTGTTTGATGTTGTGGTTTTTAGATTCTATGCGCGCTTTTGCTAATGATTGATAGACATTACAGTTAGCAGTTTTACTCAGGTATAATAATAGACTCTCTTATTGTGACTAATTGGTTCCTTTGTGCAGTTTCCGGTGGGTAGGGTGCATCGTCTGTTGAAGACTAGGTCCACAGCTCATGGAAGGGTTGGAGCAACTGCAGCTGTTTACACAGCAGCCATATTGGAGTATCTGACTGCAGAAGTTTTGGAGTTGGCTGGTAATGCGAGCAAGGATCTGAAGGTGAAACGTATCTCGCCAAGGCACTTGCAGCTTGCGATTCGTGGAGATGAAGAGCTTGATACTCTCATCAAAGGAACTATAGCTGGTGGTGGAGTCATCCCTCACATCCATAAGTCTCTCATCAACAAATCCGCCAAGGAATAGATGTTTAGTTACCGCATTTGTGATGCTTTGCTTTTGTGTTTCTAAGTATTTCGAGAGTTATGTTTGATAAGACGCTAGAGAGCTCTTTTAGGATCCGTTTCCTATTGTTTAATACTTCGATTGGCGTACTTTGTGTTAGAGACGTGAAGTCGATTTATCTATCTTTGAATATGTATCCGAATGCTTCTCTAAAACCCATTTCTGACTACCTTACTGATTTGTTTGTATCAAAGTAACAGTTCATCACCGGAGAAGCATGAAAGCATATTCATTGGTAAGGATTTGTATTTTCTCTGAACAGTAATCATATATACATTATTCATAAGAAAATTACAGGTTGTGTTTGAGAAAGTTGGGCTGATAATACTCACTTGGCCTAGCTGAATGCCATAGCTCCAACTTGTGCAGATAAAACGATTCTGAAGTAAGGTTCTTTGTAGCAGTTCTGGTTGGAGTTTTGATCCCTTTTAAGAATAAACTGATGCCTGATTTACTCTGGTGAATGAACCCCGAAAAGTCATATTCTTGTGTAGAGAGCTATTGATATCTTGCAGATGTTGTTTCATCAAACTCTTTCTTTGGGATGATTTTATGTGGTTTTAGGAGTTTGGTAGTTTAGGTATCAGTCTGCTAATGAAAGAACCGAGAGCGGAAACAAGTGTTGTAGGACACTCCTCGTGTGGCAGATGGCCGCAACCAGAGATCTCTACTAGTCTCTGCGCCCACACACAAACACAAATACATAGACTTAGATTCAAGATAGTGGAATAGCGGAAGCAAGTAATGAAAGTCTTGTTGGGAAGATATTAAACTTACAGAATTGGCGAGTTTCGAAGCCAGAGCTTGTGAGGATTTTAAAGGTACAAGAGCATCCTCAGCTCCTGCAACAACTAAAATTGGAAGATCTCCCATGGATTTTAACAGAGCTGATGCATTTTGAGGTGAAAGTATCATCTCATATGATAACTTGCTTATCTCATTAAGTGCTTCATCCCAAGCTTCTAAACATAGAGGAGCCTGAAATTTTTGATCCCACAAGAGAGGCATCAAGTAAAGGTAGCAGCTCTCAAATGGCTTTTTAGATGGTTATAAAGTGAGACTAGTTATTACCTTGTAGAGCATTGTTACATCAGTGGTAAGCTTGGTGGTGTCACACCATGCACGCCGGTTCACCAATTGGGTTATCTCGGTTCGCAATAAAGGACGGACCAAGTGCTTCTTCCTGAGTGAAGTATGAAGAAGTATCCTTGCAAAAGCAGGAACTACTTCTCTTGATAAGCTAGCGTTTATCAAAACCACCCCTTTGATTGTGATCTGTAAGCAGCAAGGGTATTGTTAGTAGCAAGTAACACAAAGTCATAAGCTTCTAAAGGAACTGATTCTTACTTTGCTTTTTAAAGTAGATGCTATAATTCTTTCAGCAACCTTGAGAGCAAGCAAACCACCATCGTCGTGGCCAACGAGTACAACCGAAGAAAATCCCATCTCGGAGCAAAAAGAAAGTAGTAGATCGACCTGTGAGTCAGATATGTCAAACAGAGATGGAAGATCAAGAAGCCCTTATAACTTCTACATTACATTTTCAACAGTTACATATATAAAGAGACATACCTGGCTTTCAAGCTTGTAAGGGTTAGCTACATTTCTCTTCTCCCAATCTTTCCGGATAAGCCTAGAGGTCAATCCCCAACCAGGCCGGTCATATGCAACGACTCTGCAACCGAGCTGAAGAGACAACTCTCCCATCACATGTCTCCATGAGAAGACTCCTCCTCCAAATCCATGGACTAGAACTATACAAACATTCTCATTTCTGTCCAAATTATCAACAACACTCATGGAATCCGTTTGATCCATATCATCCTTATTGAACAAGCTAATGGGTGTAGTTTGGTAACTGGCTAACAGAGGATCATATAACGAGGATCTATCGGGCTGAATGGTGAAGCTTCGATGCAAATGACTGCTTTGATTTTGGGAGATTAAGCTTGACATCTGCTTGTCTAGTAGTCTCAGCCTTCTCGCACTCATTTCCGCTGCAGAACAGCTTACGATAACAGAAGAAGTATGATGAGGAATAGACGGTGAAGTGCACTGCTTGTAATGGACAGTCAAGCCTTGGATCTTGATGAATAAACTGTCTGCATTTGCAAGAAGTCTTGGTTGCAGCTCTTCTCTGTCCAAAGATGTTCCCCTGAAAGAGTTTTGTCTGAATTCACCAGCATAGGTTAAGATTTTGCAGTTTGATCGAGTGAAAGATGGACGATGAGCCTTCTTGTAACCCGAGAAACCAGATTTACATGAGAGAACCTGCAATACACCATAGAAAAGAGTAAGCTCCAACCACAAATATTTCAAGCTAATAAGTGAAAACAAGAGAGCAATAACTTTACAGCTTCTTGGTCAATTTTGTGATACATGAGCTTCCTTCTGGCTCCACAGCTTTTTCGATAAGCTACCACGACATGAGCTAGACCGAAAACCGCAGATGATAGTAATAAAACCGGCATCCCCCATGAGATCTTGAGGTGATAGACCTTAGCTTCCAGATGAGAATTCATAGTGAAAACATAAGTTTTAACCAAAAGAAGAAGAATCCCTCCAAAGGAAGATAACATCACAGTTTCAAGATAAAGACCATAAGCTAATCTTGTGTCTTCACAAACCCAAGAGAGACCTGTTTCATCATCAATGGAAGCTTAATAATCAATCAAGAAGCCAATATCAAATCATTTGTGTTTTGAGTAAAATGAGAATGAGTCCGTACGTACAGATAATGACGAGAGATCTAAGGAGGGAGATGAGTGGTACATCAATGAGAGAGCTCTTGAAACTATACTGACGAAGACGTTGTGCAGTGGAGTGGCACGTGAGGCACGTGATGCTAGAGACTATAAGACAAGGAACCACCACATCAGCCACCGTGATCAGAACCGGCAAAGACGAAGCTAACAGAGACGCCATCATTGCTGCCAGAAAGAACATCGTCCGTACACATCTCCGTGCTTTCTCCGCCACAATCCACGACTTCCACGCCGCCATTTTATCCCGGCCGCAGCGGTGGCTAAAACAACTTCACCATTTTTTTCTTCAAATTCAGACAAAACGTTTATAGCTTTTGGGAAAATATGTAATTTAACTTGTAACGGTTTGATTTATTATAGGAAACAATGCAATTTTAAAACATATTTGGTACATAAAATATAGTAATGAGTTGTATAAGATAAAGTAATAAATGAGTGGGAAATATTAAATGATTAATGGACCAAAAGACAGCAAATACAAAGAAATGATAAGTGTGTTGGAGGAAGAGTGGCACATAGAAGCATGTGAATGTTAGGTTCACTCATATATTCTTCCAGCCATTTTCTTCTGTCTTTGTTCCCCATAGGTAAAAAAAAAAACATTTTCATAAAAAACAAATTTTGGAAACAAATCATGTCCTAATTAATTAAAACATGACTGTTATTTTCTTTGTATTTTTCTATAAATAAGGAACATCAATATTGTTACATATGTAAGAGTAAGACACGAAAAAAAGTTATTAACAAAAATTTAGAAACTATGGCTGTGTACAGATAATTAGGATGCAATAATTTTGAAGCAATGATCTGGCAGAACAGTATTTTTTATGATTAGATAATTACAAGAATCTTTAAATATCAAAAAGTAAAACGAAAAATCTAAGTATTATAGAACATATTAATAGAGTAATAAGTCAAAAATTTAATAATTGTGTTCACATGCATGTTACTGCAGAAACAATGGGAATAAATTGGTACACCGATTTATGTACGTATCAAAAAAAAACGCATGTCAATACAATACGAGGAAACTACTTAATAATTTATAATATTAGATAAGTCATCCTTTCTTATAATTACATATATGATATATCCATCTCGTATCAAATTAATTTATCTTTCTATCAATCATCATGATTTTGTTTCCTCTTGATTGTTCTGCAGCTTCTGCTGCATTCACTAAAAACACTTTTAAATTTTCAAATGATTGCAAATAATAATAGAAACTGTATAGTGTAAATTAGTAAATGGAATATGCATTTGGTCACAATCATGAATATATTCGTTTTCGTCTGGAAGAGACGTGTATATGAATGGGCCGATAATTTTACCAAAATAAGGCCCACTAGCTTTTTAAGCAATGCCCACTGACCACTTCTTTCAACCGGTACGGAAAATAGATTGTGGTGGATTAAACCGGACCAACGGTATAGATGGGGTAGGTAAGGAAACGAGCGAAACGAACCGGGGTTGGTGAAAAAGTTACTTCCGACATGAACCGAACCGGGAAGAGTCGGATCCTTCCACCAACTTTTCGCACCAACTCTAACCGACCCCACCAAACCTCCCATCTCGGTTGGTGAATATTGAATAATGAAAGGAAAAAAACAACTACGTTCTAATCATTTATATATTGGTTTTCTAAATCATATACTATTTTTTACATTTTAGTTCTTATGGATAAGATCATATCATCATAACATTACGAAAGAACAAAATTTATTTGATGTTAAAATTTATAAGTTATAAATTCATTTGATGTCAAATTGATAAGCTATAAATTTATTTGATGTTAAATCATAACATTACGAAAGAACAATTATAAATTCATTAAATTAAAAAGAAAAAAATCAATAACATTGCGAAATGAAGAACAAAAGTAAAATTTTTGTCCAATTTTTTTTTTTGTTGTAATAACGAAAACAAATTCATATATGATAATTTTTGTTGAATTCTTAGAATGTCTAAAAAAGGATCTTCTATAAACTAGTGTGAATGTTTGAATTAAAAATTGTAAATTTACATATTTATTTCTATATACTTCCATTAAAATTTTTTTTTTTTTTTTGTGAGAAATATATTTTTCCTTATTTTTATATATATCCTTTTATGGCCATACTAATAAATATTCGCTATTTATATATTGTTTATTGCAGTCGTGTTTCTTTCATATTTAGTTAATATAGCTATTAAAATATAATGTTAAATATAAATTTCAGGTTTGTTTTGGCTATCGAAACGGCCAATTTTTTAGAACAGTGGTTTATAGACTCATATAAGTTGATAAATACTTCCTATCAAAAAAGGTTGAGAAAATATTAAATACTATTGTATCATAGAACTTTTTATAGACAACTTAATAAAATACTATAGTATCATAGAACTTTTTTATATAACCTTTTCTTTTACTTTTAGGCCTTATAAAATAAAAGTATAAAACTCATTTGTAGTGGCTCACTTTATCAACTCCACAAACCAAACCAAAAATCAAAAAAACATCGAAACAATGCCGTCTGAAGCGGAGAGTTCAGCGACTTCAGCTCCGGCAACTCCTCCGCCACCGCCGCCGAACTTCTGGGGAGACATGCCGGAGGAAGAATACTACACTTCCCAAGGAGTACGTAACAGCAAATCATACTTCGAAACACCCAACGGCAAGCTCTTTACTCAGAGCTTTTTACCGTTAGATGGTGAAATCAAAGGGACTGTGTATATGTCTCACGGCTACGGATCTGATACGAGCTGGATGTTTCAGAAGATATGTATGAGCTTCTCAACTTGGGGTTACGCTGTCTTCGCCGCCGATCTTCTTGGTCACGGCCGTTCCGACGGGATCCGCTGCTACATGGGTTCGCTCTATTAACTCTGTTTTGAAATCTTTTGATTCTTTGGGAACTCAAAATTGTAATATACAAGTTAGAGACTTTAGGAGGAAGCATTGATGTGTTACTTGAAATTGCATGTAAAAGTTAGGGATTTAGGAGGAAGAATTGAATTTGTTAATGTTTAGGCAAAAACAGAGAGATTACTTGAAAATGGAATAAAAAATTAGGGATTTGTGTAATTGATAAGTTAAATTTACTATCTTTAGTGTTACTCAGACATTTGTATGGATTTTGGTGATTAAAGATTGGATTTTTTTTGGTTTGGGTTCTTAGGTGATATGGAGAAAGTTGCAGCAACATCATTGGCTTTCTTCAAGCATGTTCGTTTTAGTGATCCGTATAAGAATCTTCCGTCTTTTCTCTTTGGTGAGTCGATGGGAGGTCTTGTGACGCTTCTCATGTATTTTCAATCCGAACCTGATACTTGGACCGGATTGATGTTTTCGGCTCCTCTCTTTGTTATCCCGGAGGATATGAAACCAAGCAAGGCTCACCTTTTCGCTTACGGTCTTCTCTTTGGATTGGCTGATACGTGGGCCGCAATGCCGGATAATAAAATGGTTGGGAAGGCTATCAAGGACCCGGAAAAGCTCAAGATCATCGCTTCTAACCCGAATAGGTACTATAAAACTTCTTGGAAGCAAACATTTTACAATAATTTTAGCTTGATGATATGATCAGGCAAAGTTTTACCCCCAGACATTAGTGTTTACGTTTTATCCCGGACATTAGTGTTTGACAGAGTTTTGATCAATTGGAAGCTTTACAAGTCTGGATTTTGATTTGCAGATACACAGGGAAGCCTAGAGTGGGAACAATGAGAGAGTTACTGAGGAAGACCGAGTACGTTCAGGAGAATTTCGGGCGAGTAACTATTCCGGTATTTACGGCGCACGGGACAGCGGATGGAGTAACATGTCCTACATCGTCTAAGCTACTATATGAGAAGGCATCGAGCGCTGATAAAACATTGAAGATCTATGATGGGATGTATCATTCATTGATTCAAGGAGAGCCCGACGAGAACGCTGAGATCGTATTGAATGATATGAGAGAGTGGATCGACGAAAGGGTTAAGAGGTATGGATCAAAAACCGCTTGAAAAAATCTACATTTGTGTTACAAGACAATGAAGAGAAATGTATATTGATGTTATGATCCATATTTTGTTTTCTTGTCTATTGTAATCCAAGAACAAGACTTTTGTGATGTAGTAACTTATTTATCATGGATTACTGAAATCATATTATCATCTTGGATGAACCTATACAAGATTGACATAATGACCATGGAAACAACATAAAGGTAAAAAATTTAGTTAATCTTTGGCTAGTGGTTATGGTTGCGATTGCGAATTAATATAACCAGTAACACAAGGGACATGCAAAAATATTTATAATCAAAACGGGACCATACAGTATAGAATATTGTGTAGGCTTAATCTTGAAAAGAGAAGATGTTTAAGTTTCTTTTGTCTGTTTTTTAACTCTGTTTTTATCCACACGTACATTATTGTCCTAGAGAATATATAAGACACGTCCACGTTACCACCTTTGTACGTATTCCGTTTGTAAAGTTATGTATGTTATCATTTTTGGCATTATAAAGGAGGGAAAGATTTTGTCTTTCTCTTTATCTCTATCTTCTCCTCAGCCTCTCAGTCCTGTCCAACGGTAGGATAATGTCACGAACCAGACGTTTGGCCCATCTCATATCTTTTAGGCATGTAAAATATCTCAATGTTTTCGTGTTTTTCTAATTGCTAAGACTTCCATGTTCCGCATCCCTTCAACTTGAATCTTATAGAGTTCGTAGCGTTCATTCATTATTTTAATATACCACTTATTTACGTTTTCAATTCTTGATTTCGTTATTTTCTTACCATTAACAAAGATTTTACGTTTTCATAAACTGATTCCGATGTATAAATTCAGTAATCTACAGAAACTAATTTTTAAAAATATTTTGCAACTACTTAGTAAAACTTTATTCAGTTCATATGATTCTATATTGATATTCAAAACTGATATATGTGTCACCACCAAAGGTTTTAGGGACAAATCAACTTAGTCTTCTAGTTTTGTATATTTGGTAGAGCAAGAGTTGAGTTTTATATGATGGCTTTAGCCACCTACATTGTTTAAGTTATTATATGAAAAGCCAATGAGCGCTGACACAGCACGGAAGAATGTACCATTAATTGATTCAAAGAGAGCCAGACGAGAACGATGAGGTTGTGTTGAGGGATATGAGTGACTGGATCGATGAAAGGGTTAAGAAGTATGGATCCAACTAAATCCGCTTCTAACCTACATTTGTGTTACAAGAATATGCATAGCTAGAAATATATATAGATATTAGGATCCATGACTTTGTTTTGTTTTGTGTTGATGCAAGAACATAACTCTTGTGATGAAAATAAATTATATCAGAGATTACAAAAGTCCTATTTTGTAATTAATAAGATGAGACAATGAGCATGGAAACAAAATAAAGGTACAATATTTTTGTTAATTTTGGCTAGTGGTTATGGTTCCAAATCTTGCGATGTATGTTAACAATAACACAAGCGACAAGATTATCGTATAATACTTACAATAGAGCCATAAAATACTATGTTATGTGGTCTTCATCATCAAATTTGAAGAATCGAAGATGAGTAATATGTCTTTTGTCTGTTTTACGACTATATTTTTATTCACACGTACGTTACTTGTCCTAGAAAATACTAGGGACACGTCCATGTTCCCACGTTTCTACGTGTTCCTTCTCTAAATTTATGTTTGTTTTCTGAATATATATGAATTGTTTTATTTGATAAAGAAGATTTTGTCTTACTCTTTATCACTATCTTCTTCTCAGCCTCTCAATCATGTCCAACGGTAGGATTATATCCCCCAAACAGCTACATGGCCCATCTCATATCTTTTACACATGTAAAATATCTCAATGTTTCCGTGTCGTTTAATTGCCTTAATCGTAGTTCAATCATATCGAGTTTATGGCTTTCTTACATTATGATCCATTCATGTTTTGAAAACGCAGTTATATAATACTCTTCCCGATTCAGTTTAAGTGTCAGTTTTAGGGATTTACACACTGAAAACCACTAAATTTTCTACTAGTATTTTACTCTTCATTAATATTTGTAACAATTTTTTTCATTGGTCAATATAATAAAATAATAGATATAAAATTGGAAATTTAACCAAACAATATATTCATATTCCCAAAAGACACTTAATTTGAAACAAAAAATTAACTCGACACTGAATTGGAGGGAATAGTATTTAATAAATTTTCATGTTTTTGAAAAAATGATTCTGCTATATTTGATGCATATGATTAAACCAGATAAGGTCATTAATCGAAAAAACTAGCTTAGTAACATCTTGTAATTGTTTAGCATAATTTGTTCAGCTCAAATGTTTCCACTACCATTCGCTGTTCATGTGACATACAAGTGACCACCACGAAAAAATTCAGAAATAAATCAACTTGTTAAAGTCTATTAGTTTATTTTAAGTTGGTTGAGCAAGACATTGAGTTTAGGTTAACATAATTCCCAAAACTCAAGTCATATAAAGTTTGTGCCTTTCATGCATAATGAATAAATCATATACTATCTATCGAATCTAAATAGGTACACTCTGAAACAAATCAATTAGTTGTAGTTTCTTCATGCGCCTGAAAATTCCAAAATTCCCCTTAAAAAATCTCAATAAACTTTATTTTGGATTTCTAAAATCTAAGGTTGATTGTTTTTATAGGAAATGGCAAGAATTTGTTCTTTCCTTTGGAATTTTACCTTGGAGTCATGATGAGACGATGACGTTTCAATGTAAGACTTTTCAAGAACAGAGCAAACGTAAACTAAATTGCTTACACACTCTATAAAACTATCTAACCCCACTTTTACACACACACACACACTACAACTTCCACCGTGATAAAACCAAAACCAAAGATATGGACAAAAAATCTTCGCCGGAGTCTGCCACCAAATCTCCGTCATCCTCCGCCGGAAAAAAAGAGTGTTCTTGGTTCGACGATGGTTGCATTCTTGACATAGATTATTTCGTTAACACCATCGCCGGAATCAAATCCAAAGGTGTTCGTCCTGATCTCATCGGGTCAATCATTGTTCATTACGCTTCCACGTGGCTCCCTGACCTCTCCGACGTCGTCCTAAACCCCGACGACCCGCAACCGCAGCCGCAGCAGCAATCGGAGAGCTTCTCAGTTACTGCGTTTATCATGAAGAAACGTTTCTTTGTCGAAACACTAATCGGAATCATCCCACCGGAGAAAGATTCCGTTCCTTGTAATTTCCTCCTTCGTCTTCTCAGAACGGCGAACATGGTCGGAGCTGATTCAAACTACAAGACGGAGCTCGAGGGGAAGATTTCATGGCAGCTCGATCAAGCTTCCCTCAAGGAGCTAATGATACCTTCGTTCAGTCACACGTGCGGGACATTGCTCGACGTTGAGCTCGTGACTCGGTTGGTTAAGAAGTTCACCGGATTAGACAACAAAGGAGTCAAATCCGGTGCTTCCTTAGTTAAAGTGGCGAAACTCGTGGACTCTTACTTAGCGGAAGCCGCCTTAGACGGCGACTTGAGCATCCCGGAGTTCATTTCCCTCGCCGAAGCTCTCCCTTACCATGCTCGTGTAACAGAAGATGGCTTATACCGCGCAATCGACACTTATC
Source organism: Crucihimalaya himalaica (assembly GCA_004349715.1). NCBI lineage: Eukaryota > Viridiplantae > Streptophyta > Magnoliopsida > Brassicales > Brassicaceae > Crucihimalaya > Crucihimalaya himalaica. The sequence continues at coordinate 1,089,164 of SMJT01000057.1, read as the reverse complement.
TCAAGGTAAATGTTATGTTAAATGAGTTTCCGTTTTACTTAAAACTAATTGACAATGAGTAGATTGCCCAATGCCATTTTTTTATTATTTTATATTCTCTCTTACTTGGGATGTAAGAATCCTAAGAGTAAAAATGTCGAAATCTTGAAGTCTAATTTGTGGTGGGTTTGATTTCTAAATTAAATTTGGGTTTTATTGTTTAGGCACATCCTAAAGTGACCAAGCAAGAGAGGAAGAGACTTTGTGGACTAATAGACAGCAAGAAGTTATCAATGGAGGCATCTCTTCATGCTGCACAGAACGATCGTTTACCGGTTAGAACTATTATTCAAGTTATATTCTCTGAGCAGACAAAGCTGAGTCATCGCAGCCACAACAACATTGACTGGATTGGCTCATCGTTCAGTGGCGCTAGAAGCAGCCCTAATCCTTCTGGTTCACACTACTCAGAGTCTGGTCCTGCGCGGTGCATGTCCAAACGTGAGATAAATGTTCAGCAGGCAGAGATAAGAAGATTGAGAGAGGATATGGCAAAACTGAAAAGCGAGTGTGAAGTGATGCAGACGCAGTTACATAAGCTGGTTGAGAAGAAAGGTACTTGTACTAGTAGTGGTAATAAAGGGTTTTTTAAATGGAAGAAGTTGGGATTTAGGAGCGGTTTAAGCGTTAGCGTTGTGGAAAATACAAATGGTGAAGAGTTTGGTGGTAATGGAGAAGGTGAAGAGATTGAGTATGTGACTCAAACTCCTGGAAATATGAAGACAAAGCTTATTAAAGGAAGAACACCTTCCAGGTGGAGAAATTCTATGTCTTGAAAAACAGTCTTTGTTTGTGTTGTTCTTCAGTCCTTGCTTCTTAATCTAATACTTGGTACATGTTGTAAGCTCATTAAGTCATAGCGATGGCTTGTGGTTCAAGTTTCTAAATGGTTTTATCATCACCTAATTTCTTATTTTCGAAACACTACAAGTCTACAAGAGGTTTTCAGACATTTTCTCTGGTTTCTCACCGTCTTGGTTTGTTCCTCTTCAATTTCCCAATGTTTTACGCTTTCACTTTCAGCCTCAGCTGCTATTTATAAACCTGCATATACAGTAGCTATGTGGGCCTAATATTTGGGCCCAACAATGTCTGCCCCAATTTATCTGTCGTTGAAGTAAACATACTTCTAAATTTCTATATGTGCGAATGAAATTGGAGTAGCTAATGGTTCGAAACAATAAAGAGTAGAAAAACTAAAGTAAAGTCAAGGTCAAATGGGATCGGACTTAAAAACATATCCATCCCGTCGAACACGCTTGCCTCCTACATCTTTAGAAGTCAAGTCAACCACTCACGTAAGGTAAGAATCATTTTTTCATTCAAAATTTTATTAGTTAGACATCGGGAAAATATTTTTGTGTCTAATCTAACCAATTAGTCGGGATTTTTCTTTTCGTATTCTTATGTTACATAAATATAAAATTTTAAAATATAAATGTTAATGATACTTTTGATTTTTTTTTCATTGTTAGTAGTTAAAAAGTAATTCTAAATAGATTAATCAAACGATGAACTGATTAGTCAAACGTCTAAAAAACATATCGATCAGCTAGATGATTTTCGCTGCTTAAACAAATTTTAAGGAATCTAGACGGCCAAATATAAGAATCATGCTTTTTATGAGCTTTTTATTCATGAGTTGTGAAACATATTACAAAATTCAATGAAATCATAAACCAGGATTAGTAAAAATTTATTTACTGAAAAGCAAAAAACAATGCAAATTTAAAAGAAAATTCCAAAGACTTTTCTCTGTTCACTGTTCTGCTTAATGATCAACTTCGGGAGTATAATCATCTCTCTACACTCTCTCGATCTGTGTCTTCGTCACCAGTGATGTAACTCTCACACCAAATCGAATATTACAGAGAAACCCATGAACCTATCTCCACTATTCCCAACTTCTTCTTCTCTTTCGTACCCTTAATCAAAGTTTCAATCTTTGTCCTAAAAATATAATTGTCGCGACTCGCAAGTTCCTGTCTTTTTTTTTTGTCTCCGCAACAAGGGCTTCTGTTCTTGTCAGTATGAAAACGGTAATAAAGCTCCTTCCTTTGATCTTTCTCGCATTTGGGTTCTTCTCTTCTCTTGTAATTGCTTCGTTCTCGGAGATAGAGTCCGCTCCTGTTTTTGAATCTATCGGTGAGTACAAAGATGAATCATCCGCCCCTAAGATAAGTTACGATCGAATCAATGAAGTGAAGAGAAAGTGCAAATCTGTGTTAACTTCAGCTTCTGAACTGAAGCTCGAAGATATTTCTATGGATCCAAGAAAATCCAAAAAAAAACTCAGTTTCCGATACGGAGATTGGAATCAAGATTCGGGTGATTCTCCGATTCTACCGTTTGATTCGACGAACTCAATAAGAAACTCGTCGACGAAGCCTATGAATCTTGTTTCTTTCTCAGTCACTGATCTAGATCTTCCACATCGAACCAAGAAATACATAGGCGTCAATGGCGTTTTGCTACTCGCGATCACAATGTTTAATGAGTTGCCAAGCTTAAGATCGTACGGGATCCGTGAGTTTGAGTTATGGCCGAGTCATACGCAGCTTAAGATCTCGTTTCAAGGGATTTATGTTGAGAATGGTGATGATGAAAGAGTTTTGTGTATGCTTGGTGAAACAATGTTACCATCTCGTGATGAATCTGATTCTTCTACTACTGATCCATGGAAATGGGTTAAGGAACATGACACACCTCCGCTTTTACAAGATGATCAGATTCTGCTTCTTCTTCGTTATCCGAAAAGCTTCACATTGACTAAAAGAGTGATTCAAGGAGAGCTTACAAGTCTAAATCAGAAGCCTAGTCTTAAGTTTTTCGACAAGATCCATTTGTCTTCTCAGCTTGGGAAATCGGTTCGATACGATTTTGTCTCTAATGATTTGGTATCAAAGGCGTGTGATCCATATCCTTATAAAAACGATACCTTTACGAGTTCTGGAAGTGGTATCAATGTCTACAAAGGAAAAGGATTTTGTGATCTTCTACAAAGAGTTATCAACCGCTCGCCTCTCACGGTCGTACCTAACTGGAAATGCAACGGTACAGATGAGTACTGCAGCAAATTGGGTCCTTTTGCGTCTGATGGAGATATTAAATCAACGGATGGTAGCTTTAAAGATGTGAAGTTGTATATGCAAAATGTACATTGCGAGGAAACCACAGCTCGGTCTCCATCCGATGTTGTTACAAAAGTCTCAGCAGTTTTTCGTGCTGTTCACCCGAATGCGAATCTTTACATATCAGGGTTGAGATCAGGGATAGACAATATGACTGTTACAGCTGAAGGAATGTGGAAACCTTCGAGCGGGCAGTTATGTATGGTTGGGTGCAGGCGTGGTCAAGTCGATGGCTGCAACGCTCGTGTCTGTTTGTATATTCCAACTACCTTTTCGATAAGGCAGCGAAGTATACTCGTTGGAACTTTCTCCTGTCTAAATACCGAAAAGAATTTGACTCCGTCTTTCTTCCCTCTATCCTTTGAGAAGCTTGTGGAGCCTATGGATATGCAGAATTACTTCCAGTCGTCGGTTTCTCACCCGTTTTATAGTTACTCTAAGTTAGATAAAGCTGGTGCCATCCTTGAGAGAAACCAAGAGTTCTCTTTCGGAACCATAATCAAGAAGTCGGTAATGCGGTTTCCGAAGTTAGAAGATTCTGATGATTTGCTTTCGAGCCTTTCTCTTCTAGCTGAGGACTTGACTTTCCATACCCCTGCATTTACCGACAAGCAGGCCTCAGGAACTAATTTCGGCATGGATGTTCTCTCGCTCGGTCCTTTATTCGGACTTTTCTGGCGTACTTCTAATGTTTCCATTCCGGAACAGACAACTACTACTCCTTACCGCACAAAAGCTGAATACACTGAGAAACAGCTTCTTCTGAATGTATCAGCTCAAATCTCACTTACAGGGGACAATTTTGGTAACTTCTCTGTTCTTTTCTTGGAAGGTCTTTACGATGAGCATGTTGGGAAAATGTATCTTGTCGGATGCAGGGATGTGAGAGCATCGTGGAAAATCTTGTTCGAGAGTGCTGATCTTGAAGCTGGGCTGGATTGTTTGATCGACGTGGTGGTTTCTTATCCACCCATCAAATCACGATGGTTGGCTGATCCAACTGCTAAGGTTTCGATATCCAGCAGAAGACCAGAAGATGATCCTCTCTATTTTAAACCGGTTAAGCTCAAAACAACTCCTATCTTTTACCGAAGGCAACGTGAAGACATTCTTTCTCGTGCAGGCGTTGAAGGGATCCTCAGGGTTCTCACCCTTACGTTCTCTATCGGTTGCATCACGAGCCAGCTTTTTTACGTCAGTAGCAATACTGACTTGCTTCCTTTTGTTTCGCTTGTAATGCTAGGAGTTCAAGCTCTCGGGTATAGCTTGCCGTTGATCACCGGAGCTGAGGCTCTCTTTAAAAGAAAAGCAGCTTCAGCAACAACATATGAAACACCTTCATTTGATCTACAGAGAAGTCAATGGTTCAATGTGATTGATTACACTGTGAAGCTCCTCGTGATGGTCTGCTTCCTACTAACTCTAAGGCTTTGTCAGAAAGTGTGGAAGTCTCGTGCCAAGTTGCTCACTCGAACACCTCAAGAACCGCATAAAGTTCCAAGTGATCGCCGTGTGCTTCTCATTATCTTGATCTTACACGCACTAGGATACATACTCGCTCTTATTCTACATCCCACAAGAACAGAGAGATTAGTTGTTGGAAGTTACGCACCTGCTGCTTCAAATTGGTGGCAAACCGAAACAGAGGAGTATATTGGTTTGGTTCAAGATTTCTTCTTGCTCCCTCAGGTTATTGCTAATGTTATGTGGCAGATCGATTCCCAGCAGCCACTTAGGAAACTATATTACTTCGGAATCACTCTTGTCAGGCTTTTCCCGCACGCCTATGACTACATTGTTGGCTCTGTTCCCGATCCTTACTTCATCGGAGAAGAACACGAGTTTGTTAATCCAAATTTCGACTTCTTCTCTAAGTTTGGTGATATTGCGATACCTGTTACCGCGATTCTACTTGCTGTCATTGTGTTTGTTCAGCAGAGATGGGACTATGACAAGCTTTCACAAGCTTTAAGCTTTGGGCGGTTTAGGATTCTCCCTTCTCATTCTGTTAAGTATGAGAGAGTAATGTCTGAATCCGAAATGGTTTCTGGAGTCTGTGTCAATGGAAATCGTGGTGACGAAGAATGATTTTTTTCTCGATTTTGTGCATTAATTGCTGTCTGATTACAAACCAAGAAATGTATCATGTCCTTGTTGTGACTTACCATGTAAGTATATATGTAAGATAACACTTATATTTCTCTTTAAGATGATTACATTTCACATTTATGAAGCTTTAGATAGTGGGTGCATACATAAAGAAGCGGTTCAAATACCGCAATAGGCTTTGATTGGACACTCTGATTTGTAACCTGTGTCGGTACGGTAGAATCGAAGAAGACCGAGATGATCAAATGGCTTATACATGAGAGGATGTTGATGATCAATAAGTTCTTCTGGTACTTGAAGAGTTCCATTGTTGAATGAAAACATTCCAAGAGAATATCTGTCTGTATCACCACTCACTAGAACTTGGTGTCGCGGAGACCAAACCCTATCGTTGCTCCATGCCTATAGGTACACTTAAATTAGACTGTTCATATTTGTTTGAAATATACAGTTGTAATATTGTATTATAACCTAACTTTACCATCAATGCATCGCCTGCGACAATCATGAAGAGTGAAGGTGATAATAGATTGACATTGATTCGCTCTCCTTCTCTAGTTTCCATTTCTAGACCATTGACTTGATCCTGGTGAAGTATTGTTGTGAAGCTCTTGTCTGTATGTGTAACAAATCCTAAAGTAGGATTTTCGTTGTTCGGTGCGCTATTCTTCAGCACACGGAGAAGGTAAGTGGTTGATTCAATGTATGAATCGTAGTATTTTTCGATGTTATAGCTTTCGAAAACCATCCGAGTCACCATTTGATCAAGCTTGGCTGCAAACTCCGCATACTTGTGCAAACATTCACTAGCATAAACCGAGAAAAGTGGTAGGTTTAAATATCAGGAAACAATAGTTTAGGCTTCTAAAATGGATCGGATCCTTTTAAACATACCTGAAATGTTCATTTCCTTGCGGCCACATCAAATTGGTGAAGCTTCTGGTTGCTTCTAACGAAGTGGCATTATCAATGCCAAGACTTTCATGAAGAGGAAGAGTTGGAATCTGACCAACGTAGCCATTTAAGGGCTTATCGTATTTGTTCTTCATTTTGGTCTGGGTCGGAAGATCAAACAAGTCGACCAAAGAACCAAAGACTTGATCAAGAAGATCTAACGGAGTCTTGTTTTGAAGATCTATGATGAAACATCCATATTCTTCAAGTGCTTGTCTGATGTTCTTGCTTGTTGATTCCCAATATTTTGTGCCTGGTTTCAAATCTTCTCTTGAGAAATCTAAGGTGGGAATTTTAAAAGACATTTTGTTTGTTTATATATTTTTTATAGATTTTGATGGGTTTTTGGTAGATCATATCATACGTTTATATAAAATCTCAGACTATTGTGGATGGAATATGCTCCAAGATGAAAATGAATTTTAGGTGTTCATTAGAAGACAAATGTTGAAGGTATCTTACTTCTTAGGTTTCAATTATTCGTTATAGAATGAAAACAAAATATTTCTATTCTAATATTACTAGTAGTCACCGGTTCTATGGACCACACACTATATATATATATATATATATATATATACTATATACTAGTAATCGGAATCGTCTTTGGACCACATTATAAACTATGTCATCGAATCGGAATTACAAATTCGATATGAGTTCAATTTATGGTTTAAAAAAAAATAGCTATCAAGATTAAGTTTATATAAAATATGGATCGATTTAGGTTTTGGTTCTAGATCATATTAATATCGTTATATAGAGCTTTTTTTTTAGCTCATTTTATATTTAGATTGAACGCCCTTATAAATTTACAATACAAAGTCATTCCTGATGTCAAACAAAAAAAAACTCATTACTGATGTCAAACAAAAATTATAAACTCATTAATATACGTAACAAATACTCTATATATAACAAGTGCTTCTGACAAACACAAGTATCCAATATGGAATCAATCTTGAAGACTACTACTAAGGTTCCTATTCTTGATTTCACGAGCCAGCAAGACTTGAAACCAAATACATCTGCGTGGCGTTCCATTTCCAGAGAGGCTTGTGAAGCCTTAGAGGAATACGGCTGTTTCGTGGCGGTCTACGATGGAGTAACGCAGCAACTAGACGATTCCATCTTTGCCGCTGCTAAGGATCTGTTCGATCTCCCGACAGAGACAAAGAAGAAGAATGTAAACGAGAAACCGTACCACGGCTACGTTGGTCAAATGCCTATAATCCCTCTTCACGAAGGCCTTGGAATTGATTATGTTACCAACAAAGAAGATGCTCAGAAATTCACTAATCTCATGTGGCCTCAAGGAAACGATCGGTTTTGGTATGTCTCAACTCGATTATATTTAGTTTTTATGTCAAATGAAGCCAAAAACTATTACTACTTGATAAAACCAAAAAGAAAGAAACAAAACACTTTGACCACTTTATGTTACTAACTTCACGTTTGCAATAAGATAGGAACCTCAAATAATATATAAGAAACATGTATTAATGAACCGATCACCAATTAGTTTTGAGTTAGAACCATTCAAATTTGATATTTTTCATTTGTACAGAACAAACTAGCTTAAAGTTAATTTTCGATATGATTGGTCTACTTTGAAACCCTAGCTAACTCTGTAGTTTTTTTTTGTTTTTGTTAATTACTCTAGTTTTATTTGCTTAATTTTACCTTTGCAGCACAATCGTACACACTTTCTCAAACGCAGTTGCGGAATTGGACCGACTAGTGGTGAGGATGATATTTGAGAACTACGGTGTTGAGAAACACTACGAATCTCACGTCAGATCAAAGACTTACCTACTCAAATTCCTAATGTATTTGGCTCCACCAGAGTCCATCTCAATGCCAGCTTTTCCTCAGCATACAGACAAGACCTTCTTAACGATACTTCACCAAAACGATGTAAATGGTTTAGAGGTAAAATCAAAAGACGGTGAATGGATTTCCCTTCAACTCCCACCCAAGTCATACGTCGTCATGGCCGGTGACATCTCTATGGTAACTCAAATGAAATATATATGATTTAGAGGTTTCGATTGTGTGTTTGCATTTTCATTAAAGTATAAGTACGTGAAATTTATTTGTTAACCGTAAATAAAACATTATTTTACGATCCTTTTTATATATTTCAAAATTGTTTTTAATACAATCATAAACTTTGAAAACTCAAAACCGCATGCGATTAAACAATCGAGACTTTAGAGCATCTCTATTGGTGAGAGACTCACTCAAATCTCTTACTAATATCATATTAATATATCTAATGTAATTTAATTGCATAATTAAATTATGAATTATAAAAAAAAAATAATAATTGAACCAATGTGAGATATGAGTTTGTTAATTAGAGTTTCTCATCTAAGATACTTTTCTCACTCTTTCTCCTCTATCTTTATTACTTTTTGTTTTTTTAATAGTTAGTTTCTTTTATTGAAAAACTACCGATGAAAATGTTTTTAGTGAACATAAAACTCATTTAATAATACACCCTCCATTTTACAAAGAGTGTCGTTTTAAAGTTTTATTTTTATTTCACAAAAAGTCGTTTTATATTTACAATGTAGATATTTGGTAAATTTTCCATGTTTGTCCATACTATTTTAATGTATTGACCAATAAGAAAAACCGTGTAATTAATTAATAGTGAATAAAATAAAAAATTTAATTGTTTTCTTAATATGTGTATATAAGTTCCTAAACAAACTCACAACCATATAGAAAGCAAATCGCAAGATAAAAACTCTTTTGTAATCATAAACTAAAGTAAAATTTATTTATTAGTGGTAAATTTAAATGTTGTTTTCGGCATTTGTGTTTGCACTTTATAAAAAGAAAAAAAATTATATAAAACTGATAATATGTTTTATTTTTCAAAATTGCGAAAACCCTGAATACTTTGTTTCGTTATAAATGTATAATAAGTTGCGTTTGAAGCAATCGAGATTCTAATTGGTTTTGAAATAGTGATCCATAAACAATTATCTGAACTTTTATTTCTTTATGATGTAAAGCTTTCCATTGATATATATGGTTAGGGTTGGAGCAACGACAGGATACGTTCTTGTGAACATAGAGTGACAATGGAAGGAGACAAGGTGAGGTACACTATAGGTCTTTTCTCGTTCCTCACGGGCTTGGTTTCGACCCCTGAGGAGCTTGTGGATGACGAACATCCTCTTTTGTATAAGCCATTCAATAACATCGCTCTCATAAACTACTTTGCAACCAAAGAAGGCCGTGAAGCGAACTCCACTCTCAAAGCATATTGTGGTATCTAATAAAGCATCTATACAGTAAGAAGATTATCAAGTTGACAGCATATTATTAAGTGAATGTTATCTTATTGGTTCTCTATGCTTGCAAATTAAGTCAAATTTCAATATATATAATAATAAGATGAAAAAGTATTGAAAGGAAACTAATGTACATATGATCATCAGTCGATCAGACATCCATATTCTTCTAGTGTTTGATGAGTTATGTAAAAGCCATTCAATAACAGCAATACAAAAACTTCTAAGAATATGCTTCATGAACCATAGTATAGCTAATATTTTCTGAAATTTAAATTTAAATTTAAATCTGTATTATATTTAAATTTAATGTTTTTCATGATCATCGAATTTACAGATTTTTTTGTAAACGTAAAGTTTCATATGATATAATTAGGGTTGGAGATGACAGGATACATTCTTGTGAACATTGACAATGGCGGGAGACAAGATGATTGATGAACATCCTCTTATGTTTCGACAACATTGCTCTCATAAGTTTCTATACAACCAATGAAAGCCGTGAGGCCAAGTCGACTCTAAAAGCATATTGTACTATCTAAAAAGCATCTATGTACGAATGGTTGATGATCAAAGAGATAATCTTTTAAAATTATGAATGTTATCTCATTGATCAAAGTGATAATGTTTCAGAAATCCGAATGTTATTTGAATGGTTCTCTACTTACAAAGATTCATTTTCAATAAGATAGGATAAAAAGTTTATATCTTTGTCCAACGATTTGACCCAATGAAACCGTTTTGAAATTGTATACTACAACCGTTCCGTGAAAATTTCTTTTTTATATATTACAATAAATAAAAAGAGTGTTGTCACTTATTAGAAACCAAAATATATATGATGTGATCTCGATATCAAGATAATATTATATAAAGATCAACTATTTGAGCCAATCAAAACTTTCTAAAGTTATATATTACAACAATAAGAGTACGAGATTACGATTTTTCTATATTACAAAGACAAAAAGAGTGTTGTCAGAAACCAGGAATATATATGATATGATCTTAGAATCATGATAATATTTTCTAAATATCAAACTCTAGTGGTCTTCGAAAGCTTATATAAGGACACATAGAGATTAGAGAGAGATCTAAAACAAGATAAGTTTCTAAAGAGGGAAAATGGTGGGTTTGGAAAACACTCTTGCTCTTCAGCTCCCGGTCATCGATTTCACTAGTCGAGACCTAAAACCAGGAACTGTCGAATGGGACTCGGTAAGAGGCGATGTCCGGAAAGCTCTAGAAGAGTACGGATGCTTCGAGGCCTTGTTCGATAAAGTCCCTGACAAACTTCGAAAGGCGGTTTTCGATGCTTCTGACGAGGTTTTCCAACTACCTCTAGAAACCAAACAGAGAGTTGTGTCAAAGAAAAAGTACAGAGGATATGTTGGTCAGATTCCAACGTTACCTTTGTTCGAGGTCATGGGCGTTGATTTTGCAGAAAATGCAGATAAAGTCAATGCTTTCACTCATAAGCTTTGGCCACAAGGCAACATCATTTTCAGGTTTTTCATTTTGGTTTTAAAAATATTCGGATTTGAAATATACAAAACTCTAAAATTGCTCTGTTTCTGTAGCGAGGCGGTTATGTCATTCGCGGAAAAAGTATCAGAACTGGACTTCATGACACGAAGAATGGTAATGGAGAGTTTTGGTCTCGATGAAAACTACATCAATGAACATCTGAACTCGACGAAATGTCTCGTGCGGATGATGAAATACCAAGGAGTTGAAGAAACAGAGGAGGAGTTAGGCATGGAGGCTCATACAGACAGAAACATGCTCACCATACTTTGCCAGAACGATGTAAAAGACGGAATCGAGGTGAAAACAAAAGACGATAAACATTGGATCAAAGCCAATCCTTCTCAAGATTCTTCATTCATCGTTCTTGGCGGAGCCATGTTACACGTAAGTTTAAGTTTAAACCAAACTTCCTCTTAAATACACAGTAATTTCTATGATGTTTATGTCAATGAAAGAAAATCCCACATCGGTAGTTGGAGAAATAATGATATAATATATAAAAAGTTATGGCCAATCCACTCATTGCCAATTGGTTTTGAAAGTCCATGATAAGCCTGAATTTAACAGATATCGTGTGAAATATGCTTTCAGGTACTTTTGAATGGTCGGGTGCTTACTGGTGTTCATCGAGTAATGAGGATGGGAACGAACACGAGATTCTCAGCCGGATTGTTCTCTGTTCCGAAAACAGAGGATTTGATATATGCACCAGAAGAAATGGTTGACACCGAGCATCCTCGCTTGTACAAGCCCGTTGATTTTGAAGCATACTTTCAATTTACCACTGAGGGACCTGGAAGGAGAGATCTATCTGCTCTGAGGACTTACTGTGGCCTTTAAGAATATCAATATAGTTACTTTTCTCAAAAATAAGATTAAACTTGTTTGATTTGCTGTTATGTTGCTTTCAACTTTCCATGTAAACCATCACTATCAGTTTATAATAAACTTTCCATATCTTAGCTCTCAGAGCAAAACGTTCCAAACATATTGTTGTATACTTGTGTTGTATACTATAAACTTGTTCTAGTGAGTTATATCAGTTTGTGTAACCACCGAAAGTGTCAAAAATGTGCTAAGTATATTGTGGCATGGGCATGGCATACTTGTAAAGTAATCTGTGTATTATACTAAACACTGGTTCTTACAAAACCTCAATTCCATGAATTAAGAAACGAACTAACCTATACTTGTTTGAAAGGTCTGATCCTTTTTTATACTCCTATAATGCCTACAAAGAGATCCATGTGCCCACGTCGACTATAATGGAAAGATGTTCCAAGTATAATGTGGCATACTTCATACTTGTAATGTAATCTATGAGTATCTTAATATAAAAGACAGTTTTCAAAAGTTAGTAACTCATAGGATAGTTAGTAACTCATAGGATGGTGACACGTGTCACGTTATTAAATTCAAGATTTCGACACGTGTCAAAGTTGAAAAAATGTCAAAAATTAGTATAAAGAAACAATATAAAAAAAATAATTAACTACCATTTTTCAGAAAATAGAAATTCTATAAAGAAATTATACAAATTACTAATCTTATTATATAAAGTAAATTATACAAATAATTAACTTCCATAATTAAGAAAATTTCTAATCCTAAAAAAAATTGTAAATATTGAACTCTATATAAAGAAATAAGTAGTTTTATGTTTTCTCAACAAACAAAACACTTTTCTTCAAAACCATCATACCTTCAACTTCATTCTATTGGTAAAATTTTAAATTACTAATCTTATTATATAAAGTAAATTATACAAATAATTAACTTCTATAATTAAGAAAATTTCTAATCCTAAAAAAAAAATTGTATATATTGAACTCTATATAAAGAAATAAGTAGTTTTATGTTTTCTCAACAAACAAAACACTTTTCTTCAAAACCATCATACCTTCAACTTCGTTCTATAGGTAAAATTTATATTCCTTTAATTTTTTAAAAATATTTTAATTTTTTATTATGAGTAAGTCGTAAAAAAAATATTTATATAGTTTATGATTGTTAATTGTTCTTCTAATTTTGGTTTGTTTTTATTCTATTCTTAAGAAAAAATTATTTTAATTTATTATTATGAGATTGTCGTAAAAATAGTTGATTTATATATTTTTATGATAAAAAAATAATAATATTTCCTCTAATTTTGGTTGATTTTTCTTATACTTTTCAGAAAATATATATCTTCTAAAAGATATTGAGCAAAGAAATTCAGAATGACAACATTAAATATTTTTTATGTCGATTTGAAAAAACAAATTCAATATGATTAAAAATAAATAAATATTATTCAAATAGAAATAAATCAACCTATATATAATCAAAATAAAAAATTAATTGTAATTTTGTTAGATTTTATATTGGTGAATAATTTCGTATAGACGTTTTTAATATTTTATCATATAATTATTTTTACAGGTGATTTAATTCTATTTTTCAGATTTTTTATTCAGATTTTTTTCATAAATTTTAAAATATTAAATTATAAACCCGCGTATACGCGGGGCCTAATCTAGTTAAATATAATATACACTTGTTCAACAATTTTTAAAGGTTTGATCCTATCAAAATTTCTGAGCATTTTATATTCCAAAAACATGAATACAAATAACAAATATATGGTCTTTCTTTATTTACAAACATAACAAAGTGTTCTGTACAAAACTTTATAATAAGAATCTCAAGTTATGGCCTTTCTGTATTAGTTACATTATTATGTGTTTTCAGAAAAATCATCAATATATAATAAGGTTTGGGATTTGTGGTAATACTATTAATGTTTAATATCGATCCTTAATCTAATGTTTATTATCGAACCCTAGTGGTCTTCATAAGCTTATATAAGAACACAAATAGAGAGGACTGAAACAGAACAATCTTGAGAGACAAGAAATGATGAGTTTAGGAACCAATCTCGCTCTTTAGCAGTTTAGCTCCCAGTCATTGATTTTACGAGTCCACATCTAAAACCGGGAATTGTCGAGTAGGACTCGGTGAGAGGTAATGTCGGAAGAGCTCTAGAGGTGTACGGATGCTTTAAGGCCTTGTTCGATAAAGTCTCTCTCAAACTTGGAAAGGCAATTTTCGATGCTTCCGAGGAGGTTTTCAGGCTACCTTTAAAGGAGCTCTAGAGGAGGTTTTCAATGCTTTCACTCAGAATCTCTGGCCCAAAGGCAATAAACGTTTCAGCTTTAGGATCTTTAACTCGTTTATATTAGTCTGAATAGATTAAACTCTAAAATCGTTCTGTTTCTGCAGCGAGGCGGCTATGTCATTCACTGAGCAAGTATCAGAACTAGACCTCATGACCCAAAAACAGAGGACTTGATATATGCACCAGATAAGATGTTTGACGCTGAGCATCCTCGTCTCTTCAAGCCCTTTGATTTTGAAGGATACTTTCATTTCACCACTGCTCCCTCTCATGACTTACTGTGGCTTTTGAGGATATGAAAATAATGTCTTTTTAAGAATAAACTTGTTTGGTTCTGCTTCTGACTTGTTTCTGTGCATGTAATGTAATCTATCCACATGTTATGATAACCTCACAAATCCCATTTTCTAGAAGGTAAGAAAATGACAAAAGAAACTTAAAATAACTTTTTATGATTTGATCTTATCGTAACTGTTCTTGAACTTTTATCTTACAAAAATAAAGACAAATTAATTTGTTCCATCTTACACACAAAGCAATGTGTTGTCACAATGCGTATACTTTTCCCCACCCTCATGAATATAAGCTAATTGTGTAGTGGTCATCAAAAGAATCAGAACAAGTTTGTGAGCACAACAAATCATGAGTTGGGAAACCAAACCTGCTCTTCAGCTACCGATCATTGATTTCACGAGCCGAGATCTAAAGCCAGGAACTGTTGAGTGGGACTCGGTGAGCGGTGATGTGCGGAGAGCTGTGGAAGAATACGGATGCTTCGAGGCCTTATTTGATAAAGTCACTGCCGAGCTTCGGAAGGCGGTGTTTGAAGCCTCGGAGGAGCTTTTCCAGCTACCTTTAGAGACAAAACAGAGAACTGTGTCGGAGATAAAGTACAGAGGATATGTCGGTGAGAATCCTACAAATCCTCTGTATGAAGGAGTGGGTATTGACGTTGCAGACAATGAAGAGAAAGTCAAAGCCTTTACTCATAAGCTCTGGCCTCAAGGCAACATGAGTTTCAGGTTTTAGGATCTTTAAAATTTTGCTTGTTCTCTCTCTTTAATGTTCATTTGGATCTTTAAAAACAGATCAAACACTAAAAGATCTGTAAGAGTTTGCTCTGTTTCTACAGTGAGACGGTTCTGTCATTTACTAAGTATGTATCAGAACTGGACTTCAAGATCCGGAGAATGGTAATGGAGAGTTTCGGGCTCGACGAAAACTACATAGAAGAACATCTGAAATCGACGAAATGCCTAATGCGGATGATGAAATACAAAGGCGTTGATGAAACAGAGGAGTTAGGTATGGAAGCTCATACAGATAGAAATGTTCTCACCATAGTTTGCCAGAACGATGTAGCAGACGGAGGATTAGAGGTGAAAACCAAAGACGGTAAGCATTGGATCAAAGCCAATCCTTCTCAAGATTCTTCATTCCTCGTCATTGGTGGAAGTATTTTACATGTAAGTCCCCTTCTTTCTCTCCACAGACTTGTCAAGAAATGATTATGATGATGGCGTTTAACTATGTTTTCAGGTACTGCTGAACGGCCGGGTGCAATCTGCGGTCCACCGTGTGGTGAGGATGGGGACTGAAACAAGATACTCGGCTGGACTTTTCTCTATGCCAAACACCGAGGATTTGATATGTACACCGGATGAGATGGTTAATGCCGAGTATCCTCGCCTCTTTAACCCTTTTAATTTTGAAGCATACTATAAGTTCACCTGCGAGGGGTCCGGGAGAAGAGATCTATCTGGTCTCAAGACCTACTGCAGCCTCTTAAAATAAGATACTTCGTTCTGTTTCGACTCTTGAGTTGTTTGTTTCCATGTATCCCAATAGAATAAAGATGGAAACAGTGATGTTTTTGTCTTCAATTGCTTCTGGAATTGTTGACTTCAGAGTCATAATATTTATTCCCCATTCCAATAAATAATGATTTTCAGCTTAAGAGAGGAATTTGACATCTTGTGCAGAGAATCATTGGAATAGAGATTCCTTGAGGCTGATATCAAGACATATATAAATAGCCTCTTACATTTCAGTTCAGTAACTTCATATTCAGCTATCTCTCTTTGTCTCAGTAAATGGGCTCAGAAACTCCTATTCTTCCTCTTCGTCTTCCAGTCATCAATTTCTCAAACAAAAACCTGAAACCAGGAGAGCCCCAATGGGACTTAACCAGAGCTGATGTCCAGAAAGCTCTACAAGACTATGGCTGTTTCGAGGCCTCTTTTAATAGAATCCCTATCAAGCTACGCAAATTGGTTTTTGGGGCCTTGGAAGATCTTTTCGGCTTACCCTTACAGACCAAACTGAGAAACGTTTCCAAGAAACCATTCCATGGATACGTTGGTCAATACCCAACGGTTCCACTGTACGAAAGCATGGGCATAGATGATGCTGATATTGCAGAGAAAGTCGACGCTTTTACTGAAAAGCTATGGCCTCAAGGCAACAACAGCTTCAGGTCAGTAAATTTTTTGTTGTTTTTCGATTAGTTTGACATATTTTGATCAGACTTTCTATTACTACCAGCACAACGATCCATTCGTTTTCCGAGAAGTTATCAGAGCTAGACATAACTATCAGAAGAATGATCATGGAAAGCTTCGGACTCGATAAATACATCGATGAACATCTTCAATCAACGAATTACCTCGTGCGAGTGATGAAGTACAAAGGACCTGACACAGAGGAGACAGAACTGGGGCTAAACGCTCATACCGATAAAAACATTGTCACTATACTTTACCAGAACCATGTTGAGGGTCTAGAGGTGCAGACTACAGACAAGAACTGGATCAAAGTGAAGCCAACACAAGACTCTTTCATCGTCATGATCGGAGATTCCCTCCATGTAAGCCTTTGTTTATACTTCCATAACCAGAATAATCAATGCTAGACAAAACAAGACCAACCCAAATGTTTTGATGTCACAGGCATTGCTGAATGGTCGATTACACTCTCCTTATCACCGTGTCATGATGACGGGAACAGAGACAAGATACTCCCTCGGATTGTTCTCGATACCAAAAGCAGGACATATCGTAAGTTCACCAGACGAGCTCGTGGACGAAGAGCATCCTCGACTATTTAAGCCATTTGACCATGTCGAATTCCTTCAATTCTACTACACAGAAGCTGGACAAAAATCTCAATCTGCTCTCAAAACTTACTGTGGAGTCTGAAAAACATCAAAAGCTTTCTCATTTGCTTACTCCTCAATAAGTTCAAAGTACCCTTTTTACATCAATACGAAGAATTTCACCAAAAGTATGAAACTTTCAACCAAAGTGTGTGACTTTCGATATGATCTTACTAGATATAAATAAATAAAACATAAAGTTACCTTATTGCAATATACTAATACAAGTATAAATCAGTTCAAAGGGATGTTCTAGTTGCGGGAAAGTTCTTTAGCCATCTCTCTTAGCTCTTCAGGTGAAGGAGGACGAGGAGCTTCATTAGGATAAACAACATTGTACGATTTCCCATGAATCTCTTGATGTTGGTGCTGTTGTTGGCGAATGTATACATTAGGACGATCGGTACTGCCAAGTATACACCCAACTTGGCGATTTCAAGAATCCCCTTTGATGTTCCTACTGATAACATTTGTAAGAGACTTCAAGATCTCGATGTAATCCAGATTGAGCCCACGAGTAGGAATAAGCTTTTAGGGTTATTGATTTCGACATTTGGGATTTTTCAGATTGAAAATTGATGAACTGACAATAATTGGATCAAATCGATAAGAAACAATGTTTAGGGTACTTTTTGGCTTTGATTTTTTAATTAGGGGTGAGAAAAACAAAACTTTACTAGTTGGTTCGGTCAAGCCCGGGACCCGGGTCTAACCGTCTAACCATGGTTTAGACTTTTGATCATGTATTCATGTGTAGTTCATTAATATTCAATCTTTTCACGAGAGTTTTGAGTTCTTGAGCATATATATATATATATACATTTTATTCGCAAGACTTGGTAGATCTTAAAGAGCAAATGAGAAGGACACATAAAAGAGAATAATTTTTGAGATGATACATAGAAATCAAACGCAGCAACAACACTTGCATGTCTCGTAGCAGCAACAGCAACAGAACAACGAGTAAAACCTACAACAGATTAAAAGATCATCAAATATATCGACATGATTGTAATCAAGAACTGCGAATTCATAAGAAAGGAAACATCTACGATACAAAATGTAAAGAGAAGAGATTATATTGGTACGGACGTTGCGTATAAGCAGCCTTGCTCGTCTTGCCGTTTCTTGACATTGCCATAGTAAGTCATGTCTTGTTGTGAAGGTGCCTTCATTTTTGTTGTTGTTGTTGTGTGTGTGTGTGTCTTGGCAATAAGTTTAGGGGTTGGGATTAATTGGATGTAATATATATAAACTTCAAATCTGTTACCTGCATTTGATATGATCATTTAATACGGAAGATATGCATCATTTATTTGGACTGACAAAGTAGTTAGAATCTTCACCCAAAACTACATATAGGCAACTACTAAGGCAAAGTATGTGAGGCTAAGAAACACCTTTAATCGTAGCCATAAGAACATAAACTATGATATGATGACCAGTAGGAAATAATTTACTTGTAATTGGTGATATAATCTTATAATTTTGAAGAAAACGTATATATTTTTATCCACTATCATATAAAATTTAACAATTTGAAAAAATACTACAACGAAGAATTTTACTCAACGGTTTTCAAACTTTATGGTTAATTAAAGATGATCATCAATATTATGATTAATCTCGCTGCAGACCGAAACCAGTTGCATCTGATCTCTTCACGATCCTAAGCCTCTTGCATGACTCTTGGAACATCCTGCCAACCAAAAAAAATTACAATTTTTTAAAATACAGATTTGTGACTTGTAAGAGGTTAAGTTTAATCATTTCGGTAAAGCTGATAACTGATAATTATAATGCAAACAAAACATAAACTTACTGCCAAGGTACATCTCCCGCAAGCATCCAGTCTTTATCTTTGTCTTCGTATATAATAATGTATTCGCACTTCTCACCCTCCTTCGCCACTCCTGCATATTTTATATACGTTTTAAGTTTCACAAATAATATATGAGTGATTTCACAGTTCCAATATACAATGTACAAAACGTATATATAAGTTTATAGCTCAAACATAAACATGGTCATGTAACTAACTAATTACGGGAAACTATCACACACACACACAAAAAAAACACTACTAATTACGGGAAAATGGTAGACTTGTCCGTAGCTAAAAGATAATTCTATTGAAGTAGGCTGGTTACTACATATATAAGCATTGATTGTTTGTTTGCGTTTGCATCTATATTTAGTATGCGTCTTTCAAAATACATTCATTATTTTTACTACGTTAAACAAAATTGAATTGTCAGTGTAAACGTAAACATCAAGCACAAATGAATATTTCTACCAATTCCACTTGGTGTTTGGTGTATACGTTTATGTGTTAAACAAACAAATGTTAGTCTCATTTTATCACCATAGAAGTTTTCAGTGGTAAGAAAGTCTAGTTCTCTAAAAGTTTTGTAGATTAGTTTGGGATTCTGACTTACGTTTTTTTCGACATTGTGAAACTATTTTTTTTTAAAAAAAAATCTAATAAACAGTTCACGTACGTAAAAGAGTTGCATTTGAAAAAAAAATCGATGACGTTACTAACCTAGGCCAAGACAGCCGAAGAGATTCTCAAGAACCGTGGCTAGATTATTATAACTGTTGCTCAAACCAAGGTTAATCTTCCTCAAGTATGGTACACCATCCATGCTCACTTTCACGTACCCTATCGCTTTCGATGCTTCTTCATTGTTCTTCTTTCTCCTATACGAACACACCGGTGGCCACCCCACCGCCTGACTCTTCACCACCGGCAAGGAGTTATCCTCAACTGATGAAACGACGCCATTTTCATCCTCAGTATCTAACGATGATGAGGTCATCATATCTGAGAGTACCCTCTTCTTCTTCTTCGATCCGCAAACTGATTCTTCGCTGTAATTATCTCCCGGAAGACCCAATCGTAGCTCTGTGATCTCAAGTCCTAGACCTTCCTTTGCCATTTATTCTTCTTCTTTCTTTCTTTTTTTTGGCTTTGGCTATATGAAATTTTAATACTTTTCTCTTCTCAAGCACTTCTTTTGTTGAAATGATAGTATTGTACTGCCTGTTGCTTTTATATGTTGTCAAGTTGGTCCAACAAGACCCAATAACTTGCTGACACGTAGAAGAGACTAATATTCATAATTCTTTCTATTAGCTTTGTGGAGGAAGACAAGGTTAGACCAAAGACAGGTCGACTGAGTATGTGTTGGTCGGTCACATGAGAGACATAAGTTGGGTCCTTGTTTTTCATTTTTGTTTATAAAAGAACTTAAGGTAAGTGAACAAATCTTATGGGGTGTGAATATTTGTTAGGTATCTTATATAGGATTAGTTGACCGTCCGATCATTGGCCATTCTTCCCAAACACTCCATGTGTTTTCCTTAATAATTTACCATTATGTATTCTAAGCACGTAAGGATATTAATTTAATTTTTTTGCCTATTCTTATCACATGTTTATTTGGTAATTGATAAAAGTTGCTTTTACAGAATACAGAGTTGTACATACAAGTACATTACGAAACACAACGTAAATTTCAAAATCGATGAAACAAAGGCTGAGGATACTTTTTTTTTTGGTCACTCGAATTTTATAATTTCAAGCTGAAAATGATACTGCTTTAGCAAATGAATTAGCCTCAGCCTTATTTGAACGGGTAATAAAAGGAAAATCAATTGACGAAAAAGATAGAGAAATATTTCTTATATCTTGAAAAACTCTGTGTAAAATATTACTGTGGAAAGCTTCCAAATTCAAGAACTGAGGACATTAATTAGAAGAAAACGATTTGGAATTTTAAGGAAGTTGAGTGAGAAATAACATGCAATCAAATAGGACACGTCTATCACTAGTATTACTTTGTGTGTGTTTGGCTTTTATTTGTGGCTATTATTATTTTTCTTTTTTCAGTAATTTTGATTTATAAAAATCAAATGAATACATTGTGTGAGTTCAAAACTGTTTGGCCTCACAAAAGAGATTAAAAAGAACAAACTACCTGTAAATAGAGAGAATGTGACTATTATATTTCATATTTTGAAAATCTTAATGTTTATGTGAGACTTAGTATTTGCTCCCTTTTCATTTGCAAACTAACAGAATGTAAACAGATTCCTACTAAAAATAAAAGGCCTTTGTGATTAAATGACTACTACGATTATATATATATATATAGTTTTTTTTTTTATTAATTAGGAGGTTCTGGACCGAACTCTATAATCTTTTTAAAGTAAGACCCAAATTATATTAAATTAACTCTCTTTCAGATAACTAACAGAATCGAACCCGTGACATTTTATAGTTTTATATTCATAATATAGTGACCTAAGTTAGCTACATACGACACAAAATAGTCCGAATATCTGGGAGTGATCAGGATCTTTAAATCTATTACAAAATAATCTTTTCATTATATTCGAATATGGATTTTGCAATATAATATGCAGCATATAGATTTGAAAAAAAAGAAACGTGTGAGTTGGCTTCTTTAATGATGAAGAACAACAAGTTGGTCCATGTGACATAATATGACTCATAAGTAATAACCACTAGGCAGACGCGTTATTTATATAAACATTGGTAGTCCCAAGTGTTGAGTTTTTTCCCCTATGTTTCCATACGTTTATGATTCATGTCCCATTGTCCTATATCGTTTGTACTGAATCTTGGATACTTTAGTTATACGTATCTGCCCAAAATCCTTTGTATAATTTCCACGAGATTTAATAGAGAAGATCATCATCATTGTCGGCTTCTTCTTCTTTTTTCTGCGCAAATCGATTACGTTAATTAGCAATATATTCCATTCGCATAACAATTACAACATTCTTCGCATAGTCCATCAAATATCCCAAAACGACACCGTAGCTCTACTCAACAGAAATATCCTGAACATCCTTCTTTGGCCTCTCCGTCCTAGGAATCACAACATTAAACACACCATTCATGAGCTCTGATTTGATCTCTTCAACCTTAGCATCGTCAGGCAACGACAAGCTCGTGTTGTAGTAACCATAATGAAAGTGCAAGAGCTCAACTGATACAGGAACTATATCAGAATGTAGAATAGACGATTTCTTAATCCTCTTTGATTAATAGAAAACAAGTGATACAAAGGTTTTTCCTAACACACTTTTTTCTATTCTCTCTTGCTCTTGTAATCTCAAATCAACCCCTATGATAAGAGAATTACCAAGATCGAAACTTAAGCCTCTCTAGAGTTTTCCCTTACTTTTTCTCTTGAGTAAAACTCTAATGCTAAGAATCCTTTTCAATATATGTGCTACCTTCTCCAAAGGTCGAGCACTCTAAATATATAGGAATAGGTCGTTCTTTTTCTCAAACCTATTTCCTAATCTCCAATTTCTAATTCGATCAATTTCCTTTTCTCTTAAAGAGGAAATTATCTTTTTCTTCTTTTGGAATAATTCTCTAATCCCTCTTTTGTTTTAATTCTTTTTTCTTCATGAGCTTCTAGCTTCTAGAACTATGTCTTCATCATTTACATTTCCTTGATCTTCTAGAAATCTTCGATCTTCTAGAAATTTTCGTCCTCCTGTTGTATTACTTCTTGAGTTAGTTCTTCTGCGTCAAGTAGTACTTCAGCTTGCATCTTCACATAACTCTTCGAAGATCAGTACTCGTCTTCTTTAGGTGAACCTTTTCTTCCTCCGCATTGTGTTCTCCTTTAATCACCAAGACTCCATCATCTACCGTAATCTTCACGTCATCTTTGGTTAGCCCTGGAACCTCGTATCTATTTTTGAAACAGTGGTCTTGCTCTTTGACTTGACTCATTAGCAGAGATGGTCTAATGTTGAAATTGTCGAAAATCCTGTTCTCGGTTGCTTGCATCAAAGCACTTGCTAGAGTAGGAGGATATAACTCTGTTTTTTTTTTTACAGAGAAAATAGATTCAAGCGTAAATTAGATTAATTATTTAATCAGATTCATGTGATTTAATGCAACAAAAATCTAACATAATAAAAAATTGTTTTCAGTGTTTAAATCGTTAAAAAGTATATCAAAGATGGAAAAAAAAATTGTATCAATCTAAATTCTAACTTTGTTTAAGGATAAACTCTAACACAAAACAATTTAAAATTTTCATGAGCTTTAAGATTACAACTACAAAGATTTTTCTTAAATTAAATTCTTTGTAAACTTTATAATTTTTTTTTATATATTTTTATAATTTTGACGGAAAAATGTGATATTTTGAAAATCTTCACAAAAGTGTATTTCAATAAGGAATTAAATTTTATTAAATTTTATCATCTTCTGATTATTCAATTATTTAATTTTACCATCTTCTGATAATAACTATGATCATAGAAATACAAACATACCACCTAGGGCATGAGGACTTCGGCCACGTCTCTGGCGAAAATTACGTCGAGGAGATTTCTTCTCAGATACAATCACTTCTGTGTTCTTCTTTTCCTCTTGTTCACCAGCCGAAGTAGCCATGTATCTGTTTAGGTTCCCCTGTTTATTATTGGAATACTTATACATAAATCATATATAGTAATCTTATAATACACTGTATAAATGTATAAAGTTAGTTAGAAGTTGTTAGTATCTTGTTAGAATCTAAACATAGTATAAATAGTTGTAAATACACTTATACATCAATGAATGAGAAACAGTTTTATTCCAACGTCTCTTAATAGTTATGTCGGTTTCCAAACAAACCTCTTTCACAAGATTGATCCAAAAGACTAGGAGATAATCTTTTGTTGAAAGTGTCTCAAAGCCAGACGAGCTAGAGCCATATATTGTTTGCAATTGGAATTTTTGGGGGTTTAAATATTATGAGTTGAACAAGAATCTCTCTTCGAACACATTCATTTGTGTCGATCGAGTTCCATTTTTTTCTGTATGAAACTCTCAAGATATACAAGGTTCGATATAAAAATCCCACGGTTTCTATCGTATACTTTAACATCATCCTAACTACTTTTTCTCAATATACAAGGTTCGATATAATGAAACTATTAAATTATATGATTTTTCAAACTTCTCGTAAGTATATTATTAGTAAAGTTCGAGTTGGACATGGGCTAGGCTCTATATGTTAGACTCCAAGATATGATACTTCGACCCCGACCCGGATCCGCAATAAACGATCCTTTTTCGTGGATTTTTTTAGAACATAGCTGTCTTCAATTTATGGAAGCCCCATACAACCAAAAACAGAAGAAATAAACCATTGTCACGCCAGTGTACACACATTTTCTTCATTAAATTAAATACAAACATGACCATTGCTCAGTAATCAGTATGTGTACTGTAGATAGTTAGCTATTGTAGAAAATACGACCTAAAGTACTTTTGTTCTTCATGGAATCCCACACGAAGACAAGCAAATCCAGATTCGAAAAGCCTTTCAATCCACTCTTTTCCCCTGTAAACTGTTGCAAACATAAGAAGAGCTTTATCAAAATTCATACAAACGAAAAATCTATACAAAACTAAAATCGAATAACGTAAACTTGTTATACGAACCATGCGGTCCATTCGTGGTTTCTCTCCGAACTCGAAACGTTGTAAACAACAAAAACATGGAAAAAATTACACAGTACAACAGCTTATTTGCCATTGGAGATATAGAGGAATGTGGAGAGAAGATGATATATTTTACCGTTCTTTTTGGCTTTGGCCAATACAATGGATCAATTTTATAACTCTTCAAATGTTTTGAACATTTTATTGATCATTGACCATTTCCATGAGTTATTAATTGTCAAATTAATGGCTTTAGGTTCTCACATTGATTAATATACATAGACTATATATAGTCTTTGCTCCCTTAAATCACGTTGGAAAAAATTAAATATATTAACGTATGCCTAACTTTGGCTCTACCAATAAGCTTTAACGAAGGGTAGTAAATATCTTCTATCGTAGATGTTTCTTTCAGAAGGTTTGGGACAAGAAACGTGTCCATGTGTTTGTAATATATCACTGATGGAAAACTTCGTATGATATTTATTACGCCGCTACACTACACATGGTCTTGATGTTCTCATCAGATTACTTTGGATCTAAGTATTCCAATTGTCAGATTCCATCTACACGTCTGAAGTTAAATTGAGAAAATGATGAAATTCTTTTTTAATAAATAACATATTTTTTGTTTATATCTTGCTTGAAAGAAAAATACAAAAGCTTGTATAGGTGAATTCTGAGAATGAGTTTGAAGTTTCTCTCAATTTCTTATTGAAAATAAATTAGTTGAAGAAGAAAGTGGAAATATCTATGTATATGTGACGTGAGAAAATTTGGTATATAGTTTCATATATAATTTATTTTCAATTAGACTTTCATGATGAGCTCAAGTTATTCGAATCGGGATCATTTCATGATTTTGGTTTTAAGTTAATTAAAATTTAAAGTACGTAATATACCATAATCGTATAATTAATTTGCAGTACGAATGGTTATTGTACTAACTACTAATAACATTTCATCATAAAAAAAAAAAACAAAAAAAATCATAGATCTAGATTGATTTGAAGAAGTTTTCATTTTTTAATCAATGATGATTTGAAGAAGTTTAATCAACTATTCCGACAAAGTTAAATTACAATTGGATACTCCAACAATTTCATAAGAAACTCAACTTGTTCTATTAAATTAAAAGAAAAATTTAGCCAAAGTTAGATCATAACATCTTCAACACACTAATCACACCAACACCACATTATCTATACACTAACACTAAACCATACAATTTCCGTTTAATTACAAGACATTCAACATGTCAAGAAAATCCTATATATTGCATGTTGATAGAACCATAGAAAATTAAACTAAACCCTATGATCTCAATACAATTACCATCACACAGACATATATATATATATATATCACATATAATTATAATTATAAAATATTAGTATATTTACCTTTGTGTTGGTAATAATTAAGAGAGGATCATCATTTAAAGAAAAACAAAAAAAAAACAGTGAGTTGATAAAAATCTGATTCAACGATAAGATTTAAGAACAGAGCCACAGAAACTGCAAACGACAGCTCTCCAAGATTTCCAATAAATAGGAATGAAACAGAATCTGGTCGAAGTCTTCATGTCGGCGATGCTCGCACAATGGCCACACCGTGAGCAAGTTCCAGCCGCCGGTTTGCTCCGTTTCACTTTCCTTTTCTGATCAACCAAGAAACAGAAACAAACCATTATCTTCTTAATTCTTCTTTTCTCCTTATTAATTCAGATTTAGACCAATCAAGAACCAAAAACAAGAAAGAGAACTCTTTAAGACACGGCCAGGTTTAGTATCAGAGAGGAATGTTCTCTATGTCTTTTTTTTCATATATATATAATGTGGGTTTGCAGATTTTATGAGTTCTAGAATCTTGTGGCTATTAATAATAAAAAAAGGACGAGGAATTCGTTAAAAGCTTAAATCATTCACTCGTGTGTGGGAGTTTACAAAGTAAATGAAAGTGAATAGTATTTCACTTTTTTTTGAGAGATTGAAGTCTTGGACATACACACACGTATAACCCACATTAAATAACATGTCGTTCAGTAAAATATATAAACAAATCTAACTTTGTTCTTAACTATACAAGAGATAAAAGAAGAAAGAAATAACATATTTGGAGGAACACAGTGAAAAAATTATAACTAATGACATGAATCAATAAAACTTACGCTTTGCATTACAGCTTTGCAATAATTGTAATTTGTTCTAAAAATTGACAAAATTTAACAATATTGTTTAGGATACGTAGGTACGAAGTCTCTAGCTCCGTATTAATGTCATTATGAATTTTTCCTTAGTGGGAAAGGCTTTGTGTCATGAAGAAAGCGTGAGTAGCTGACACATGTACAAAAAAACAGTTGGATGTTGAGTTTGTCATTGCCATGAGAAAACCTCAATTTTCAATCTTTTCTTATTGATGATTAATATATTTTTGTATTTTTTTTTCTCATTTCACCAATAATATTTGCATTTATTAATTCATAGTTTAATATAGTTTCGGTGATAAACGGCAGCCGGCAGGTGTAGCGAACTTTGTACTGTTGAATCGTATAAAAACATTCAATGTAGATTGTTGAAAATGGTAGGACAATATGAATTAAGAATCCAAATTTATTCATTTTTTAGACCAATAATAATAATAAAAAAAGTATATCTCTAAGCTATGTGTTTCAAGTAGTAGTTATGGCGATGATATGATTTGATTTAATTTCTTGTAGAAGTGTCTCCATCATTGTAGTTGAGAATTTTGTTGATATTCAGTTTGTGGGAATAGTTTATTTAGAAAAAGTTGAATTTCAATCTTTGTCCATCCTTTAATTCTGCCTTCTTCCATATCTATGACTAAAGACTATATCATATGAAGACAAAAAAAAAAAAAAAAGAGACCATAAACTATAAATGACGATATCGTTCACATAAATATAGCTGCTTTCAAAGAAAAATCATCATTCATCAAATATAAAAAGTTGAACGTAATCAAACAATTATTAACGATGACTACACTGTTACAACCACTTGAGTTTATATGTTTATTGATAATTCCACACTCCATCATTACATAAACCCTTTCGTTTGTTTTCATTAAATAGTCTGTCATATGTGAAAATAATTTGCGCATAGGTCCAAAAGAAAATTTAAAATGATTTGGCTACTTTTTAATAGCTTTATATATATATATATAACATTTCGGTTAAATTCGTAAAACTTATAAGTTGGGACTAGTTATTCTTCTTCGTTCTACCACTTTAACTGAACATAAATTTGAAAGGAATATTATTTACGTTATTGTTTATATTATCGCATCAAACCTATTAATTTGCTATGGTTAAATGGTTAAATCGTTGCAAGAGGTTTTCAACCATCACGATGTGCTGGGCCTCTAGAATCTTGGGCATCCAGTGATCCAAATCCCAAATCAGACAGCAAAGCGTGCGAAAGAAAATTCTTTCGTTTATGCATAATTAAGGCTAAAAATTAAATTAAGAAAAAATATATATATATATATATCTACATCACGCCGTCTCTGATTTTCAGATGAGAACACCACGCCGTTTCTAAAATAAAGTGTCGTAATTTACAAAAAGAAAAAAATAGTTTTTACAAAAATCCGACCTGCCGGAATCGAACCAGCGACCTAAAGATTATCTGTCACAGACTACAGTCTTCCGCTCTACCAACTGAGCTAAGGTCGGATATTGCAATGAATACCTTCATTATTTATATATTCTTTGTTTACCAGTTCATCAGTCATTTACCTCCATTTCTAGAATCTTGGGTTGTACATTTCCAAAACTTTATGAAGACTCATTTCAACACTTTAATCTAAAACCTTATAATTTTTAAGTCAATTACGGGTTAAACCTATTATATAATCCGAACTAAAATATCAATAAATACTATTAAGTTTGGTTAATTTGTTTCTTTCTAATATTTATATGAAGTTTATAAAAATTATTATTATAAACTTAACATGTTGATGAATTGGAAAATCGAGTTTTGAAGAGAATAATTAGTATGTCAATTATATGATGTTTTTATGTAGGATCATTAAATTCGGACATTTAAATTAAGGCTCATATTCCATTTATATTACTACATGGACTCTTTTCACTTTATATATTGGAAGAATGTGTTTAGAGATCCTATTAATATTTTTACCGCTTGGATTACATTTGTAAGTGGCTATACCTTATATGAGTTCTTATTTTATGTGGTTTTAGGTGGATTAATAGAATTAGTATGCAATAATCTAAAATCATATGGATGACGCTGATAAATTTAGAATTATGTTTTTGCGCATGCATAGGTTTCACTAGATATAGTTATAACATTTATTATTGCTATATGTCTAAAGATTACAATGTTTTCATTTTATGTGTGGTCTAAACTTGTAGAGCATAAATGATATGGCTCTTATACAGTAATACTCATTGCCATTTTTGAAAAAATTGGTCTATAATTATTTTTCGCACGCTTATATTTAGATGTAAATAAACTGTCTTTAAATGTTGTATGGCAAACAATTATAGAAAAGAGGTGTATAGTTGCACCAGTAGATAGAATGTGTTATTTCACCAAAAATAAAAATATAAAATTGTAGATCAAAGTTGATACAATATTAATGAAGGTTGTTTCTCTATTAACCGAATATATCATGCGTTTTTGTATCACCTCTCTTTTGTTTTTTTACTTTGTTTGCTAATTTGAAATGGAGTATGTATCATATGTTTTATCAAACCAAGTATGTACTTATATCAAATACTTTACATTCTTATATTTTTCTATATAACCCTTGTAATATTTTTTCCTCACAATCATATCTCATTTTTTTTCTATTGAAAATGACTCATCCACCTGCTACTACAAGAGATAATAGTAATATCTTCACTTTCTTTTCCTTCCTCGTCTTTTTCTATTTGGAAGTTTTGTACTCCCTAACTCTTTTTGTTTAAATTTTCTGTTTTTTCGTAATTGTTACACGGTTGTTTATAGGTCTGTAATGAATTCAAATATCCGTCTTTTTCAAAATATCTGGATCTGTAATTTTATTACTTATATCCGAATTCGAAAAATCTGTATATCATATCCAGATCCAGAACCGAGTTACAAGTTAAAAGTCTTGTAATTCATAATTTATTTGATAAAAATAACAAAATTTAATAAAACATCATCATATGTACTAGCAAAACATCAAAAGAATTAGCAAAAAGTTTGGTAAAAATGGCAAAAAATTCAAAAGATTCAAGTCCTTGGTTCCTCTTCATATTCTCTTTATAATTTGAATAAGAAAGGCAGAAAGAGAGAGAAATGAGACATCTCTCAGACAACAATGGTTAAACAAGATGCACTTGTGGTGGTGACAATCACAAACTCTGTCGTTGTATAAAAAAAAATCAACAAAACTTAAAAATCGTGGAAATTTCGATGTTTTGAGACAAATTAAACCAAAAAGGAAAATGATTTTGTATTAAGATACATGTTTGTAAGCTTTGATATAAGTTACGTAACTTACTTTTGCTAAAAATATTGGAGCTCCTCACGTGGGATAAAGACCCAACCATATGCGTCCTTAGCAACTGGTAACTTGTCAGAACAGATTGGACACTGTTTCATGCAAAACTCAAATTCGGAATACGATATGAGTAAAATTCAAAAATATATCGTCATAATACATATATGATTTCACATATATATCAAGCTATCATCAGATTATATTTCACATACATATCAGGAACTGACTAATCGATGTCTCTTTTTATAAATAACTTTTTGTAGGTCTAAAACCAATTACAAAAATTTCAGAATAAAAAATTTCTCAATCTTTTAAAAATCAACATTGTGGAAGGAAATAATGTTGATGGAAAGGAAATCATTCGTCTATTGAAAACACGTGCACCGATTGACGTCGAGATTGAAGTAAGTCGACATTACACAGTCAAATTGAGGAGTAAATAATTATTTTTTATTAACAATCTTTTAAATAACAATGTCTAAAGATTATACAATGTTTTTCATTTTATCTATGGTCTAAACTTATAGAGTCTAAATAATCACTGCCATTTTGAAACAAATAGTAAATAAATATATTTTTTGCATGCTTTTATTTAGATGTAAATAAAATTTATTTTAGATGTTGTATGCCAAACAATTACTAAAAAAAGAGGTATATAATTGTGCAGTAGGTCGAATTTGTTATTCATCCAAAAATAAAAATATAAAATGCGGATCAAAGTTGGTACAATATTTATGTAGTTTGTTTCATTAACTGAATATATCATGCATTTTTGTATCACCTCTCTTTTCAAAAAAATTTGGTTGCTTGCTATTTTGAAATAGAGTATGAGTGCTACATCTGTTTTTCAAACCAAATATGTATTTATTACAAGTACTTTACATTCTTTATATTTTCTATACAGCCCTGATAATTTTGTTTCCCCAACCCAATCTTATTCTCTATTGAAAATGACTCATCCACCAGCATTTTTTTTTTTTTTGTCAACAGCTACTCTTGAATGTAATATTCTTCATTATCTTTTCCTTCCTCAGTCTTTTTTTTAGTTTAACAGTTTTGTTACTATGTAACTTCTTTTTTGTCTAAAATTTTAATGTTGGTTTTTGTTTCCAGGTTACTTCACGATCGTGTATGTCATATGTTGTTTCACCTGCACCATGTCAAACCTACCATTTGATAGGTTCAAGTATTAAGATTTTATTTTTGATTGGAATCAAATGTAAACGAAACTAAGTTGAAAATAATAATATGAAAATCTCACATCGAAAAAAATAAGAAAACATTTTGAGTATCTAAAAATATGTATTAGTTAATTCATTGACAACTAGTTGAGTTAGAAGGAAATGAAACCTAACGTAAAATTAACTAAATCTTTTTAATACTCTTAAAGTTCTAAAATATTAAATGTATTGCGCATATTAAGAATAAAATTTTAAAATACCAAACATTATTTAATAATTAGTTAAAATACAATTCAACCAATCATAAAAAAAATATTGCAAAATTTAAAGAGTCAAAATATCAACCAACATTAAAATCTGTATAGAAAATTATAAAATGTTTTTAAAAAATGTAACAAATAAAAATTCTAAAACAACTTATTAGGGAGTATTTTTTGTCCTTTTTTCTTTGGCAATAATTATATACTTGGCTATCATTAAAACTAAAATATGTGGAGAAATTGGACACATCATTTTAATTAATATATATCATTAGCATCATATATATTGATTTAATGATATCGTATGGTTATAATCATTTTCAGCATTTTTCACTTAAAAAACAATATATATATATATATATATATATCTTTTTGTGAAGAATCTTATATTTTGTACTTGTGGACAGTACTCTTTTCCTCATCCGAAGAATCTTCTATTCCACTCGTAAAACCAAACACTTCTTGCTCATACCGAAACTTTTCCAATCACAGCCGTTCATCATCTAAGTCAAACATATTCAATAGGTCAAAATTAAATCACAGCCGTTAGGTTTAATTCAAACATCGTAACATAACCGTAGCGGAACACAGCTACGTGGGGGAATCTTCACGACTCACAGAAATAAGATAACGTCCGTTTCAAATTCCCCCAACTCGGAGAAACCGAAGCGAGTCTGACTCTCTGAGTTTATCACCGAGTCAACTCGGTTATTCTCCGTCTCCGCCATGGCTGCTGCTTCTCTCCATACCTCAGTTTATCCACGTAGCTTCCTTACTCTCTCCAAACCATCTCAAAAACCTCACCGTTCCCAAATTCTCCTGAGAAACAAACAGAGAAATTGCGTTTCGTGCGCGTTGATCCGAGACGAAATCGATTTGATTCCGGTTCAGAGCCGAGATCGTACCGACCACGAGGAAGGTTCTGTGGTGTTGATGAGAAATGAGATGGAGAGAGATGGTAACGAATCTGTGGTTGTAGGGTTTGGTACTGCGACGAGCGAAGGTCAGCTTTCATTGGAAGGGTTCCCTTCTTCTTCAGGAGCTGATTTGAGAGATGAGAAGAGAATAGAAAGCGAAGAAATGGAGAAGATGATTGATCGTAGCATTAACGCTACAATTGTTCTAGCTGCTGGTTCTTACGCCATTACCAAATTGCTCACCATCGATCATGATTATTGGCATGTAAGTATTGAATTTGATGTTGCTTGAGTGATATTTGTGCTAATGCTCTTTTGTTTCCATCACAAAGTTTGTGACTTTTGGTGTATTCTTGAGTGATTAGTTTTCACGGTACAGTTTATGATGAAGTGTGTGTTACAGAGTATTATTGGTGATATTACTGATGATTTTATTGGAGTTTCTTTGAATTTTTTTTGAGTTCACTGTGTTTGATTTGTATGGTTATGTATTCTCAGGGTTGGACACTTTTTGAGATACTGAGATATGCTCCTCAACATAACTGGATTGCTTACGAAGAAGCGCTAAAGCAAAACCCGGTTTTAGCCAAAATGGTGATAAGTGGAGTTGTGTATTCTGTAGGAGATTGGATAGCTCAGGTTTTTGTTTTGTTTTTCTTTCTCTCTGTGCCCTGTTTCTGTGAATTTGAATTGTTTTGATGACATTAGCGATCTTTCTCTTCAGTGTTACGAAGGCAAACCGCTGTTCGAAATTGATCGAGCAAGAACATTGAGATCAGGACTAGTGGGTTTCACTCTCCATGGCTCCTTGTCTCATTTCTATTACCAGTTCTGCGAGGAGCTTTTCCCTTTTCAAGATTGGTGGGTGGTTCCTGTAAAAGTCGCCTTTGATCAAACAGTATGGTCGGCTATATGGAACAGTATTTACTTCACGGTTCTTGGGTTTCTGCGTCTTGAATCGCCTCTCAGCATCTTCAAAGAACTAAAAGATACGTTCTTACCTATGCTGACAGTAAGAAGTTTTCCTTCATTTCTTTCCTCTTTATCTTCAAGATTCAAGAGTAAACATATATATTGATTTGAATGCAGGCTGGGTGGAAGCTTTGGCCATTCGCTCATTTGATCACGTACGGTTTGGTCCCTGTAGAACAACGACTTCTCTGGGTGGATTGCGTGGAGCTTATTTGGGTCACTATACTTTCGACGTGAGTATCAAACTGCTTTGGTACATTCTTGTTTTGGGAAGACGAACAAAGTCTCTAAGTCTATCGTTTTCTTCTCTGTGGTCTCTTCCTTTTTTCTTGATTTCAGTTACTCGAACGAGAAATCAGAAGCTAGAATCTCGGAGTCTGTCATTGAGACCTCTTCAAGTTCTACCACATCAATTGATCCCTCCAAGGTACTTACAAAAAGCATTCACCTTTCGCATTCTATTCTTTACAAGAAGATCGACTTAACAGAAATCATGGGCTTTGGTTTAACAGGAATGAGAAAGCAGAAAGCCAAAACTGGTTTCATCAGCATCATATTGTATATATACAGAGTTTAGCCAAATAGAGTGGCCAGAGATTTGAGATTGTTACCAAAACAAAATGAAGATATTCAAATGGATGTATCTCTATGTGTAAGAAAAGTTATAACCAGAATCTTGAATAACCACAGAAACATTTTTATTCGATCCCTACTGAGATTATAACTTTATAAACAGATCACAGCTTTCTATAATTTAGATCTGAAGAAAATGACTTTACGTTGCATGAAAATTTGTTTTTTCAATTGGATTTTGTCATTTTGAGAACAAAAAATAGTTGTACAGGGAATTGATGCTTTGATATAATATGTTTTGCATTATCAGTTTTTGTTACTCTATATATTATATAAAAATAATATTTTATTTCTATTCAATATTATGATTATTTAAAAAAAAATATTATCGTAATCACATTTTTTAAACTTGTCCTAGACATATAATATGTCTAGGCGTCAAATCTTCTTTTATGGTAATTCAGTTAAATAACTATTTTCTTTCGTCTTTTTATTGTGGTATAATCTGTATAAACGGATTCTAGGCAGAATTTTCAACTATTTAAGAAAAGAAAAACATTAATATAATTCTATCTTTTTCTGTAAATGAAATTGTTTTTTAAATAAGAATACTATATATGCTGATATTATGATTTTATTAAATTGTATTTATTGAAAAATAATGTTTAATCACTATATATTTATTTAAATTTATGTGAAATTATGTTTTATTTTATTTTATCTGTGGTTTGAGTCAATTCTGTATTTAAAGTATATTTTTACTTAGCCACTAAAACTTTATTGAATTTAGTTTAAATTTTTATTTTTACTCTTTCATTAAAACGTACTTATATATATAATTAAATAATATATTCAATGAATTTAATCTGTTTAGGTTCCAGCTAAGTATTCGTGTATACGGTTAGACGCATCCACTACTTAGCAGACGAACGTTTAAAAATATAATGGAAACAAAAAAAAATATGCATGGCAATTCGCATTTACCTATCGATGGACCCTGAAATTCTGTGTTTTTTGTCAAAGAATAATTTTGTGTTTATTATTTTGTCTCTATATTTTATTATACGATACAATATGCATTCACACGTACATCATATTATCATATATTCTTTATATATCAATTATTGGAATTTCTAAAGTAAGGTTGATGATGCTTATCACATTATCCAGCAAGTTTAAGAATTTTCAAAACTCAATTGGTTTTCAATATCTTATAAGTAATCATGGATAATATGAATATTTCCATTTCATTATCTTCATATATATAAATATCTAAATTATAAACAACCCAAATCTGAGAGTAAAACCAAAACTCAGTTTGTTCGATATTGATTTGGTGGCGAGTCACGTAGATCTACTATTGATTTATTATTAAATGTGGATTATATTCGTTGGTCTATATAGTTTGAGATTTTAAGAGTCACGAATGTGTTATTTAAAAGAAGAAAAATTTCATGAGCAATAATATTCGAATATAAATGGTTCATGTAAATAGCTATCGCAATCAATACAAGTGAATCAAAATATTTGTCATACTTGTTTTATCAATACTTAAAAATTTTGTAACGAATCCGGAATGGATTTGCATTGTGTCTAAATTTATATTCCGAAAGTTTAAACATCTAGTTAAGGTCGTTAATAACACTCTAGTGGAGATCTATGAAACGTTTGAAGATGTCCATTACATGCATTCGATTTCAAATTTATGAACATTTTTCATACGTACGTGAGAGACGAAATATGTTGCTTATTGATTCACCTTTTTCGATAAAGTCAAATAAAATATCTGACCCAGTTTCATTATATATCGTCTATTTCTTAAAAAAATTAGGTTTATAAGTATTTCTGATGTTATTGACATATCAACTAAACTCTTTATTTGAGAAAATAGTAATACACATAAGATTCTACAACTGTTAATATGTTTTTATATATGTTTTAGTTTATCAATCTACAAACATCCAAGTACAATCACCTATACATTAAGTGCAATAATAATATTAAGCAGGAAAAAAAATATTTAACCTATCATTGTAATTTTCTATATGTTGCCTCACCTCTCAAATCTATTTAATTTTATTCTAACCCTATACAGTAATAAAATAACCGTAAATAAATACCCCTATGCCCCCTAAATTACTCAAACCGTATACACAAATTTTCAGAATATATAATTGGTATCATCTAAAAATCGAATTTAATTCAAGAGTACCAATTCAAACCAGGCAATTGGTAAATCCCACCTTGATTCTGCATTAATGACGTCGCCGCCACTGAAGATACGATATTCGAACAATCTCCAACGCCGCCACCACCGCCGCTAAATCTCTTGCTAGGTGACGACGACGATCCAATAGTACCAGAATCTTGATTTAGACTCGTCATCATCATCACCGGTGGAAAGAACTGCTCATGCTTCGATCCAGATGCGAAATTATGATTCATCGAGTAATTACCGCCGCCGTATCCGCCGCCACCACCATCATATATAGCCGTCGGATCATTATTATCAGAAAAAATCGCCGGGAAATGAAGACTCGGAGGAACATGACGGAGTCGATCATCATCAATCATCATATCATGACGATGATAATGATGATCCTTATGATCATTATCTAGATGATGATGATGATGTCGAGATGTTGTACTATTGTTTTTCTTGTAGATTCGACACAACACCCAATCATCAAGCTACATACATAGAGAGTTAAAAACAAGAATCAATACTAACCAATAAAAAAAAAAAATCAAGATTTTGATTTAAAGAATATATATAATAATATTAAAAAATTACCCGGAGTGAGTTTTTCTTGTTGCCGAAGTCACATATATGATTAGGTTTATTATCAGTTAATCGATACTCATGCATAATCCAATCTGATTTAACTCCTTTAGGTGGTTTACCACTGTAAAACACTAGAGCTTTTTTAACGCCCACTTTTTTATTACCAGAACCGGTTGAAATCACCGGTTTATCTGTACCAGTGGCTTTCCAATAACCGGAAGTCGCAGCTCGGTTAGGTCTTGCTCCGTTTGGATATTTCCGATCTCTTGGACTGAAAAAATACCATTCTTGTTCTCCAAACGAAGCTTTAGCTGTCACACAAACAAAAACAAGATTATATATCTCAAGTAGAAGAGATCTGGTGGTATATATCACGATCTTAGGTTAGTTTTGATTTACCGGGAAGTTCCCATGGATCGAATTTGTAAAGATCAACGTCGGCGATGATCGCGACGGGTAAAGGAACAGAATCAGCTTTACGTTTGAGGTAGTGAGTTACGAGTTCTTCATCGGTTGGGTGAAACCGGAATCCTGGAGGAAGGTTTGGCTGCGGCGGCGGTGGACCACCGGAGGAATCTGTACTCTCCATTTGATTTTTTTCTCTTGGAAAGAAAATGAGAAATGGTTGAGACTTGAGAGAGAGTCGGAGTTACTTTTAAAAAAAATAAAAATTGGAATGCATAAAAACGACAAATCAATTAGAGTTTTTATCGTCTGGAATCTTTTGTACGTACCACCATCGTATCCACTCGTATTTCTTTCATATTTTTTTTTGAGATTTTTAAATATATAACACGAGTATTAAAAGTTAAAACCATAAATGGCTACGAGATTTTTAGTTACACATCAAAATGGTATTTCTATTTATATTTGTGGACGATTAAAAGGTATTAAATTTACCGTAGCTATCTAAATCAATAGTTTTATTACATTTTAACCTATTATAGAGATCTAATAAGTTTTATAGGTGTGCTATGTAAATTACCAACAGGAAAAAGGATATAGTAAGAAATAAATTATATAGAAAAAAACAATTAAAAATTAACTGTAGCAAGAGTTAGTTATGAATTTATGTATGATTAGTTATTATTAACTGTGTAGGTTTTTGACCCAACAAATATGTAGGTGTACACCACATGTGGGTAGAGATTCGTATTATTGATTTAAAATTAAAATATATTATGATATCATATCTTCGTGAATCATGAGAGTGTACATGTAATTTGCTTTTTTTTTTCTTTAATCTATTTCACTAATTAATGTTATCTATATGTACTTAGCTAGAAATCATAGTTTATCTTTCATCAATCTTCGGTGTAGAATTTAATACCTAGAAACATCAGTTTTATAAAGTTAATTTGTTTAACCTACAACATGCACTGTTAATCTCATTACTTATTATCAATTGTACAAAAATGTTATAATTTTCTATAATGTATAATTTTAGACCCGGATATTTAGCATATGTTTGCAATTAATAATAATACATAATTCCCCATAAATCAGCCGAGTTTAGTGTGGTTTGGTTTGTACTAAAAGAAGATAAAGAGTGGTGACATTTCGACACATGTACAAAGTCTGACTAATCATGTCGCATCTGTTTAATTACAATACTAACCAAAGTGACTGAGGGTAAATTAGAGATTTCGAGGAGTCGATAATGACTTTCTTAAGCTTTTAACCATGCATTATCGTCTGTGTTCATATAGGCTCGAAGTGTGGCTCGACACGAGCGACCATGACGTGGAAATTGCGATTAACAACGATAGTGATTGTTAAATCAAATAATACAAAAAACCACATCAGAAATTGAGTGCACTATTAGTTTTCTTTTTTGTTATAAATATTTTTATTATTTAGGCAATTCTCGTAGATAACACTAAAATATGTTTGTTTTTCAAAAATATCATTATTAGTTTTATTTCTTAAAGATACTAGAAAAATTATTTTTTTTCAAAAATTCCACAAAATTAATACATAACTTTAAATCCTAAGAAATAAACTCTAAATTCAAAATATTAAACTCTAAATCCAAAATACTAAAGACAAACCCAAAATAATTTATAATTCTTATTTTCGGTAGTATTTTTAGAAAAAAATAATAAACTATTTTTGGAAAACACACCTATTTTAATGGTATTCTAAATAATTTCTCTAATTTATTATTATTTTTACATGAAACTTGTAAGATTTTACCAAACCAATTTATGTTCATAAGTGGTATTAGTTTTTTTTTTCTTTTCTATAAACCTGAAATAGGGGGTTAGTACTTAGTAGTATTATCCATGGTAAACTATTTTTTTTTTTGAAATTATGAATAATAATAAACAAAAATATAAAATAGACTACAGTAAAAAAAATAACATAGTTTTGTCAAGGTGCATGCTTCCAATAGTACCGTGTTATTCCGAGTAAGCGTGAGGTCGACACGTGGTAAGCTGTAATAAGGGACCCGCTTATAATTGCCGCACAAGGCAACAAAGAGATGATGTGGGAAATGGATGGCGGGGTTCGGTGTGGGAAAATTCAAATAAGCTTTTCTTTTTTTTCTTTTTTACGTTTCAGATGTCATGTCACGCTTTTATTTGTTATTTTGCAAAAAGATAAAAAATAAAAATAAAGTAGATATTTTATTTATTTATGCAGAAGATTATTGAATTATCGAAGAAGACGAGTTCGAGCTCAAAGAAGAAGAAGAACTGAATCTTTCAATTGAGAGTTTGTTATGAAACTTTTAAAACAAAAATGTATATGTCACAGCTTATCTATCTCATTCTAATTATATTAAACCAACAATTCACTTAATTAACAGTAACCCAAAGTAAACCGGCAATCTATATAACTCAATACGCCCCTCTCAAGTCTTTGTCTTCGAAGTCTGAGGAAGATAAAGACTTGACAGTGACATTTGTTGTAGCAAGTTATGAAAAGGACCAGGATGAAGAGCTTTGGTGAATATGTCAGCATGTTGATTACTTGTTAGAACATGTAGAGTTTTGAGATTTCCAGCTTTGATTTGATCCCTAACCGTATGACAGTCAATCTCAATGTGTTTCGTACGCTCATGGAACACAGGATTCATGGCAATGTGCAATACCGACTTATTATCACAGAACAGCTTAGCCGGACAAGTAACTGTGACATGTAAATCCCTAAGCAACTGTTGTAACCAGATAACCTCACAAGTAGCATGAGCCATACTACGATATTCAGCCTCAGTACTGCTCCTACTAACCACAACTTGTTTCTTAGATTTCCAAGAAATCAGAGAATTACCAAGATAAATGCAGAATCCAGTGACAGAGTGTCTAGTATCCTTGCAGGTTCCCCAATCCGTATCCGCAAAGGCATTGATGCACAATTCAGAATCTGCAGCATACATTAAACCTTGACCTGGATTAGTCTTAATGTACCTGGACTTTATGTGTTGCCTGTAGATGAATGTCTGAAGGAGCAGAAATGAATTGGCTCAATTGGTGAACTGCAAAGGTGATATCTGGCCTGGTAATGGTGAGATATAGCAACCTGCCAACAAGTTCCCTATAAGATGTAGGATTAGGCAATAGAGTTCCCATGTCTTTGGTCAAATGTAGATTTGGCTCCATAGGAATTGTACTAGGCCTACATCCTAAGAGACCTGCATCTTCGAGCAAATTCTGAGCATATTTTTGTTGACAAACAGAGATGCCCTGAGAAGATCTAGCTATTTCCAATCCAAGAAAGAACCTAGATGGACCAAGATCTTTGATTTTGAATTCAGAAGCCAACAATGTCTTCAAACACTCCACTGCTTTATCACTATTACTAGCAATCATTATGTCATCAATATAAACTAGCACAACAATAAAAGAACCAGAATCCACTTTGACAAACAAAGTATTATCAGCAGGGGACTGAATATAGTTAGCACCAAGCAAAACAGAAGAAAAACGCTTGTACCACTGTCTTGATGCCTGTTTGAGTCCATAAAGTGATTTCAACAGTCTGCAAACCGGATTAGGAGGCAATTATGTGTTCTGAGGAGTTGTATATCCCTGTGGAAGACTCATATAGATTTCCTCTTCGAGTTCACCATGAAGAAATGCATTAGAAACATCCATCTGTGTCAAGCTCCACCCCTTTATAGATGCCAATCCTAAAAGAAGCTTTACACTTGTCAGTTTTGCCACAGGTGAAAAAGTATCTAAATAGACAATACCCTCATGTTGAGTAAATCCCTGTGCCACTAATCTAGCCTTGTATCTCTCCACTGTACCATCTGGGTTATACTTAATAGTAAATACCCATTTGCAGCCAACAACATGCTTACCAATAGGTAGTGATTCAATACGCCAAGTGTGATTGAATTCGAGAGCCTGAAGTTCCTCATTAGCAACATTCTTCCATTTGTCAGATTTCATGGCCTGAGTAAAGTTCTTAGGTTCTGTTTCAAGACAGGAAAAGATGTATGACTGAAAAAAGGAGAAAGCTTATCAAAGGAAACAACATAAGATATTGGATAGGGAGTTTTATGTATGGGTATAGTGGATGGAGGAGGTGGTAAAGAATTAGATATATGTATAGATATATTAGGTGGTAAAGAAGAAACAAAAGGAACCAAGGAACAGTGATACTCTGAAAGATAACTAGGAGCTCTAGTAGATCGTTTAGGTCTAACAACAGGTAAGTCACTAATAACAGTATCATGTTGTACTGGTAAAGGTTCTATAGAATTAATACTAGAGTCCATATGTGTATTATGAGAAGATGATGCAGACATGTCAAGAGAATCAAATTGATTAGAATGATCTATGTCAAAAACATCATGTGAAACATAATTGATTAGTTCTTTCAAATGGCATTGAATCAACAAAGTGTAAAGGAGTAGGCAAAGGTAAGATAGTATTAGGAAACATATCCACAGCCTCAGAAACTAAAGCACTTGTTTTAAAAGGAAACTTAGATTCATGAAAAATTACATTTCTAGAAATAGAAACTGAATGAGATTCTAAATCCAGAATTTTATAACCTTTATATCCTGAAGGATATCCAAGAAAAACACAAGGTTTAGCCCTAGGAGAAAACTTATGCCTATCCTTATCATAAGTAGATACAAAACATAAACAACCAAAACTTCTTAACATAGAATAATCTGGAATCTTATCAAGAAGAAGTTCAAATGGTGTTTTATTATTTAACAGTGGTGATGGCATACGATTAATTAAGAAAACAGCAGTGATCACACAATCACTCCAGTATTGTAATGGCACATTTGATTGAAAGAGTAGAGCTCTAGCAACATTAAGAAGGTGTTGATGCTTGCGTTCCACAACAAAATTCTATTGTGGAGTATAAACACAAGAAAAATAATGCACTATGCCTTGTTCTTTTATAATTTCAGGAAATGCTAATTCAGGAGCATTATCAGAACGTATTGCTTTAATTTTGGCATTATATTGAGTAGAAACCATTACAAGAAATGCATGAAAAACCACAGAAACATCACTTTTATTTCTTAACATGTATACCCATGTAACTCTAGTACAATCATCTACTAAGGTTAAGAAATATCTAAATCCTTCAACAGATTCAGTACTAAAAGGACCCCATATATCTAAATGTACTAGATCAAATGGCTTAGAAGCTAGATTATTATGTGAAACAAAAGCTAATCTTCTTTGCTTAGCTAAAGGACAAATTTGACATTGAGAAACCTCAGAAGAAATTGTCTTTAAAGAAGGAGAATTTGACTAGTCTTAGCAAAACAGATGATGAGAGATGACCAAGACGATGATGCCATAAGACTCCATCATTAAGAACTGAAGCAGAGAATGAACATACCGCAGGAGAAGATGGTGAGAGGGATTTATGTTCTGTCTCAAGAATGTATAGGATGTTATAGAGTTTACCCCTCCCAATCATCAAGCCGTGAGAAAGTTCCTGAATCAAACAACAAGTTGGAAAGAAATGAGCAGAACAAAAAAGAGTTTTAACTAAACAACTCACACTGATCAAATTAAACTTAAAATCAGGAACATGTAAAACATTATATAAAATCAATGTTTGTGTTATGCAAATTGTGCCTTTGTGTGTGATAGAAACTCTAGTATAATTTGGGAGAGTAACAGTAACACTAGATACTGGTATTAATTCCCTAAACATTGTTAGATCTGAACAAACATGACTAGAAGCTCTACTATCTATTATCCAGGCATCACTAGGAAGCAATTTCTGAAGAGAAGAGAGAGTATGATTCTGAAATGTGAGATTATTATTCTCATATGTAAGACTAGTGGAAGGAAATGAAACAGTACCAGAAGTAGAAGTTTGGGCCATCAAACCATGTTCAGTGATAGTTGCATTGCAAGAAGAAGTAACTGCATGCTCTTGAACTTGCACTTGAGTCTTGAATTGTGAGATGAGTTGTTGTATATGTTGTGGAGTAAAATCTTGGATATTCAGATTATAACCATCACTTGTAAGATGCGAAACAGATTGAGGAAGCATATACTGAGTTGGCATGTACTGAGTCGGTATGAACTGAGAAGCTTCCATTTCAGGATTATAAGCCCCTGTCTCAGAATGAACATTAGCTATAGCATTTGCCTTCTGTATAGGATCATAAGGAACCATTTGAACCATCTTTGGTTGATTCTGAAACACCTTAGGCTGAAACTGGGATGACTGAATTCCAGGTTGAAACTGATTCGGAGTAGGATTCTTAAAAACTATACCATTTGTCTTCAAACCTGGTGGAAATCCATGCAGTTTATAACACTTTTGTATAATATGCCCCATCTTCCCACAATAAGTACACACTGGTTTCTGAACTGGCCTAACTGTATTATAAGCAGCAACATATGTATTATCAATACCAGTATTGCCATTAGCAAAAGTTTGAAAAGCAACATTATCCACCCGAGAAGAAGGTCTGATTGATTTCTGTCTTTCATCCTGTGTGACAATGTTAAAAGCCTCTTCAATAGTAGGAATTGGTTTCAACATTAGAATATGACGTCTTGTCTGTTCATAGGATTCATTCAATCCCATCAAGAACTAAGTGACCCTACTTCTCTGTTGTAGTCTTTCCCATTTAACTGCAGCATCACACTCAAAACGACCACAGGTACATACCGGAAGATCAACATAGTTCTTATGCTCTTCCCATAGAGTAAGCAACTCAGTATAGTAAGTAGAAATGTCCAAAGATCCTTGATCAATCTTACTAAGACGATGTTCTATGTCATATACTCTGGGAGCATCATCTTGCTTAAATCTACTAAGCAAATTCTTCCAAATACCTTCAGCAGTCGATATGAATAACAAACTTTGTCATATTTTCTTAGAGACAGAATTCATCAACCATGTAGCCACAATATCATTACATCTAGACCAAATTACATAATCTCTATGAT
This sequence comes from Crucihimalaya himalaica, assembly GCA_004349715.1. NCBI lineage: Eukaryota > Viridiplantae > Streptophyta > Magnoliopsida > Brassicales > Brassicaceae > Crucihimalaya > Crucihimalaya himalaica. Next base: position 1,044,694 of record SMJT01000057.1, on the reverse strand, counting down.
TCTCAGGAGTTTTAGAAATGGTACCATCAATGAAGCCTAGCTTATTGCGCACATTTAGAGCCATCCAAACAGATCTTCGCCAGGAATGAAAATCTGAAGCCGTCCTGAGACGATCTGATACAAGAACAAGACCAGCATGGTCATTGCTATGTAAATAAAACGGATTCTCATATTGATCGGCTTGAAATCGTGATTGATCTGGAACTTGACTCTGTAATGAAAGAAGCGTCGCCGTATTCACCGGAATAAATGGAGGTACGTAAGATCCCATTCTCAGTTAAAGAATGTTGAAATTACAAGAAAAGTGAGATGAAATTGGGTAAAGAAACAAAGATTCGTCAAACACTGAGGTCAATCAAAAGGAAAACAAAAGAATCAGAATAGAAAAACAAAAGAAAACTTCGGCGAATAGCTCAGAAATCACGGAAACAAAAAACTGAAGAACACATAAAAGTGAACGAATCGAGCAGCTCATCTTCACAATCTGATGATAACAGGAGAAGCGGAAGCTCAAAAAGATTGCTCTGATACCATATTGAATTATCGAAGAAGACGAGCTCAAGCTCAAAGAAGAAGAAGAACTGAATCTTTCAATTAAGAGTTTGTTATGAAACTTTCAAAACAAAAATGTATCTGTTATAGCTTATATATCTCATTATAATTATATTAAACCAACAATTCACTTAACCAACAGTAAACCAAAGTAAACCAAAGTAAATCGGCAATCCATATAACTCAATAAAGATAAATACTAGTTTTTGTATCTAAAACTACAACAATCAGGAAAATACTGGTCAGTATTGTCTACCGTCAGCTTGCCAGCTTTCGAATTGTGAGATTGTTATGAAATTAAATAAAAATAATAAAGTATTGATGTTGTGTATTGTGAAATGTGGAGCCCTATATGTTGGATTTTAGATTCAAGAATATGTATAAAAGGAGTCTTTCACCGGCATCTATTTTATAAAAAGTCATCCATTTTGCTCGTTATCCTTTTATCTTATTGCTAAATTTTAAAGAAAACAACTCTTAACAGTTATCAAATTTTCTCTTACCTTTTTTTTTATCAACCATATTATATTATACGAATAACTTAATTAAGACATATCGTTAAAATATTGTTTATATATGATTCATATCGCAGTTGAACACGAACATTTAGTTTTACTTTATCCGCTTTTGTATTAGTTCGAAGAAAAATTAAAGATATTAAAAAAAAAAAAAAAACTTCTTTATCTTTCTCTATTTTCTCTAGATATGATACAAAAAAATTGGCCATTTAATTGAAGAGATACTATTTTCATCAAGTCTAAACAATCGGTCTTGAAAGTTACTTCTGACCTCGAAGCAAGCATTTCATTTTCCAAACAAGTGCTTCCACTTCTATGCCTTTTTATCTCCACTTTTTTATTTATGAGAATAAATTATAAATATTCTCTAACAAAAATTATTGTCTCTACCATATTTTTAAAAAATAATTAATTATACTAAAAATTATTTTTCTATTTTTGAATTTTTCTTTTTTTATTTTTGTCATCAAACAGACATTTTAAGATTTTAACGCGAAAAAAACCCCGACATTTTGATATTTCAACAGCAATATTTGGTCTTGTGTCTATGACTTAAAATCTAAAATAATGAATTTAATCATATTTCTCTTACAGCTAATAAATCTAGTGTTATAATTAATTTGGTCCTAATAATTTGTTTAATCCGATAGATATACCCGACAACAAGATTTACTTTAGTCAGTGTAAAAAAAAAAGATGTGGTTTTGATTAAGCTCGGAGATATGCATGTCCAAATAGGTGTTTATCTTCTCCAATTCAATTTAAGGATAATCTTAAAAGTACTGATGCATATACACTTACTTTTAAAATGTCAACATAGTGTTTCGAAGCATTTTCTTAAGTACTTCAAAGTTCTTTTTTTTTCATCAACATGATATACATTGAATTATACATATGTGATACATACTTGTTAGTATGTGTATATATGAAAAATAAATATAACATATGATGGGGAAAGTTTTCAGTTTTACACTACCATATGGTAGTCTAACTTCAAACTTCAAACTTTATAATATGATTTTGGTAATCCTGGTGAGTTTTCCTCATAAAAATAACTTTTGCTATAGAAAGCAACCAGGTGATCAGTGCTCTATTAGGAGAATGTGGTCAAGTTTAACTTTTTGTACCTTAGTTGCTTTGAACATGTGGTGCTTTCCTTCTATTCCATAATTAGAAAATCACTAGCTATATCATATATGTCACACAATCAATCGTATATAAATTAAAATTAAAATAATATATGACTATATCTAAAGTGACTCAGTAAACGTCGTCTTTATTAGAAACATTAAATATCTTGTACCAACAGCTCCCAAATTTTATATATATATATATATATCTTTTATATATATAAGGGTAAGGAGTCAGATATTTAGTGGATCAACTATTTCACATCGGGTATCCATTTTCTCGGATATTTATTATTTATAGATCAAGTAAAATTAACTTTGTTTTTTATTAGTAAAAATTAAATCGGAAAAAGATAAAAAAAATGATTCTCATTTATACGAATTTGGGAATGCTATTTATACACATATACATATCAAAATATCATTCTAATTTCTAACTACACCAACAAATAAATAATATATAGTAACATATATATATATATATATTATAAAATGATATATAACCACACATATAATCAAAATATTAATCTAATTATACCAACAAACAAATAATATATAATAATATTTATAATATTTATAAATTATTAAAAATATGTTGCAAACCACATTTCGACTATTATCATTAAATTTTAATAATTAAAAATTTATAATATAATTAAAAAATTAAATAAAAATCTAAATAATAATATCTATCTCAACCCGCCATCTTTACGTGCCATTTTTATAATTCTTCCTTAGATTTACGACGGAAAAATCAACGCCGATCATTTCCATTGGAAAAATATAAGTTAGAATTTGAATTTTCTTTTTGTACAACGTAACAAGATAATAAGATTGGTTGTATAAAATGTGTCCTTTGAAATTAAATTCTAGCTGAAAAAAAAAAAAAAATTCAATATTCTACACGTACATCGTGATGTCATGCGTATGTATTCGGTACAGCTAGATAAGGGTAAATATGTCCAGATATTAGTTAAATAATTGCTGTAAAAAAAGAATGGATGGATTCTTGTAGTGTTGCTTTTGCTAATCCTGCCTTGTTTTAAAGCTTGTTTAGGAAAGTGATTAAGGACCGCTCCTTAATTGTATGCTTTGTCAGCTATAATTAGTGAGCTTTTCGAACCACCCGTAGATCACGCATGTACAAATATCACAATCCAAACAAATAATATTATCGTCTCGGTTAATTGTATTTTTATTCTAATCACAAATGTCATTGTTATTGATTTAAGATATTGCGTTTGCTTAGAAGTCTAACCACAACCGATGAATAGATACAAATCCCTCGTATATTTGAAGCCAAAACCCTTTTTCGTGTGTGTTGTGGTTAAATTAATAATTTTGGGAAAATAATTTAGATTTATTCGAATTTGATCTGTGACAATGAAATAATAATCTACATGTTCATTCTTCCTTTAGACATTATACTTAAATAAAATAGGATTACAATTTGCATAAAAATTTTACATTAACCATGTAGACAAAAGCTCTGGTAGTTTATATGAAGATCCACGTTTATCTGTCTTAAACGTCTGTTTTATTCGAATTTAATAACTCTTTTAACTTTTATAGTTAGATGGAAACTTTATCTATAAAAAAATGACCAATACTGATTAATATTTTGCTATATCCCAACCTGAATCCTGCTTTGGGCATTTGGCCCATGGGCCATCGATTCGTTATTTACTGTATGTATACAACAAGTCTTCTTGACTTGGACTTCAACACATCTTATCCTTACCTAGATCATGCTAGTATCCAAATTTTAATGGAACTTGTAACTGGATTCAAAATTGTTGGACTCGAATTTTTAAAATCTTTCGTACAATTGAATATGTACGTCGTGGAGAAATGACGTTGGTTCGAGAATAACTGATAATTGTATGATAGGTGATTCAACCATTTGAGAGCTAAGTTGATATCGATATCTAGTGACAAATTCGTTTATTCGACTATCTTTTGACTATCGTTTTCATGTCACATCGACATGGTTAAGGTCTCAAGAGATACAGAAATGAGTTTGTCCCTCAAATACTCTCTCGCACCAATGTGATTTGACGAAAGACTAGTTTTCACGAGAGAAAAAATGAGTTAAGTTGTGAGCATTCGTCAAAAAGCAATGTTGGTCACAGAAGATCGTAAATCAAGTTATAACTATTATATCGGATTTTCTAAAGCATACGAGTTAAGAAATCGAATATTACACGTTTTGGTGTTACTGAAATAAAAGATTAATCAAAATTCAATCCGGATTGCATTTATCATGATTCTCATTCAATTTTTTTTGTGCTTGTATTGTAATATATGGCTCGCTTGACTTGCAATTTGTTGAAAGACAAAACTACATTTGTTTTAATTTTTCAACTTTTTGTCTGATCCACTTATTATGGCACCATCTAGTTTACTTTTAGAGTCGATCCGCAATGAACATGTGTTTGAAACTTGTACGGTATAAACTGTTTCTCTACAATCTCTTGTCAAGCTGGTCAAACAAGCAAAGCCCACTTTATACACCTAATTTCAGCTTACCCATCGCTCCATTTTCAAATACTATACAGAGACCTATAAATTAATCTCTCGATTTGTTATGTGGTATAATAACTTTTTAAACAGAAAATACTTTTTTTTTTGTTTAAAACAAAATCAGAAAACAGAAAATATTTTATTGATAGGTTTAGGATTATATATATATATTCTGTATTTTCTGTATTTTAATTTGTAATTTTTTTTATTAATTTAATGATAATATACATAATCATGTAATCAGTGTATACTTATATTAAATATATATGAGATACGTATATGTTTTTTTTTATGTAGATAGCTCAAAACAATTAAACTTGAAATTATAGCTACCTACCACTAAACAATATGTCAATATGCAATTTCAGTTCAATAAATTTATACCAATACAAAAGATCATTAACAAGTCACAAAATCAAGAAGTCAATTTTTCTAGGCATGAAAGATTACAAAACTACATCTAAATCTATGAGTCTGCCTCTAAACCCAAAAGAATTAAAATACATAAGATTTGCCACGGGACAAAAAATAAACGACTTATTTTTATTGCCTCATCATTGAATCATAATCACATAAACCCGAACCCACCAAGTTGCCCCGAATACCCAAACCCGACCGAGTTAACACCATACCCATTGTGAGCCAACTCTCCAGAGTTGTTAAACCCGTGACTGCTCTCGACTTCCTCCTCCGTCTTCAGGTAGCCACAATTGTACTCGAGATTAGGAACAACATGACTCAGTCCGGGTTCTGCTACCGAGTTATGCTCAACATGGCCTGCCAAAGTACCCCAGTCGAAGCTCGACGTATCCCCTAGACCGTTGAACCCAGTTTTCTGTTCGGTTAATTCCGGTCTGAGCGTGGAGAACCGGTTTTGGTTAGAAATCTGGAAATTTCTGTTGTTGTTGATCTCATGATGAAACGAATCAAGAACGTCTTCAAAGTGAGAAGAAGACGACGTTGTTGATGAAGTACCGTTGTTACTTAATTCTCTACCACTAGTGATTACGTTTTCGTAAACTTGTTTTTGTGCACTTGATTGCTTCTTGTATATTCGACATAGAACCCAATCATCCAACTGAAAAATATTAATTATACGTTACTCAAAACACTACTAGAAAATATAAGCTATAGTATTAAAATTTTTACATTTTGTTTGTTACCTTAGAGCTTCCGTTTTTACGAGAGGATTCAATGAGACGATACTCATGCATGATCCAATTGGTTTTAGTGCCTTTAGGAGCTTTTCCGATGTAAAACACCAAAGCTTTCTTAATACCGACACTTTGTCCTTCCGTCGATATTATTTTATCCGTTCCCGTAGCCTTCCAATAACCCGACCCAGCAACCCGGTTCGGTCTGGTTCCGTTTGGATACTTTCTATCCCTCGGACTAAAAAAATACCATTCTTTTTCTCCAAATAGTGCCTTATCTATAAATTCACAAAAAAAAAAAAAACACCAAGAAAATTATGAATCTATAACAAGAAAAAATAAAACATTTTTAAAAAGGGTTTAAATTGTATACTTACTTGGTAAAACCCATGGATCGAATTTGTAAAGATCGATCTCGGCGATGAGCTGAAGAGAGAAATCGCAACCGGCTGCTTTTTTACAGAGATATTGAACCATAAGCTCTTCATCGGTCGGGTAAAACCGGAAACCCGGTGGTAAACTCAGTTGGGCTAACGGGTCTGTTTCTTGAATACCCATTTTTTTTTTTTTGTTTCTCTCTATGTGTTACTTATTTTGACAATAATGTTTGGGTCTTGTGCTACTTATATATATATATATGTATATGATACTGTAATGTATAGGTGAATCCACCGCCGCTAATTAACGTGTGTACTGAATATGGGACCCACTTTTGTGTTTATCTCTAAACACTTTTGAATTATGACACGTGTGTCAGTTAGATCGTCGTGATTTATGCAATCCACCTTGAGTTCATTGAACCTACATGAGTTGATTTGGCTCTTCCTCGTACTATTTTTTTTTCTTTTTATTTATTACCTGTGCTCCGGTAAATCTACAAGTATTTTATAATAAAAATAAGATTTGGAAACTTTGCTAATTCGACATTTTGAGTGACATATTCGTAGTTATTTTTCTTATTACCTTAAGTCATGTAAAATAAAAATATGATTTTAGATGTGTCTTAAATATAATTAATATTTAATAGTTAACATTAGTAAGCAGACATCTAGACCAACAAATTATTGACTTTCTTTGGTCGATAATCAAAATCGAACCGTCCATATAATTTTGGTATATATACGTGCAGGGGCCTGAATTTTAGAAGAGACGAAGACAAATTTAGTGAAATGATTGAATAGTGACCATGAAATGTGTGAACTACTAAAGGAGAGATATTATATTTCACGTTTTTTGTTGACGCGTTGCTTTGAAAGGTATATATGCCAAATGTTGTAAAAGGAATATAAAAATAAAGACAGGACAAATGTAATGGATTTGATAAGGTAAGGTAAAGAGCTTCGAAAAAAGCGAAATTGAGAGGACAAAGGAGAACTGTTCAATGTATCTTAGGTTACACAACATGGAAAGCGTTTTCCATACGGACAAAACTGTAACATGACGACACGTGTCCACGTGTCTATCGCACAAGTTAGGCCCGATTTTGTCATTTGTCAAAAAGACGTTATAACGATGGACGAAGATATACACGAAGTTGATGTTGACTAAAGATTTTTTTTTTTTTTTTATTTTGTTTTTTCCAGTAACATTAACATATCAATTTACTGTATCATTTGACTGATTTAGATATTGGATGTTTTGGTATATAAATTCATTTTTTTTTCTCAGAATATGCTGTTTTGAGTTGAAAAGTAGTAGATAGTTGACTAATTGAGCGTGTTTAGAACAACTAAATTCCGCATTTAACCATTAGATCACGTAGACACCACCATTTGGTCATATCATTGTTTTGAAACCCATGTTTGATAATATATACAAGAATTGGACCATACTTTAACATTTTAAAATAAAAGTGAAGAACATAACAAATATCATATTTCGATAATCTTATATCTACATTTGTAGTGTCGATTTTGTGGTATATATAATTGGAATATCAAGATGGTTTTGCTGTTCCTTTATTGCCATTCAAGACATGACGACGTTTTCAAGCTCGAACTGTACAATTAGAGCTATGCTTGTACTGGTTGAATTTTTCTAGATTTCGAGTATATGGATTTTACCAAAATTATAATTTCGGGAGTTAGTATATATTTTAGTTAAGAAATTTCTCCGTAAATCCATTATTGATAAAGCATATGAATCAGAAGACAAGTGGTGCACACAAAGTCTGCCTACAATATAGTTGAAATCGAAATTGGCTCTGGACGACTAGACCCAATACCACGATGCCACCATACATATATTTAGTTTTTGTTTTATATCACGTATTGATGAAATTTTTCATAGTGCATATATATCCTATTTATTAATTTTCATCAGTTCGACCAGTCAGCCCCGTCGCTAGTAAAGTGCAATAGGTACATTTGCACGGGATCCATCTCAAATTCAAAAATTTTGTTTTTTTTTCTAGTCCAAATCTGTTTTTTTTTTAAGTCCAAAACCAAAATTTTTGTCTTTTTGACTCAAATTAATTATAAAATCTGAGTTTGGCCTAAATTAATTTAATAAAATCTGAATTAATTAATTTAATAAAATCTGAACTAATAAAACATATAGATTAGTTTGATGATGTTGTTTTAAAACACTTAAAAAAACGATATTATTCATTTGAATATTTGTTTTATTTAGAAGTTTATTTTAACCACCGCACCGAATTTAGCTAATGTGTGAAACGACCCTAAACCAAAAATTATTTATAATTTAAAATGTTTTTCGAATGGTAATTAAAAAAATTTATAATCTAAATAAGGCTAGAATGCGTCATTGCAATTACTAATATTAAAATCAGAGTTTAAGCATACACATCAGACAACTAGAAATAAATTAATTGTGAAATGAGTAAGAGATATCATTTCAAAAGAATAAACGGAGATAGATAAGCCTTCATCGTTCACTAGTGATATATTTGACTTACACAAATATATATAACTACATTATGATCGTTATCCGATTCTCTAGTGGGAACTTAAAGATTTAGGGTTTCTTTCACTCAATACTCGATAGTTTTCGTGCTTACAACAATATGATACTTTTCTATATTTTGTTTTATCTAGCTACATGTCTCAATTCGATCATGATTTATCATTTTATCAAATGACAAGAATGGAGTAGTCAAAGATTGGTATATGTTTTATTGTAACATTTTCGCTATTCTCTGGTTTTTGTCTTGTTCCCTTTTTTTTTTTTTTAATGTGGAAAACCTATTTAATTTTGGACTAGAGAAAACAAAAACTCCAGAAAAAAAAAACATAGAATTTCTATTCAATTTGATTGGATCCAAGTTGGGTATGATGTATATGCAACGAAGCTCATTTGAAATGTACTTCTGTAGTTGCACGTGTGTATTCGGAAGTTTGGGTTATCTTACTCGATGACAGATTTGTTAATTGTATTCGTATTGGGTCATACTAAAAGAAACCACCAATAATTCTCAACTTTTTCCCTTGTCTTGCTTTTTTAAATTTAGTCTTTAAACTGATCAAATCTTTTTCCTAACATTTTAAATCCTCAGCTGAAATTTAAATACACCATGGTTAATTATGAAAGAATTATAGAACCTAATTTTTAGTGAAAAAATAACTGATGAATAAGTTAACAACAAAAAATTAACCAGAATTTTAAGGGCCTGTTTAGCATGGATTCCATAAAACTGAGCATGTTTATATTATATATCAAGGGACCCATATGATTCTGTGACGACGTTTATCATACATTTGCATATAAAGAAGGCTACAAATTTCTAATTATATTTTTCTTCTTAAGAAAAAAAAAAGAGTTGGAAGACTATTCTCGGAACTTAAAATAAAGAAAAAGCTGTGTGGAGCATTATGGTAATCACTTTCTTAGGCTATGTATTACAAGCTTCTATTTAAAGGTGTGATTGTGAACTTAATAAAAAATATCTAATTCGGTTGGACTGTTTCGATTTGATTTGGATTGATTAAATTCGAGTGTAGTTAAGACTTTTTTTTTTTTTTTTTTGGTCTTATTTGACTCCCCCTCATTGCTTCAAGAACAATTGGGGTTTCTTAAGCCCAAACCCATTTTAGACCCATTAATATTTTCACAAGTGACTATATCGACGCAAAAGTACGTTTACCAACCCCCACAAAACAAGCTCTTCTTCCGCATAACTAGGACTTTTAAAATAGGCGGGCTGTCCATGGTCTGCCCACGTCCATAACGTTATAGACCGGTCTTGGATAAGCCCATTTTCGAGCGGGTTTAAATAGATATGGTTATTAATGGACATGGACAAATGAGCTTGGACAAAATGGACCATCGGACATAAAAAAACTAGGTCAATTGATTTGGGGAAAATCAATTGATTTGGAGAAAAACACACACTCTCTCTCTCTCTCTCTCTCTCTCTCTCTCTCTCTCTCTCTCTCTTTACAAGTCCGCTTAGATAGGTTCTGGGTTTTGTTAATTTTCCTATTTGGGACAAGTTCGATTGAAGATTCTTCATCTCAACTTCTTTATCTCCCGCTGTCGCCAAGATTGAAGCTTTTTATCAGGTATAAATCTCATCTTAGTATCAAAAGATCTCTGTTTCTAGCGTGTTACAATTGCTTATTTCTTCTATTTTTGGTTCTGAAAAGTGAAAACTTACTAGGGTTCTAACATTTGTCTATACTCTTTGGATTCAAAGTATGTTTTTTAGCATAAGCAAAACATTTTCATTAGTATGTTCTAATCACTTGACTGGTTCTGAGATGTTTGATAATGATGAGCTTTTGTTATTGTTTTCAGATGGATGACGATGATACTCTAAACCTCCACAATGACTATTTGAGTGGGGATGAAATGATGGATCAAGATGAAGAGAATCAGGATGAAACGAATCCCGATGAAGAAGATTCACTAGCGAATATGGTTGAGAACAAGACCAGAGGTAAACGTAAGCGTTCAAAGTGTTGGAAGAATTTTCAAATCATTGGAGATAAGTTGCCTGATGGTAGGAGTGATATTAGATGCAACTATTGCAACCATACTTATTGTCTAGATCTACGTAAAAGTGGCACCACTACCCTATTGCGTCACATGAGAGTATGCTCAAAGACTTATAGAAGTACTCCTATATGTGGAAATAAGAAGCTAGATATGATGGTGTTTAGGGAAATGATTGCATTGGCAATCATTGAGCATGATCTGCCTTATTCATTCGTTGAGTACAAAAGGATTAGGGAGGCTTTTCTTTATGCTAATTCTAGTATAGAGTTTTGGAGTAGGAATACCGCAGTAGCTGATTGTCTAAAGATCTATGAGAAGAAGAAACATAAACTTAAGAAGAGGTTGGATGAAATTCCTGGTAGGTTTTGTTTAACAACAGATATGTGGAGAGCACTCACAATAGAGGGTTACATGTGCTTGACTGCACACTACATTGAAAATGATTAGAAATAAAAAACAAAAATCTTGTCATTTTGTGATTTTCCTCCTCCTAACACTAGTGCTAGTATAACCACAAAGGTTTTGGCTTTGATGAAAGAATGGGGAATAGAGAAGAGGGTGTTTACTATTACAGTGGACAATGCTACATCGAATGACAAAATGCAAGGAATTCTCAAGAGACATCTTCAAAAAAACTTGGTGTACAATGGAGAGTTTTTTCATGTTAGATGTGTTGCACATATTTTGAATCTGATTGTGCAAAATGGGCTAGACGTGATTGATGATGCTTTAAAGAAAATCCGGGATAGTGTAAAGTTTGTGAAGGTGAGTGAGTCTAGAGAACAATTGTTTCAATCATGTGTAGAAACCGTGGGAATTAAAGCTAACACAGGACTGGTTTTAGATGTAAAAACCAAGTGAAATTTAACTCATCTCATGCTCTCTAGAGCCATCATGTACGAAGAAGCATTCTGCCATCTTGCAGAGATAGAGACAAGTTATCAGACTTTTCTATCCGAGTTCGATTGGATAAGAGCAGGAATGATTGTGAGCTCTTAACCCCATTTGAAGAAATGACGAATCTGATCTCTGGATCACCTTATCCAACTGCCAACTTATACTTTATGCAAGTATAGAAAATTGAAAGTTGGTTGAAATCTCATGAGGACTATAATGATGATGTTATTCGTGTGATGGTGGATAGGATGAAGGAAAAGTTTGACAAGTATTGGGAGGAATATAGTGATATACTTGCTATTGCTGCGGTTGTTGATCCTAGATTGAAGTTTACTTTTCTAGAGTATTGCTTCAATTTCTTGGATCCATCAACTAGTAAATCAAAGTTGGATAATCTGCGTAAAAGCTGAATAAACATTTTAAGGTTTATAAGAAGAACACAAAGAAAACAGCAGCAGTAATTTCAAGAACAAACACATTGGAAGAGAACATTATTCCAGGATATGGTGTAAGCTTCTGTTCTATTTCTAGCTTTAAATTTTGCTTATGATTGATTCTAGGATATGAACAGAACTGTTTTGTGATGTCAAATCTAATGTCAAAGATAACAGATCTGTTCTGTTTCTAGCTTCAAAACAGTTCACAGAACTGTAGCTTGTTGTAAACATGATCTGAACAGAATTGTTGTTTGTGTTAATCTCGTTTGCTGGTGGTAATTGTTTTTGTGGACTGTTTTTTCAGGGGTTTTATGCTTTTTTTTTTCCCAAACTGTTGGTGCTAGTGGAAAATCAGCGTTGGACAAGTACTTGGATGAGCCGGTTTTGGATAATGATGGCATTTAAGAGCTTGGATGTTTTGACATATTGGAGAGATAATGCAAATCGTTTTAAGAAGTTGTCTTCTATGGCTTGTGACGTCCTCAACATCCCTATTACAACAGTTTCTTTAGAGTCTTTTTTTAGCATAGGAAACCGTGTGTTGAACAAATATAGGAGTTCGCTGCTTCCTTCAAATGTGCAAGCCTTGATATGAGCAAGGAATTGGCTAAGTGACTTTAAAGAGATTGGTAAGTTCTCTTCGACTTTCTGCTTATAGTCATCTGTCATCTTTGAATCACATTGAATCATTTTTGGTCTTATGTTGTGCTTAGCTGATCCATTTGAGTTCTATGAGAAAGACAAGGAAGGAGAAGAAGAAGAAGAAGAAGAAGTTGGGTGATGTTTTTTCAGTTTGGTTTGTTCACTTGTTTGGGTTTAGATTTCAGCTTTATGAATGTAGTACTTTGGTTTGGGTTGTTCACTTGTTTGAGAAGACATGAATTTAGTACTTTGTTTTGGGGTGTTCACTTGTTTGAGAAAGACATGAATGTAGTATTTTGGTTTGGGTTGTTCACTTGTTTGAGAAAGACATGAATGTAGTACTTTGGTTTGGATTGTTCACTTGTTTGGCTTTAAATTTTAGTTTTATGAAATAATGACTAAGTATAGAAATATGTTCTATTATGACCATTGGACAGCCCATTTGAACATGATCGTTAATGTGCATGGTCTTTAATGGACGCGGTCACTATTTGTCCATAATCAAAATGGTCAGTATTGGACCGGTCCTAAATGGACGTGAACAACCCATTTGACAGCCCTACGCATAACTCGTTCACATTCATAATTTACATGTTAGACTTGAAAATATACGGATATATGATATTTCTTTGTTTCAAACTATGTTTAGATTTTGTTTAAAATTTGTATTGAAGATATGTTTAATGTAGAAAATTGTTGTTTCAAACTATTTCATTTACACATGCAGACAGTTTCACGCATTCATCGTTTTTATTTAAGATTTTGGAGATGAAAATACGTTCAAAAGATTTTGGAAATGTGATGATGTTGAAAACGAACAAACAACTTTCGGTGTAAAAGACTAAATAATTAATTTTTGGTATTGCAAAGAGATAATGTTTTTTCTTTTGGTTGAACTTACAACGCAATTACTTGCCACTAACATATAAGAAAAAAACTACAAAAAAAGAAAGGAAATTAGAAATCCTCATAATTGAAAAAAGGTGCCACTTCTGTCAACTATTGATATGTTGAGATATATATGCATGAATGAAATCAATTAAATTAATTACTTAGGATTAGGAAAAAAGAAAAAATATATGAGAGAAGCATTTAGTTTGGAGTTAATATATTAAACTTCTTCCAAACGCCTATAGATTTCCATCTTCAGCCTCTAACTCGACCAACCTCTCGACGATAACATCCGATGCAATTGTAACAACCTCCGAAAAATTCCTATATACCCCCGAAACGAAAAATGGTGAGTTAAATCAGCAACTTAATAAAAAAAAATATAAACAATTAATGAAACAAAAATAATAATACAAATATGATAGAAAATTAAAATTACCCTTTGTAGGAATCGAACGTGAGTCCAACGATATCTTTAGCTTCTTGAAGAGCCCATCTAAACCTTTGAATTTCATCATCAGAACATGTCAGCCTCTCGATCATAACATCAAGTTGTGAAGGTTTGATGTCGCAGAATATAGGTATGACCCTTTTCCTGGACTCCATGATAAGAGCAAGCTCGTGCAGACAGAAATAAGATTCGCAGTAGTTGGGAGAAAATACGGTTACAGCGACTTTAGAAGTGAGAATCGCGCTGTTGATATGATCAAAAAGCTTATCTCCGGGCTTCATGTTCTTGCAATCCAAGAATGGACGTAAGTTCCGGGATTTGAGGTTGTCGTAAAGCAATGTTGCGATATTTCTCTTTGTGTCAGCTCCTCTATGGTTGATGAACACGTCGAGCAAAGCTTTGGGTTTGGCCGATGGTGAGGAAGAGAGAAGATCGAGAAACAGTTTGTTGTTTAGCTGAACGGTTTTGGATTGTTTCATGAAGTTGAAAACACTAGAGATCATGGTTTCTCGTACGTGCGATGTAATTAGATTGAAGTTGGGATGATGAATAGGGCTTTGAGTATCTAACGTGTATGTGTAACTATGTATGTCGTACATGTATATGTAAATATATATAGGGTTTGAAGTAAAATTGTCGTGGATTAATGGGCTTGAATCAAAGAAGAAGACAAGAAGAGCAATGGTGGATTTTGAACAGCATAAGAAGAGGAATGTTTAATAGACGTTGGCCGCGTCAACAAAACTAGTTCATTTTATATTTTATTGTTTTAAATTATATAGTTTCTCTCTTGCTACTATAAATAGTTTTGACAAGAAATATATTCTGAAATATGTAATGACCCCTACTGTATAAATTTTTAGTATGCTAATATATCATTTTATATTCCTATGAGTAGGAAATTGTTTTCCAAGAACCAAATTCTCAGTACGATTATGTCATACAAACTTAAAATAATTATAATTTTAACTATATAACAATTGTTTACTATCCATGATAAATTTTTATAAGTATCTATTGAATATAATATTAAACAATTTTCTAGTGTGACTATTATGTTTAGACGATGGTATATTTATAGAAAAAATCCATTATTTTTATCTGAAACAGAAAATCACCTAATAATATAAAAATGTATAACCCGAAAGAGTTTATATATTTCCTAATAATAAGTAAAATGTATATGTTCTGCCACAAAAAAAAAGTATAAAGTATATGCATGATGATTAATTTTTAGAATACTAAATAATCTACAACTCTGCATACACGGACTAGTATAGGAACTAGCTTGTGTGCATCAATTTTTTTTTTTTTTTTGTAATTTTTTTAACGATAAATTAATAATTAATAGGTCTCTAATTAATATACGATATTTCTAAACTTATAAAGTAATAGACATGTTGAATGTAGGTTATAATAAGAATGAAGAATAAGAAAGGTATGTGTAAATATGTAGTCGTTGAAATAGATTTGACCATTTCCCGTCAAAGAAGCTAACCATGCGCTTGAAAATTCTTTTCCTCGTGTACGAGTTAAAAGAGAAAGACATTTTTTTTGTTATCCCTATTATATTAAATATAAGTCAATACGAAAAAACAAAATCGCCAACTAAAAAGTATCATTCAAGATATTAAGTCAACCAATTTGGCCAAATTCGTTATTTATTTCAAGAGAAGCAATAAATTTGAGAGTTTCTAACATCTCCCTAGCCAAGTAAATAATTTTGAATGTGTTTTTAATTTAATTATAAGGCTCAAGAGGTTGACGTAGTTACGTATTACGCTGCAAGTAAGATTCATATAGTCAAATAATATGATCATATTGCACTGCGATCAAATATCAAATGATGAAACAAATTATCAATAAATATGTTTGTTGGACGTTCAACTGTTTTTGAATGTACATCTTTTTACTTTTCGTAAATGGTAAGATAAAACAGATTGTTCAAATGAAATTAAACTTAAAATTTCTATCAAAGCCCTAAACCTCATAGACTTAAACACAACATGGTAGTGCACATTCATTGAAACCCTAGGCAGAAACAATATGGATTATGCTGCTGCCAACGAAGATTATTAGTGATTAATAATTTGTCAAATGAAAGATCAATCTCTTAAGGTTTTCTATCAACATGATGTTATCAGTCACAATAACTACTTGCAACATTTAAACAACTAGTGGATGTAACATTTCCAATATATAGAATGTAAGGAAACTGTTTTGAGCATAGTGTATTCATGGCAATTAAGAAAGCAGAAATAACAAATTATCAATTATATTGTAGTTGAAACTTCTTGGATCTTTGAAAATCACTAAATCTTGATTTACTTGTTTCGAACTACCAATTGTTATATGGTCGACTGATAAACTCATACTCGTAAACAACTTGGTCCTTAGGGAATATACCAGTCATTTTCTTCATGACAAAAACAAGTATACTTTTTTTTCTTTGTATAAATAAAATTAACGGCCGTTTAGGTCTCGATACAGACTGGACTACAATATATAAAGACCTTGGATAGATAGATATATATATATATATATATTTTTTTGTTTCTATGTTCTTGTTTGATTATAATTTAGCCGACCAAGATTACAAACTTTCCACAAATACGCTGAGAGAATCTAGTCACGAAGGAGACAAGAAAAGATTTGTTTATTCTCTGTTCACTACGCATGGACTATTGAATTCGTTATTTAGTTATCATTTAATAATACACGTAATTTTCATAGACCTTCTCAAGAACACGATGAAAGTAAGAATATAGTTTTGTCCTTTGAATTGAAGACAAAAACAGAACTCGACCACAACCTATTCACCTCCACACAAAATTTAGCCATCTCAATCGTCAATAGTATTATTTTCCACGTGTTAGTGCAATGCTTAGAATTAGGAAAAGTACTTGAACATGCAATGAACCAACATGTGAAGGTTGAGATGATCACCATTCTCACTCACAGTTACACTCAGAAAATGATCAGAACAACCACCCTTCCCTAATTTCCCAGGCCCCTGATGACTCATCCAACATGTTTACTTATAATCTCATTTTTTTCATTATTATTATTAGTTATGGACATTTATATGCATTAACCTATTTCTTGCTGATTTTGGAGTGTAGACAGGTGGGCAAGTGAAGAACATAGCACAGGGAGCAGCCGACGCTGTGAAGAACACTCTCGGGATGAGTCCCGCAACCGACAGCCCTAGCAGCCCGCATGGCACGAACCGCCTGAGCAAACCCGGCTCCAAGAATATTTGAAAGGAACTATTTAAGAATTCTTGGCCAAAGTTTCTCCATTATCAAGAAAAACAAATTGTTTTATCTGATTGCTTTGTTTGTTCAAATTTCTGAATTTTGGGAATAATATATTGTGCGTTGGAGACATTTGTACGTGTCTTATAGCCCCTAGTGAGGGTTTTTATATTATAAATTAGTCATATGATAATAATATTGATTTTTAAAAGTTATATAAGAAAATAACAAATCAAAAATGTAATATTGTCTTCTACTTTAATCCTTACTAGATTCACATATGTCAACTATCCTTGCTAACAATTGAAGTGCCGCCGCACCAGTCATCTCACCCCACCGACTATTTGATATGATAGTTTTGTGGCGCTAGGAGTCTAATAAATATGGAAAAATATACACAACAAAGACAAAACGATCAATTTTACTGAGTAAGAAAAAAAATAAAAGAGATTTTTATTGTCAGTAAATCAAAGCTGTCAGGTGTGTGACTATTTGAACGAAACACGTTTCTACTTTAAAAATAGATTTTTTATTGACTATTTTTATAGACACGTTATGGAAACTGCCGTCCCCTGACATTCATCCACAATCCTTTTTTTTTTTCCTTTTCTTCCATTTTCGCTTTACAAAGTTTGGTTTGTGTATGCTAAAATCAATTTTTGTTTAGATTCAGTTTTGGTCTTTTAATTTTCCAGTTAATGAAACCAATTGGTTTATAATGGAATATTGGTCCGGTTTCAATTTGTTTGGTTTTCCAGTTCCACGAAATCAATAAAGTGCCAAACACATTTGTCTAACTTCTGTAAAAGCATTTCATTTTTGTTCAGCTTGATTTTTTGGTTGCAGTGTAATTCACTTAGTTGTTTAAGATCTTTTGTTGCAGCTGCAAAATAGAAGACAATAATGAAACATTATGGTGTCTCAAGATACCTTCAAACTCGCGTTCAATAGCTTCAAGAATACTCTTTCTCTTTGCAGCTGTAAGAAAGACACAAAACCATTCACTAAAAGTACTAAAATAGAGACTAATGGAACAGAGAAATCCGAGGAGGGAAGAGGTGCATTACATTGTTCTTCGTCATTATTCTCCCCGGTGAAGTCATTAACCTTTAGTTGTTCAAGCTCTTTTGTAGCAGCTAAGGTAAAAAGATGAAACAGAAGACAAAGCAAGCTCTTAGATTCAAGATTTTATCTCATAACAGAGGAACTATTTAAGACAGGTATGTTGGTAATAAACCTTCAAACTCGCGTTCGATCTCTTCTAAAAGACTCTGTCTCTTTGCAGCTGTAACAAGTGACACAAAACCTGCTTCAGTGTATCATACTATGGTAAGGATAAAATGGGAGTCAAGAGGAAGAGTCTTTACATTGTTCTTCATCGTTTCCTTCATTTAATTCATCAGTCTTTAGGTGTTTCAGACTAGTTGAAGCAGCTGCAACAAGTAGAAGAAGCAAAAGAAGACAAATTAACAAACTTGTTTACAAGTGAAGTTCTTAGAAACTAACTTTAAGATAGCTAGCTTGAATCTGTGTGATACCTTCAAATTCACGTTCAATTTCTTCCAGCATTCTCTGTCTCTGAGCAGCTGAAACAAGACACATAACAACTACCTCAACAAAAGAAAGAACTCTAGAAGACACAACACATTCAGAAAAATGTTCAAAAAGAGAAAATTTCTCTTACATAATTCTTCATCATCCTTAGACTCAGCCTTGACACCATCAGATCCAGCTTGGTTAAGACTATTGAGATGAGCTGCAATCATTTAAGATTGAGTTAACTAAACACCAATTTCTGATTAATTTCTATATTAGAAAAATATTTGAATTTTGATCTTTAAAAGGCCTTTCTTGTTTCAAACTATAAACACAATCACTAAGAGAGATCAAGATCTTGAGTTACCTTCGAATTCAAGTTCAATTTGATCCAACAGACTCGAAGGTTTAACACTTTCATCACTAACAGATCCAACCTAAACACACACAAAAAAAGACAATAATTCATCGTAATTTTTACAATAAACTACTTTGCAAAAATCTCTAAGGCAGATTCATTCATCAACAGAAACTAAATCCAAACCTCAGATTCATCTGATAGAGACAGAGAAATAGTGTTCTTATCAGTCACTGTATTGTTCTTCTGGTTTTCACTCTGTATCTTTGCAGCTGAAGACACACACAAAACACAAACACAAACATAGAAGCTGTCACAAACAAAAGAAAACAAAAACAGAATCGAAAAAGAAACAAGAAAGTGATACAGAGAAAGATCTTACACTGATCTTCATCTACGGTTATCTGAGACAGGTTTTGAATGTATTGTTGCAGTTGCAAAGAGGCAAAGTATGCTGGAAGAGATTGAACGTGAATTTGAAGGTATCTTTAATATCAAATGTGATAGAACCAAACATGGAGAATGTTATTTTAAGAATGTGTTTATTGTCTTCTATTTTGCAGCTGCAACAAAAGATCTTAAACAACTAAATGATTTCACTGAAGGCAATGTTGATGATGAACGTTCTACTTCGGTTTCTCACGTAATGAAACTAGTAAGATTATAAACATTTTAGTGGAGAAACATAATTTCATTCATGAAAGATTAACGATTCGATTACATTGATTAAAAATAAACTGAAATAAACCATAAACTAAAACTACCTAGTTGGACTCAACACCACTACTGACCACATCCGATTCAGCTGCCACAACACCATCTACACCGTTTACACCATTATCAACTTCATCACCAGCCACATCGACATTAACACCGTTCGTGACACCTGGTTCAGCTGCCACAACCGCATCTACACCGTCATCATAATTTTCAACTCCACCATCGGCTACATCCGATTCAGCTGCCACAACCGCATCTACACCATCAACTCCATTTTCAACTCCATCATCGGCCACATCACCGTTCGCAACACCCGCTTCAACTGCCACAACTGCATCTACACCATCAACACCATTTTCAACTCCACCACCGGCCACATCCGATTCAGCTGCCATAGCCGCATCAACACCGTCAACACCGTTTTCAACTCCATCATCGGCCACATCACCGTTCACAACAGCCGTTTCAGCTACCACAACCACATCTACATCTTCAGCACTATTTTTAACTCCACCACCGGCCACATCCGCATCTACACCGTCAGCACCGTTTTCAACTCCATCACCGTTCGCAACACCCGCTTCAGCTGTCACAAACCGCATGTACACCTTTCACACCATTTTCAACTCCACCACCTGCTACATCAACATTAGCACTATTCGCAAAACCCGCTTCAGCTGCCACAACCGCATCTACACCGTCAGCACCATTTTCAATTCCACCACCGGCCACATCAACATGATTAGCACCGACAGCAACACCCGCTTCAGCCGCCTCTCTTGCTCGATTGATATGTGTATCCCAAAATGCCCATTTTTCGTTTAGGCCTTGTATGGCGGCTCATATGCCACTAGCCTTCTCATAAACTTCTTGTTTAGTCATTTGAACCTGATATATGCAAAATATTTTGCGACAAGACTGTGACTAAACAACTTGTGACTAAACAACCGACTTAGTTAAAGAATTTTGATGTATAAAACTTCCAAAAGAACAACATCAAGAACATGACATAATCAAATACCTTCCGAAAATAAGAAATACCAAAACGGACCCAGAAACATATAATGTGAATTTTATAATGGTTGTAAGAATAAAAAAAAATAACGAAAGACTTCTTGTTATCAGAGAGACCTCATCGACAACTTTTTTATAAATAAACCACGAATACGAAATTGTTATTTCATATGCTTTTATAGCTAAATACGCAACCAAAAGACAACCAAAGGCTACCAAGCGGCTTACGGGCCTAACATCTTCACGTTTAGGGGCAGCGAATGGAGATGGTGGAACAAGAGGAGTGGTATCGTTATCTGCTCGGTTTGCTGTGATTTCGGTGAAAACCAAATCTTTGAATATTGCACTTATGAGCAGGGAATGAACATCAGTTGAAATAGTGTTTAGCCATTTGGTTAGCCATTTGGAGCCTGATATATGCAAAATATTTTGCTACAAGACACTTGCAGTGACTAAACAACTGACTTAGTTGAAGAATTTTGATGTATAAAACTTCCAAAAGAACAACATCAAGACCATGACATAAAATCAAATACCTTCCGAAAAGAAGAAATACCATAACGGGCCCAAAAATATATAATGTGAATTTTATAGTGGAAGTAACGAAAGACTTCCTGCTTTCAAGGAGACATCATCGACAATTTTTTTATAAATAAACCACGAGTACGAAATTGTTATTTTATATGCTTTTATATCCAAATACGCAACCAAAAGGCAACCAAAGGCTACCAAGCGGCTTACGGGCCTAACATCTTCATGTTTTGGGGGAGCGGATGGAGATGGTGGAACAAGAGGAGTGGTATCGTTATCTGCTCGGTTTGCTGTGATTTCGGTGAAAACCAAATCTTTGAATATTGCACTTATGAGTAGGGAAATAACAACAGTTGAAACAGTGGTTGCCCTGAAAAAATAAACTTCTTGTTTAGCCATTTGGAGCCTGATATATGCAAAATATTTTGCTACAAGACACTTGCAGTGACTAAACAACTGACTTAGTTGAAGAATTTTGATGTATAAAACTTCCAAAAGAACAACATCAAGACCAGGACATAAAATTAAATACCTTCCAAAAAGAAGAAATACCAAAATGGGCGCAAAAACATATAATGTGAATTTTATAGTGGTTGTAAGAATAAAAAAAAGTAACGAAAGACTTTCTGCTATCAGAGAGACCTCATCGAAAACCTTTTTATAAATAAACCACGATTAAGAAATTATTATTTCATATACTTTTATAGCAAAATACGCAACCAAAAGACAACCAAAGGCTACCAAGCGGCTTACGGGCCTAACATCTTCATGTTTAAGGGGAGCGGATGGAGATGGTGGAACTAGAAGAGTGGTATCGTTATCTGCTCGGTTTGCTGTAATTTCGGTGAAAACCAAATCTTATATTGCACTTATATTGCACTTATGCTAATAATGGTTCTTATAACATTATTAGCATTAACTTATCAAAATTAGCCAACTTGCTAATTGAGTTCCTACCATGTTTCATGTGATATATCTAAGCTATATATTCATTAGACACAAAGACCAATACAACTTTAACCATGCAATAGTCCATGCAATATTCATCTTGAGAATTTATATGATAGCCAAAAGACTGGCTGCAACTAGCCGTGAGATAGTACCAAAATGGAAAACGGGATTCCGGTTAAACCATGCACAATTTATTTACATGACCACTAACTAGATTAGCCGTTTTAGATCTAACTCTAAGCATTCAATTTAACTTTCATAAATACTGTTATCTAACGTATCCAATTCCAATTTTTAGTTTAGTTTTTCTTTTAATCTTTCATTAACGTTCCTAATTTACGTTTCTTTTGCCACAAAACAAGTCGAACAATCAAAAAAGAAAAAGAAGCGATTATAAATGCATTCTTTTTTTGGGGGAAATTAGTCTAATAAGAACTTAAATAATTAAACAAGTTATATATGATCCCTTTAATTAAACCGTAGATAAAGCAAACGAAACCCCACCTGCGCCACGTGAAGGGGTCCTAATTCTTTACTGAAACTTTTTTAAAAATATTACTAAATTGTAAAAAAAAAAATAGCAACGAATTTGCGTTGTCTTCTTTTATAAATAAAAAATAGTCATTTTAGTTTCTTTAATTGGTCTTACAGTCAGTCTCTTGACATTTTCGTCTATATATATTACTTAATCAAGAAACGATACAACTTCGAGGGAAAGATAAAAGAGAATTAAGAAAATCGCCATGGCTTCAAAGCTTGTGATCATCATTGTGTTCATTCTAGATCTCATTGCTGTTGGATTAGCCATTGCCGCCGAACAAAGAAGAAGTGTCGTAAGAATCACTTCTCTCTCTCTCTCTCTCTCTCTCTCTCTCTCTCTCTCTCTCTCTCTCTCTCTCTTTCTCTCTCTAATTACTTGTGAGTTTTTGGTTCCAAAATCTCTGTCGGTGTGATCTCTTGTAGTGGACTCTTTATCAGATCTGATTCAAGAATCATGTTTCTTGATCAACACGGAGCAAAACTTTGTAATCTAGCAGTTGTATATATCAAGATTTCGGATGGATTCAAAAGGAACCATGTGAATGAGTTTTGATTCATGACTTTAAGATCTTTGTAGATAAATGTAGCTTACTGCATTGTAGATCTCAATGTAATGGTTTTGTTGTAGACTAGAGAAATGTTCAGATTAGTGGTTTGGTGTAGAAGAGAATGGCTGAAGATCTATCTTTTTTTTTGTTTTTTAATTTAAGTTTCTTTGGTTTTTTGTTTGTTGTTTTGCAGGGTAAGGTTGTTCCGGACAAGGAGAAGGTTTATGAGTATTGTGAGTATGGCTCAGACATAGCTACAAGTTATGGAGCTGGTGCATTTGTGCTTCTCTTGACTAGTCAAGTCATTATTATGGTGGCTAGCCGGTGTTTCTGCTGCGGCAAAGCTCTTAACCCCGGTGGTTCAAGAGCTTGTGCTATTATGCTCTTCCTCGTTTGTTGGTAAGGCTATATCGTTACCACAATCTCATAGGTTTCATTCATCTAGTACTGACCCATCATTTTTATTGATTTTGGACAGGGTATTTTTCTTGATTGCTGAGATATGTTTGCTCGCGGGATCAATCAGAAACGCGTACCACACCAAGTACAGAAGGATGTGGAACATTGATAGCCCTCCTAGCTGTGAAGTGATCCGTAAAGGAGTGTTTGCTGCTGGTGCTTCCTTTGCTCTCTTCACTGCTATTGTCTCTCAGTTCTATTATATCTCCTATTCGCGTGCTCGAGATGGTTACAAAAACCCACATTACTAGTGAGATCCACACAAGAAAACCAGCACCCTGAATGAGTTTGTCCATTTATCCACTCACTGATCAATAGGATATTATAATTTGATGATGTTAGAGATTGTTCTTGTTTGTATTCGTTAAGCTTTTGAATCACATTTGCTTTTTGGTTTTCTTGTGATGTATAAATCTTATATAATATAGACAACTATTCTACATTCAGAATCTAAGCTTTATTGTTACTGGGGAGGCTTATACTTTTTAGAGCTCATAGCCTGGAAACACAGCTTGTGTTGGATCGTTCATGTCGAGAAACATGTAAGCCATTCCTCCGATACCTTCAAAGAGAGAGAAGGGTCTATCTCCTCCATGCATTTTACCTTCTGAAATGAGCTTCTCTGACTTATCGAGGAGGTAAGACGCGAAAGCTTTTGCTCGGTACAAATACTCTGGTTTTCTTGTCAATCGGTATAGAGAAAGAAACACGTATGTGTTTCCACTTATACCGTGACAGATTCCTACTCGTTTAAGCAATCCACGGTTCCACGCAACTTCTCCTGCCTCCATTGCTGCCTCTACAAATTCCTTTGTCTTAAAAGCCTGACAATATCCAGAAATGAGTTTTGCATTGTGGTTTTACCAATAAAGAGTATTTCAATAAATATTACTACCTGAGCTGCCTTTACGAGTGTGAGAGCAACACCAGGAGCGCCGTGACACCAGTGAACAAGGCGATCTGATTTGCTTCCTTCGCTAGATGGGTAATTTCCACTAGGAAACCGGTTTTGCATCATATAGCTTAATGTACCTTTGACATCTTGGATTTCATCTGGTTCAAGTTCCATATGCATCAAAACATTCATGATCCCAGCTAAACCGTGTGCAGCACCCCAGTACCTCTTGCCGTGCCACTCGTACATCAACGGACAACTTCGTCTTTTCCCGAGTTGTCTTCCTGCCCTGAAGATTTCCTCAACCACTAATCTCTGAAGTTATAAAGAAATCAGATGGCTCACAACGCAAATCTAGAGCTTTCTTGAGTCAAATAACCAAAAGAACTTAATAATATTTATTACCATTCTTGCAGATGATACAGTCCCCTGACCAATATGCTTGTTCAAGAACAAGCATGCCCACAAGTATCCTGCTCTACCATATAGCAACTCGTATGGCAAGTCACTAGGAAGCCTAATCTGTTAAAAAAGATAACTTTGCAACACTCAAGCAGAGTACAAGTCAAGTCATCTATATGCAAAAAGAAACTGGACTTACCTCACTGAAACGGGCTAAGTAACGATCCTGCAACTGGTCATCACCAAAATGCTTGGCTGCAACAGCACCAAGAACACATACACCAGCATGACCACATATAAAAGTCACTAACCTGATAAAAACCGCAATCATCACCCCGCAATGAATGAATAATATGAAATGCCTCATTAAAGAAAATTTCCCTTACTCAGAATCTCTTGAAGCTACATCACAAGCCTCAACAATCTCTAAACAGAGCTTAAGATCTTCTTCATTTCTAGTGACCTCATACGACTTGAGCAAGAGATAAGCCGTCCCAAGAACTCCAGTATACAGGTTATAGTCTCCAACACGTTTTCCAGATCGTTCCCATGTCTCCAACACTACCTAATAACATGAAAATTCAAGATATAGAACTGCAATTTCAGTAGCTACCAAAGCTAAATCTAAGTCACGAAATATAAAAATGCTAATGAAATTGAAAAATAAGTTACCTTATCTTTGAGGCTTAGAGCAAGTTTCTGAAGCTTCTTGGAGAATGATTTGTACGGAAGTGAGAGCAACTTCTTCAACGAATCTTTACCTACTGTTAAAGTTTCCTCATCTCCGGTGGATTCTTCCGGTACAAATTCCGGCATCTCATTTCGGAAAAATCGTTCTCCCATCGATCGCAAACGACAGGTGTAACAACGAAGAGACGCATCGTTGCATCAAAAGCTGATACAGCAGCTGAAAACTATTAACGGGCCGTACTATAGGCCCAATAAGGCCCAGCCTATGTTTTTCACTCTGCTTTGCTCCTTCGTACCTTAAAACTCTCTGCTAAAACCCTAGAGACAAGTTAGTCTGCGTTGATTTCACTTGTCAACATCTCTGCGCGGAAAAGCAAAAAATGGGGAAGAAGCGGAAGCACAGCGAGACGGAAGCTCCGGCGCCGATGAAGAAGAATGATGAGTCTGCTCCGGAGAGACCCAAAAGAACTCTATTGGGATGGAAAGATAAGAGCGAAGGTGATGCGGAGAAATCTAAAGCTTTGTCTTCGTCTGGATTTAGGAACAAAGAGAAGGTTTTGGTTACTTGTTCCCGTCGGATTAGTTTCAGGTTGAGTTGAATTTGCAAAAATAAATTCCTTTCTTTTGGTTTGATTTCGTTAGGGGGTTTGAAATTGATTTTTGGTTTTTTGGATTTGTGTGTAGGTATCGGCATCTGATGTTGAACATGGTTTCACTTCTGCCTCACTGTAAGAAAGACAGTAAAGTTGAAGCTAAGAGTAGCAAAGGCGCGACTTTGAATGAGCTCATTGAGCTTAAGGGTTCTTCGTCCTGTTTGTTTTTCGAGGTAAAGTTTCCATCTTTATTGTTACTTACCATCTAGACTTAGTGCTTTGTTATCTCAAAGGTGTTAAGCGTTGTTCGTTTAATGATGACTCAAACATCAGAAACTTGTGATTAGAATACTCTATGCAAGCTTATGTATTGATGTAATGGGCGATCTGTGGATGTATTGGTTAATTTTTGTTTGTTTATGTTTCCATTTTCAGTGTAGGAAACATAAAGATCTTTACTTATGGATGGTCAAATCCCCTGGTGGACCGTCTGTGAAGTTCTTGGTTAATGCTGGTAAGTCTCTAACTTAATTTTAATTTAAAGATAAGATCTGATAGATCTAGGCACATGTTTAGCTATGATGGGTTTAATTAGCTTGTATCTTGTTCTATAACTGAGTTCTGTTTCTGGAACCATGAATTGTTGGTAAAAGGGTTTTCACTTTTGTTTTCTGTATTTTGAAGTACACACGATGGAAGAGTTGAAACTTACTGGAAATCATCTAAAAGGGTCACGTCCGCTTTTGACATTCTCATCCAACTTTGATAAAGATGCACACTGGAAACTCTTGAAGGAGATGCTTACTCAGGTTGTTACCAGATTCACTCTCGCTGATAATTTTTTTGGTCTGTTAGTTCTCTATAATATCTATGACTTTCACATCCTAATTAGTTTCTTTTCTTTGCCTCTCAGATATTTGGAATTCCTAAGGAACATAGGAAATCTAAGCCTTACCATGACCATGTATTTGTTTTCTCCATTGTCGATGACCATATATGGTTCCGGAATTACCAGATCTCAGTTCCTCACAATGAATCAGATAAAATTGCAAAAGGCGGCCTGGATAAAATGACCCTTATCGAGGTTTGTAGACAAAGAGTTATAATTTTGAATAGTAGTTGCCTCTGAATTCGATTGAATAAAATACACTATTGACAACAGGTTGGTCCAAGGTTTTGTTTAAATCCAATTAAGATATTCGGAGGCAGCTTTGGAGGACCAACACTTTATGAGAATCCATTCTACGTATCTCCAAACCAGGTATCATTGATCAATGTTCTATTTGCAAACCTGATCCTAAGACATTTAACTTCAAATTGAATTTTAGGACATTCCTTAAGCAAATTGTAACTATCTATTTCTTTAGATTCGAGCACTGGAGAAGAGAAATAAAGCTGGGAAATTTGCTAAAAAGATCAAGGCGAAGACAAGAAGAAAGATGCATGAGCTCTCAAACCCATTGGAGCCTGATGAGTTTGCAGATATGTGGAAAGATGATGAATGAACAGAGTTCATGAAATTGAACCAGTTCACATTTGTCTTACTGTTCTTTTATAGTTTTTCCCTTTATTGTGCACGACCAAACAGAATCAGGTTTTGTCTTACAATGATATGTTTAAGGGAAAAAAACTTTTATTACTGTTTGCCTCGCTGAGGGTACTTAGGAAAACGGAACAGTGCATCAAAGAACAAACAACTCTTGTTTTCAATCAGTTTACTTCTCGAAATAGCCAGAGACCAAATAGCTTCACTTCCAAATTCCAATTAGACAATTAGTAGAGAGGTAGACATATAATCGAGGAGACCTTTGACATTGCTCTCATATGAACTCACCGAGGGAGTTGCATGGCCACCACTGCCAAGATAGAGACCTAAACAGAGGAAGAATCGTGTTAGAGGAGGGTGATCTTTTATTAGATCAATCTTGGATGAGTCGAGATGTTTATATCAGGAGAGAGGGAGTTTTGGGATGGGACTCTTGTATTTACGGCGAGGAGGGAAGAGGAGGACCAATGAAAATATCAAAGTTGAAAGGTTTGAATCTATATAATTTTACTCAATTTATTCTAACCTTTAAATAGCTTCGTAGATAACATCATTACTGCTACTAATGAAAAGTGTTTATGAGATTATAAAATAGATTATTCGTGTATTTTGGTTTTGTCATTTGTTTCTGAGCAATTTGAGATTATGAGATGGATTCATTTGTTGCTCAATGTCTATTAAAGATTCTGAGACTGTATAAGCAAATGAATTATTGATAGCTCAAAAAATATTATATATATGCATTATAAATTTATAATAGTCAAATACCATGTAGTATGTATAATAGGATAAATATGAATGGTAATCATTAATATAATTCAAGAATCAAGTTTCAAAAACGATAGGAGCACCAATCTTAGCAGCAGTGGTCCGAACACATTTGTTCCACATGCGCTTACTCCTAGGAAGAATCTCAGAAGCAACATCTTTTAGCTCATAAGTGGCGAAGACAAAAGTCATCAATCCTTCGTGACAATCTCTTCCAATATTCAAAAAGTTCTCACAACATTCCTCCGACACTGGCTTCTCGTCGATCAATCCATCGGCCATCTCGCCCCCGCATTTTGAGCTCAGTTTGTCCGAACAATCTTGGAGAAATTTGATGCGTTGTGTCTGCATGTGATGTAGGAGTTCGTGGTCGTACTCGTAAGCTGCAGCTGGTTCGTATGCTAATGATTCGGGAGATATCGGACTAATCTCTTCTTCTTGAGCGAGAGTTTTATAAACCATTGATGTGGCTATGACTATGAGAAACGTTATGAGAATTGCTTTCTCCATTTTCTTGTTTTCTAATTCTTGTTCTTGTGATGAAGAAAATAGCTTTGGTCAAGGAGGCTTTTATTGGTTTATTGATTTGTAACGACTAGCTTTTTATGTTTTTGGTCATTAAAGGATGGTTTGTTTGATAATAATTATGTCACATTTCAGTTTATCTTAGAGTACAAAATACAAATGCATGGGGATTAATGGGCCTATGGGCCAAAACTATTGAAATCTGTTAAAAAGTTGTAAGCCCATATTAAGAGGAGAGTCACAGAAAACCAAAACCCTAGCAAAAATACTCAACGCCACTCTCTTCTTCCTCCTCCTCCTCTGTTTCTTCTTCCATTGTTCACTGTCAAGGAAAAAAACTCAGAGATGGTGAAGAAGGAGAAGAAATCAAATGTGTCCGGGAAACCAAAGCATTCGCTCGATGCGAATCGTGCCGATGGGAAAAAGAAAACCACCCAAGGCCGTACCGCCGCCACAGTTCGTCGGCTTCATATGTACAACACTAGGCCTAAGAGAAATCCTGGTGGTAAAATCCTTAGCAACGAGTACCAGTCAAAGGAATTGCCCAACTCCCGAATCGCACCTGATAGACGATGGTTTGGTTCGTGATTTGAATTTTTCAGTTTTTTGTTGTGAGAACTATTTCTCAGTTGATTCCATATTCATCTAATTTTGTTGTTTTTGATAGGGAACACTCGTGTTGTGAATCAGAAAGAGCTTGAATACTTTAGAGAAGAGCTTCAAACTAAGATGTCTAGTAATTATAATGTGATTTTGAAAGAGAGGAAGTTGCCTATGTCTCTTTTAACTGATAACAAGAAGGTAAAGGTTTTACCCTTCGTTGAATTCAGATTGTCAAGGTCTTGAAGTTTCGATTTTTGATTGATTTTTTGTGCTTCTATGTTAAGCAATCGAGAGTTCATTTACTGGACATGGAGCCCTTTCAAGATGCTTTTGGAAGGAAAACTAAAAGGAAGCGACCGAAGCTTGTGGCTTCTGATTATGAAGCCTTAGTGAAGAAGGCAGCTGAATCTCAGGGTAAGTTTAGCTTCTTTGAGCTTGTTGTATATAAAATGATGCATACATGATGTATTTATTGAAACATTTTGTCTAATTTTGAAGATGCATTTGAGGAGAAGAATGGGGCAGGTCCTTCTGGTGAAGGAGGAGAAGAAGAAGATGGGTTTAGAGATCTTGTGAGGCATACTATGTTTGAGAAGGGACAGAGTAAGCGTATTTGGGGTGAGCTTTACAAAGTCATAGACTCCTCGGATGTAATTGTCCAGGTATGTCTCAATTCAAGGTTTGATTTAATGGAAAGAGATTTTTAGTTGTCTTTCTCTGGCTTATTTTTACTTTTGGTGACAGGTTTTAGATGCTAGGGATCCACAAGGTACTAGGTGTCATCATTTAGAAAAAACTTTGAAAGAGCATCACAAGCATAAACACATGATTCTATTGTTGAACAAGGTTAGTCATTTACATCGTTGGAAACTCAGCTAGCTTAAGTTGACTGTTCCTGTTGTCAAACTTGTGTACTATTTATATTGATGTGTCTTTTGCGTGTTTGCTTCTAAGTGTGATCTTGTACCGGCTTGGGCTACTAAAGGATGGTTGAGAGTATTATCAAAGGAATATCCAACTCTAGCGTTCCATGCAAGTGTTAACAAGTCATTTGGAAAGGTACTTCATCGATTATACATCCCCTTAGGATCCTCTGATCTAATGATTTCTGTTTTGTATCTTTGAAGTCTCTTATTATCAGCCTATGTTATTTTCTTGATATATGTTCACCAAATGATGGTTGATTTCAGGGGTCACTTCTCTCAGTTTTGAGGCAGTTTGCTCGTTTAAAGAGTGACAAGCAAGCCATATCTGTGGGATTTGTTGGGTATCCCAATGTTGGGAAATCATCAGTTATCAACACACTACGTACTAAAAATGTAAAAAACTTCTTTGCTAATTTCTACTATTGCCAACCTGCATTATTGAGTCCCTAATTACCAATTTACTTGTGCTCACATATCTCGTTCCTCTGGCTCTTCTCTAGGTTTGCAAGGTTGCTCCAATTCCAGGGGAGACTAAGGTTTGGCAATACATCACACTCACTAAGAGGATTTTCTTGATTGATTGTCCTGGAGTTGTTTACCAGAGCCGTGATACCGAGACAGATATTGTCCTCAAGGGAGTGGTATGTATCTTGTATTACACTTTTATACTTAAATGCATGTAAACTTTTGGTTAACCTTTACTCATAACTTGGTTCATGTTGCCTTACATGAAAAGTCGTCTTATTTAAACCCATGATTAACTGCCTCTTTTGGTCCCCAGTCTGTTTACTTCTCTGCAAGTAGTGAAATATCTTACGAATCCATATTTTTGGAAATATAGGTAAGAGTTACAAACCTAGAAGATGCATCTGAGCACATTGGAGAAGTACTGAGGCGTGTCAAGAAGGAGCACTTACAGAGAGCGTATAAAATAAAAGACTGGTAAGGGAAATTTAACATTTTGAATATTTTCTTAGTCATCCCTACTTTGGTGTTAATTTCAGGGCTCAATATTTTCAGGGAGGATGATCATGATTTTCTTCTTCAGTTATGCAAATCCTCTGGCAAACTGTTAAAGGTGTGTTTCGTAATGTTAATAGGCCGCAAATTATGTTTACTATGTTAGAGAGATAGCACAAAGGTTTCTCTGTTTTCGTGGCAATTAATTGGTGTAAGAATAACTGAACTTGGATAACCTTGTTCAGGGTGGAGAGCCTGATTTGATGACAGGAGCAAAGATGATACTCCATGACTGGCAAAGAGGCCGCATACCTTTCTTTGTTCCACCTCCTAAGCTAGACGACAAGGCTTCAGAATCAGAAGCAACAGTGCCAGGCATAGATGAAGAAGCCATAGCTGATAACAGTCAGGCAGCTGCTGCATTGAAAGCCATTGCTGGAATCATGTCTACCCAACAACAGAAAGATGTTCCTGTTCAAAGAGATTTCTTTGACGAGAAAGACCTCAAGGATGATAATAAATCAAAGGAGTTGACTGAAACAGATGGGGAAGACGGAACTGATGCACAAGAAGATGAGGACGTGTCGGAAGATGGAGTGGAAAGTGAGTCTGATGCGGATGAGGACGCAGTGTCAGAAAATGATGAGGAAAACGAATCAGATTCTGCTGAGTAATGTTAAGCCTTGCAAAATTTTGTTTTTGTTACTTGTAATCTTTGTCTTAATTAACTCAAAAGTGACACTCTTTATCTAAAACTATTTATCATTTACAAAACGTGATTTATTAGAATGATGTCTTATGGTGACACCATAAAGAAATGTGATAGTGTTAAAAGACTTTGCATCTATGGAGAGAGGTGGATGCAATATCTTCGGTCTCATATAACTGTTCTCTGTCTAATTTAAGCTACTCATGACCCATCGTCAACGGTGGAAAGTAGCCACCAGCGCTTTTGTCGCATCCGTCTGAACTACATGTGCCATCCCCAACACGACCAAAACCATAGCTGAGTCACTAAGACTATCGTAGTCAGTCTTATGTTCAAGAAGTAATGATTAAAGTAGATAGCATACTTAATTATTCAAGGAGATAATTATTTTGAGTAATAAAGAACACAAACAACACTCAACTACATAGTAAGTACCTATATATGAGTCTTATACTCTTATTAGCTCATGAGCTCGCTCAGATCAGCTCACGAGCTTTGTATACTAAGGCTCATTTAATAGATGAATTACATGATCGAGTGTTGTTTGTCTACTTTATCATGGTTAATCAATGACCAAACAGCAAGATCTCAGATCTCTCACACACGATGACATCTAAATATATCTCGTTCTCCTAATTAAGCGTCCTTAAATTCAATGATACCATAGAACATTATAAGGCTAAAGATTACAGAAGATAGGTATAACCGAATAAGTGTATAACTGGTGTGGTGGAAAGAATTGAATTCAATTACATTATAAGGGTTAACCACATTGCAGGTATATATTATATATATTATATTACTAGTCATTATACAAGTCCTTGATTCGATCGATCACACAAGTCTCGGGGGCAAAAAAAAAGGAAAAGGGTTCATGTAAAAATTTGAAAGCAGGGATTTGGATTTTGTGGACTAGGACAGGTTTCTTTCCCGCATTAAAGATTCAATTTTTTCGACGTCATCGGGTGTATCAACTCCATGAGCTTCATGATCCACCTTTATAACCTGTAAAAAAACCAACATAGAAATCTTAGTGCCTTAAGTTACTTCTCTCTATATTCTCTAAGCCAAGGCTTGATTCTTTGAGATGATGACTGACATATTTTTCTTTTTTCCTTTAGATACTTTTATGAGGAAAAGGTTCTGTTACCTTCATTTTGTAGCCGTTCTCCAGGACTTTGAGCTGCTCGAGATCCTCTTCTTGCTGCAATGGCGTTGGTTGAAGCTCCGAATATACTTTCAGGAACTTTGAATCAAAACTCTGAGATGAAAAACAAACAAACAAGCATAACCGAGATAAGATGATAAAAATAAAAGTCCGTTACATGTAGTATAAGAGAAACTGGCTGCTCGGTACCTGGATACCAAGATGAAGCATGTATGGAAAATCTGGATTGACTTTACCACTCCTTAACCCGCAAAAAATATAATAATCAAGATTCAAAAAAAAGATCAATTTGAGCATATGAGGAGAAGAATAAGATAATTCATGTAACCAATATACACAAGAAAAATGTAAGGAAAATTACTTGTTATAAGGAATCAGACCCCTTGAGAAATAGATAGCATAGCCACGGTTGTCAACCACACATTTAACTCGGTTAGGATCAACCCCGTCTTCTGGTTTCAATGGTGTCACCGCTGTGCTAAACACTGCATCGGGTGTGACCTAAAGACCACAACCATAGGAACACTATTCAACAGCTTTCAAAGGAGTTTAAATATTAAAATCATAATTCCAGTCCAAGATGAAACATATAAAAATTCAACTAAGCATTTTACAAGACCTGAAGTGCTTTGACTACACCATCTATAATCTCAGGCTCAATGAGTGGTTCATCTCCTTGAATGTTAACAACCACATCATACTTCTTCTCCAACTTTTCTAGAGCTTCATTGCACCGCTCAGTGCCTACACATCACCCAAATGATACATAGCTTTAGCTAGAAAACCACATTCCACAAAATAAAATAAAAACCAAAACATTGGAGAGAACAGTGTACAGACCATTTCTACAAGATTCTGAAGTCATGATGACATCGGCACCAAATCCACGACAGCACTCCGCAATCCTTTCATCATCCGTGGCTACAACTAATAAATTAAAAACATAAAGAAATCAGACATCTGTAATCTCAACAATCACAAGTTAACAAAAGAATTCAAAACCAAGGCAACTTCATAGAACAGATCTTAGATACATAAAGTAGAGATTTTTCATGTTTATAAACGGAAATAGTAGAGATTCTGAGCCAACATTACCAACGTGATCAAGCGTAGTAGCTAATTTTGACCGCTCCCAAGTCCTCTGTTCAACAACGTCAACAAAAGTGAGAAACAAAAACAAAAAACTTACAAACATATACAATTTTATCAGCATCAAAATTGCATATATATAGAAGGCACAAAAAATTCAAACTTCATCTAGATCCAGATTGAGAGATAATGAAAGTAGAAATTTTTTCAAACAAATAAACTTGAATGTGTAAAGGCATAAAATTTTCAGAAAATTTGCGTAACTAAACCAGATCCAACACAGCGATACTGAGATTAAAACATAGAACAGAGAGATATTGAAATATAACTCTGGAGGAACCTGGATCATGGGTTTGCCGAGGATTCGCACGAGAGGCTTACCCTCGAATCGAGAGGAAGCGTAACGTGCGGGGATGATTCCAACGACCCGACTCCGGAATTTTCTAGATCGACCCAGATACGCACGAGCGCCAATTGCAGCTGCAATGGCTGTTCCGACTAAGATCCCGTGTACAATCCATGTCTTCTGAGAAGACGAAGACGATGAAGAACACATTGACATCACTTTGCTCCGGTGAGTGTGAGAGTGAAAACAGAGAGTAAGAGAAAGAGAGAGATTGTTCTGTTGAAAAAGCGGTGGCCGAGCCAGCGAAGAAAGGACCGGTTTAGTCCGGTTTAATAAGACTAAAGGACCAATTTAATTCCTACAAATGTCAATTTTGCTATATAACTTAAATTATGGAATTTAATTGGATAAATAACTGTTGTAACTATAATTTTGTTTTTGTTAAAATAATAATTTCAAATAGGAAATATTTTCAAATTTAATCAAAAGAAAAATACGTTTATTATTTTAAGAAAATCATTGAAACAATTTGACTTTTTAAAATCAAATCTTCACCTTTTTAATAAAACGTCATTTTTTTTTCCAAATCACAAAAGAAATTTTAACCAAATCCACAAAGGATAATTCAAAAAAAAAAAATTGTGGTAGACTTTGCAAATGTTAGATCAGATTTATGTTATCTTGTGCTATTATCTTTCAAACTATTTGGGATGATTTTGAGAAATAATTAAATTCATATAAATCAGAAAACATGAGATTTGAATTTGAAACCAAACACTAAACTTAGAATACACACAAATCCTGACTGCCTTATCCTAACCAACAAAAATATCCAGCTTTCATGACTAAATATAAAAGCTGTTTCAAATATTTTGGTTGTCAACTGAAAGTCAACATTTTGAACAAAACCCTGAAACCTGTTTCTTGTAAAAAAAGCAAGAATCAACATGAGCTCAGAAGAAGATGTGTTTAGTCTCGTCACCGTTCTTGGTCTCGTCGTTTTCATTGGTCTCTGCATCTTGCTCGTTGTTCTTATTGCAACCTCAGCTATCATCCTTGTAATCTACGTCATCATCGACTGCATTCTCCGCCCATTCTTAGGAACAAGTCTTGACCTAGATCTCGAAATAGGAGTCCAAAGAAGCCAACCACGTGCTAGAATCGTAACTTACCAAGCAATCATCCCGACAGATCTACGATTATCAGAACCCGAGAGAGAAGGAAAGAAACGAGGGCTGAGACAAAGCGCGATCGAAACCCTACTCCCGAAGTTGTTTGTTGGGCAAGGCAACCACGAGGAAGACAAAGAAAAGACTCTCGAGTCAAGAGAATGCGCAATTTGTCTCAGTGGCTATGCCATCAATGAAGAATGCAGAGTATTTCCGGTTTGCAGACATATGTATCACGCGCTTTGTATTGATGCTTGGCTTAAGAATCATCCCACATGTCCTACTTGTCGTAAAGATTTGCCAGATTCATGACAAGCCCTTTGCATCGTTTTCGAAAAGCTGTAAATAGATGTGTTTCTCATCTTGATCAAGAGATCTCTAAATTGATACCCATTGGATACTTGCGTATGGCCAGTTTAGTCAGGAAGATGGCACTATCAGAGGAATGGTTCGATTATGCATTATCAATTTTGGTCAGCTCTCTACAAGAAAATCTCTTAACTTTGTAAATCGAATTCAGAAAAGAAAATTGTCAAACCTCAACTTATATTAAACTATTTGTCCTTTTGAAAAATGCCAATATAAACTACTTTTCTAAATGTTCATATTATTATTAATAAAAATAGTACAAAGGCTAAAATTGTGTCATCTACTCCGTTAGATCCCACTACTCACCAAGTCTTCTATCTCGAGTCTTCTTCAACTTTGATTGATACGTTGTTGCGACTCAATCCTACTGCTGAAAAACGCACCGCCCAATATTTGCTAGAAATTCTTTGATGCTATACCAAATGCCAAAAATAACAATTATCACAAAAATGATAAAAACCCTGAGAAGAAAAAAAAAGAAAAGAAAAAAACTAATTAAACTTCAAATCGAAAAAAAAACCAATCACTATTCCGAATTAAACACTACAAATGATTATATAAGAAAAATACATACGAGACTGAGAAAGTCATATAATTTTATCAAGTAAAACTGTACATATGAGAATTACTTCTCAGTTTCTCAATAATTCACAAAGCAAGTTTATTATAAGTAGTAATGAGAAGTTAGAAGGGAAAATAGCCCCTAATTCAAGATAATAAAAACAGGAAAAAATGGTGGGTTTGGTGGCTCACCTAGATGATCTGCTTCTCTTACGGTTTGTTTTATTGCTCTGATTCTCTGTGTTAGCACTGCTCTCAGGTGGTTTTGGTTTCTCTGCAAGCTCCTTGACTCCTAATTTGACGAATTCATCAACCACTGTCTGCATTAAGCTAGCTACATCGTTCCTAAACTTCTTGGAGCCACTCTGGCTAGTTTGTTCAAGGTCTTGGACTCCGCCTTTAACCATCGATCCAAGAGGAGCTCCATCTTTATAAGCATTGCACGCTTTCACAATGTCGTGAGACCGAACAAAGTAATGGCAACGAACAAACTCTTCAAAATGCTGCACATTCATCACAACAGTTTTAACCCCAAATTATATATAGAAAAAGAAACCATTAAAAGTGTTGCATTCACCATTATTTTAAACCCAAATTTCAGAAAAATCGAATTATGAAAACAAATATTTCAGCTTTTTCAGGAAACAAACGGATGAGAATTTGACTAATTATTTACCTCGGGTGGTTTTCTCATGCTGTAAACCATAGTCTTTAATGACAATACGAATACGTTCTCACTGTAAACTTTAGAATGGGACTCGCCTGATGGAGTCCCCTTGGTGCGCTCATAACCAGGTTCGTTAAAGTATGGTTTTTGATTCAAGATGAGAGCTTGGATTGAGACAAGAAGCTGTAACATTGTAGACTCCTTTGGGAGCCATTTCTCCCTTGTGTTACCGGTCCAGGTACCAAGAAGACTCAAGCATACTTTACCACAATTGTATAGATTCGGGTTGATTCTAAGCCCACCGGAATGGTAATGAACTTTCTGTCAACAACAAATTGAACTTCCAGGGTCATTGAGGGTTCGGAAAAAAAAAGACAGAACACATACTTGAGAATGTTCCTGAGGACATACTGGTGGCACTGAAGGATAGCTATCTGGGAACTGAATATCGAAAAAGAAAAGACCGTCGTGGTAAGGAGTTCCCTCAGCTCCAATAATTACAGCTCTCAAAAGATCCATTCTAGATTCACAGGCTCTGACAAATATTGCCTCTGTTTGCAAAAATAGTTAAATTTAAAGAGCAAATAGGTAAAAAATGTTGCAAGCATTGATTTGCACAGTGTATACACCAACCTGGCAAATCATTCTCAAGAATCTTCCAATCTGCTTGAACCTTTTTCACCCAATTCTTGGAGTGCTGATAAGATAGAAGAGACGCAGAGGGTAAAGTAACAGTTGTTGAATATGAAAGAACAACTAAGGAAACAACTCCGGAGATAATAAATTTATCATCACCTGCTTTGAAGATTTCCCCTTAGAAGCATAGTGATGATCTAGGAAATCCTCAACGGTGTCAAATCTTTTAAAATCTCGCAGAAACTCTTCCTTTATTTTCCTAACATTGGAAGAATTCTGAACTGAAGAAATAACCCCCGCCGTTGTCGGGCTAAAAGAACTAGCAGAAGCATCATATCTAAAAGGGTTTGGAGTAGGATTCGGGACCATCATTATATCAGGAGTCTGAGGTTGAACGACAGAAAACGATACAGAAGAATAGATAGCCTGATTGTGCTGTGGCAAAACCGAACCAGAAGAAGAATTCCATGATTGAGGAACATGAGTAGTTGCCAGAGATGGGTTTCCAGTTGCTTTCATCGATTGACTTCTCAAAATGCTTCTGCTTGATTTCGCTGTTCCCTTACTGCTCGAATTTAAACCCCAAGGTACCATCACCTCTGCACCGGCTGGGACATTCTTAGGATCTAGAAAGTCTTGAAACAATGAGTAGTCATCAACATCAATTGCTTGGTTAGCTAATGGACCAAAAGGGTTATTATGACCGTAATAGTCTTGGAACGTCTCTAAGTTAAGCGGCGAAGATCCAGGAGGGTGAGATTGAACGTTGTTGTAAGAAAAAGAGTCGACTTGTATAGCCTTCCCTTTGTTCTTCTTATCAACAACATTGTTATTATTAAGAACACCAGCATTGCGGAATTCATAATTTTCCACATCAATCACTTCAGGAACAGCCTACAACAAGATAAAGCAGCCAACTTTACAATCAACAACGACTGATAAAACAAATAAAAAACAGAGAAACAAGTGAAATTGCCCAAACATTCACAAGAAACGACACCAAACACAAAATCTATATCTAAGGCTTTGATTCCAGATTACCTAAAACTGATCTCTTTCAAACTTAGAAAACAGTAAGAACACAATCAATACGACGAATACGAATCATCAAGCCCAAACCCATCAATCCGACGGCATAGATAAACAGTAGAAACATAGTAAACGTGAGCAAAGAAGGAAACAAGATAAACCAAAACCCACATAAACCCTAAATAAAAAAAACCCAGATGATCACGCATCAACGATACCATGGGAAGAACAAACCTTCACCTTTTCCAGGTAAAGCAGTAAAATTCTGCACAGAAAAACACCACTGAAATTAACAGAACAGAAAGTATAAAGTAAAAATCGAACCTTTCTAGGTTTACGAGTTCTCGAGCCCGAAGCGATCAGAGAAGGAGGAGGGATCTCCACCACGTCGGGCTCCATTGACGAAATTCCCAAAGATCGATTCTTTCTTTTGTAAACCCAAAAAAGAAGAAGTGATTAATAGAAACGATAAAGATTTTGCCTCGAGATTATAGGAGAGAAAGGTTTTATCGGGTCTCACTTAACAATTCGCGCCGGAGTATATATACACAACAAACACCCAAACAGTGAGAGATTTTACTCAATCGCTTTGAACACTTTTTAAACAAGCCACTCCAAAAATTTCTCTTCGCAAAACCTTAATTAAGTATTATTAATTAAGAAATTAAGTCAAGGAGGACTAAACCACAAAGGTTTCTGCTTTTGCTGACGTGGCATAATACGGTGCTGATGGGAAGGCTCGTTCGAGTCTTTTACCAACATTAGGAATTTAACAGCCGTGGATATGAGGATCGGGTTTATTATAATTTATCTAACGGTTGGGAATTTACGGATGGAATCCTCTTTTTTTTTCTTCAATAACAGAGCTACCTAATCAGAGCAAATCAAAAGGGAAGAGATAAGAAAATCTTGTAACAAGATTAGATTAACAAAAATAAATGAGTAGTTTATTTTATTTATTTCAGTGATAAAGTTGACATAATATGGAAAATATTCAAGATTTCATTATCAAAAAATAAATGTTTTAGTAATTGATAAAGTTGACATAAATAAGGAAGTTGTTGACCAGGAAAATATGAAGTTTTAATTTTAAAAAAAGTTGTAGGATATATCAAAAATTGCTGATAAATATTGGAGTAAACTAGTGTTTTGAGTTTGACCAGTTATTAAGTCTGTCAGTAGGTCAGAATCCGCGATCCGTGACTTGCTCCGCGGCGGATTGCATCAATTTTCGATCCGTTCGCATCCGTCCTGCGAAATTTAAAAGTAAAAATAATTGACTCGCACCAGTCCTGTTTAAATTTGTGGGTATTCGCGGATAACCCGTAAATATTTAAAAAATAAGAGAAAATATAAATTATATAAAATTTATATATATATATATATAACATTTATTATATTAATATAATTTTAATGTTAAAAACCGATAATCATAAACAAAAGTTAAAAAATTAAAAAAATCTGGATAAATTTATATATTTTTTATTTTAGTTTATAATTTAACTACTAAAATTTATAAAATAATAAAAAAAACTAATATAATTTTTTAAAAACTAATATAATTAAAAAAAAAATTTGCCGAAACCCGCAAATCCACATATCAAAATATGACAACCCGCACTCGTACCCACACCCCGCATGTATTTTTCGACCCACATCCATCCCGCTACAGGTCTAATGGGATGGGACCCACGGGTTTTGGTTCACATTGACAAGGCTACCCAGTGCCGGTCTAAACATTTTTGAGGCCCCAAACAAAAATAAAAATAAATATATATATATATATATATATATATATACACTATAAAAAATAAAACTTTTAATTCTTAAAAAAAAATGGGCTCTAAAACCTCCTAATTCATAAAAATTTAGGTCTTAAAAACAAAAAAAAAACAAAAAAAAATAGATTTAGGCCTTAAACGTTGGCTTTGGTGGCTTATGCTCAAGTCCGGCCCTGGGGCTACCAGTAATGCTGTTTTATTGCTCTGTTTTACTTTGGTTATGAAGTTGGAATACACAATGAAGTGGGATTTATAAAAGATCACTAATAAATATTTGAGTGTCTAGTGTTTTTGATCAATGTGACCTTTTGGGCTTAGTTTATTACATGATGACTGTTGTGTAAATTCCAAAAAACACAATCAACAATCTATGTTACTTCCGGTTAATGAAATTCATCTTTTAAATACTCTCTCAAACTTTGAAACCCTCAGATCGAAGACACGAAAGATGAGCTTCGATCCATTTAGTGCAAGCGGATTCTCCATGTTCTACAATGCACTCATCTCTTAGCTTCTTAGTATCAGGACAAGCACAACAGATCCTCTTCTTTGGTTTTGTCTCCGTGACAACCACATCTTTGCTTGCCTGCTCCAAGGAACACGTACTGCCTTGTGCTTGTGAACCACTCATCCCTATCATCATATTCTCAGAATGTTACGCCAAGAAAACTCGAAACCATATTCACAATAACCAGTGAGCAATGAAACATAAAAAGGTAAAACGTCGGCTAACATTTGATGCTTAAAAGGATAAATCAGGACATGACTATAAATATGAAACACTGAACATTTGAATGCTCTTTAAGATAAATCGATAGACAACTAAAACTAAGAGCAATGGTAATTAGAAACAAGAACAAGTAGCTACCATTTGATGCTTAAAAGGTTACATTCATACACTAACATAAACTTTAAACACCAATCATTTAAATGCTCTTCTAAGATAAATCGATATACGGGTATTTTAGAAGTTAAGTAATGCAGCGTATTAACCAAAAGAGTCTTCAAAATACTTCTTTTTTGTCACTGATTACACCAACAAGTTTAAAACCTCACATAATATTATATCAAACACATATAAAACAATCAATTTATGCTCTTAAGTTAAACTTATAAACTGGTATCTAAGCCACAATGCGAAAAAGAGGTAAAAATTGAAGACAAACCTTCTTAATAACTAGGCAAGATCCAAAACTAACTTACTTGGTTGTACTAAAAAAACCAAGCTTTACGAGTGTCAATAATAACATGCATCTATCTACTAGAAGAAGAAAAACATTGTAACCTTTAGTTACCAACACAACGAACGGCTCGTAAAATCTTATGTTGATTTTTTCCCCTCAGCCACAATCAAATTAGGCAAAACCCTAAATACACTTAAAACCCTGAACCCCAAATCACAAAATCTTAACCCTTAATGAAACAATCTCATCAATACCAAATCATAAGACGATATAGCAACATTCCAATCCGATTGAACAACCAATCAAGCAAACAAATAATCAAAGAAAGAATCATATCACATAATTCAGAGAGAAAAAAAAAACTGATAAATTCATACGCACAGTCATACGATTCTCCGATTGGGAAAAAATTAAAGCGAAACAAAGGAGCTTTAGAGATTAACGAAAGAACTGACCCCTTTAATCGGCTTGAAGTAGAAAGAGTCGAGAAATGGAGAACAAGTAAGAATCTCTTGAGAGAACAAAAACAAAATTCTAAGAAGGAAGAAAAGAGAAAATGTAGAAGCTTTAACACAATAACATTAATTAATGGGCCGAAAATGGGCTAAATCAGGCCCATTTAGCTACTTTCTTCAAAAACGTGACAAAGTAAAACAAGATTTTACATAATTGTCTTCACACTTAATTTAACCAATTTAAAAATCTCAGATTCTTCTTTTTACAATGAGTTGAATGGATCATTTACTAAATATAGGATCTACATAGGAAACTGAATGAACAAAGACATCAAAAAAAGCTGTCATTATTTTTCTGATCTTCTGATCTTGTCTGAATCCAAACTATCATATGTTTGATCTGATATTGTCTGAAGTGAAGCTTTTCACTCTTCCTCTTTCATCAAATCTGAGGATCAATGGATATATAATACAACATATTTTCGCTTAGCCCACGATTTGAAAAAGAAAAATCAAAAACATCAATCATACTTCTCTCTCCATGAATAAACAAGAAAAAAAACCCAAGAAATGGCCAAAGCAATGTCTCCAAGAGCTTGTTTAGGCCATTCATAAGCAAGATCTTCAATTTTCCACTCGAACAAAACTCTCCACATAGCCATTAACACATATAGAATCACAGAGCCACCAGCGAAGAAGCTATGGAAGTCTCTGTCTTTCACAAATGAAACCATGAACAGTACCAAACCAATTGCAAAGAGAAGCAAACCAGAGAATGACTGAGAAATCTGTATGAGTAACTCATCGTGTGGTGTTGATCCTTTCATTTTGCTTGCAATCTCACTTCCTGGTCCAAAGATTGAAGCTTTCTCTGTGTAGAACATCATTAAGGTTCCACTAGTAAGCGCAATTATCGAATGGAGTATACAGATTACACGAAACAGAGATGGATTCATCGAATTTGCTGTAGTCATGAAGCTTTTGAATGAGAAAGAGAAAGACTTTGTTTTGTATCTAAAGCTTTCTCACAAACCCATTTCTGTAAAGATCGAAAAAGAAAGCAGATTGTGAATCAAAAAGTTCAAAACTTTAAATACCAAATCAGATGATGGAAAAAGAGAAGATCTTTAGGAGAAAAAGGGAGGACTTGGTTCACGGGTTTATTGTGGAAAGAGCGAGATTGAGGATTTTACTAGTTTGGGAAAGCAATGAAGAAGCCATGGGGGAGGAAAGGTATGGACTTGGCTTTTGGGAAGAGGAGATGATCTGATTTAGGGATTTGGACTTTGATAGATTCCATGATTTTGATTTCTTTAATGTATAGTATAGTTATAAATTCTAAATTTTTGGTTTAATGTAGGTCACTCTTTTGGAAAAATTTCATTATTTTTCTTCTAGAAATGCTAGACAATTTCAATCCCCACGTCCCAACTAATTATATTCACTATGACGAAACAGGGACTTATACATAAGAGAAAAAGATTGGGTTATAAGTTTTATATTATTCTTTTTTATTTCTTCTGAAATTTGAGGTGGAGAAATAATTGAAAGATTCCAGGCAAAAATACAAAAGTAGAATAATTGAAAGTAATTAATCTTTGTAGGGTCGAAGAACGAACGCATCGTCATGGACAAGGTTTCTGGAGTTATTTGTATATTTT
Organism: Crucihimalaya himalaica; assembly: GCA_004349715.1. NCBI lineage: Eukaryota > Viridiplantae > Streptophyta > Magnoliopsida > Brassicales > Brassicaceae > Crucihimalaya > Crucihimalaya himalaica. The sequence goes on along the minus strand of SMJT01000057.1, from coordinate 999,897 downwards.
TTTTGGATTTGGATTTTTGTAAATATCTTCTCCTTTTTATTCAAAGATATTTTTGTGAATCAGGAAAATAATAATGTTAAAACCCATTATTTCCCTTCGTCGACATACACTGCACCATATAATTACAAGATTCAGTTGAATCCATCTCCCATCTTTACTTTTTCTGTGAAATTTGAGTAACTGTTCTGTGGCTTTCTAAAGAAAAAAATATGTATACATTAGAAAAATAATTTGCTATCCAAACATGTTTTTATTTAGTTTTAAGACAAAGTTCGGATAATAATGGTAGTACATAATTGGTAACCACATACAGCAGCAGTATAAGGTGTACCATTTTCGTTGTAATCAATCACAAAAACAATATCAAAACCAATATGTAAACTAATCACAAAAACGATACCAAAATAATAAAAACATATTCAGTTTTTTGTATCGTTATTTCTACTCAATACTTTATACCGTTTTAAATATCATTAACTACTTTTTTATCCTTTATAAATTTTGTATAGCTTTGGGTTACCAATGTGTAATATTCTAAGGTTAAGCAGGTAAATCAAATTACATAAATCCTCTTCATTGTATCAAAAGATTATTAGTAGATAATGCCAAGTGGAAAAGACTCCATCAGTTACTACAGTAGCCCCACTTCATCGTTAATATCCATAGCCGACAAAACAAGTATCCACCGGTTCAAATATCGGTTTAAATTTCTACCGGTTATAATCTCGGTTGAACGGTTTTAATTTTTAATATGAACCGATTCACAAGAGCATAAAATTGCTTCTGCTAGGATCATAAACAAGAACGTAAACTAACAATAAAAATGGTTTTTTTTTTTGTGACAGTTGAAATAAATTTATATATAAAATTGGCCAAAGATATCTGTTAATTAAATTAGAGGGCAAAATTTCAAAACTCACGAGATTTGTTTCTTCTAACTACTTGAACTGTAATCAAATAAGAAACTTGCTAATTCAAATAACTGGAATCTCTCTCTCTCTCTTCTATCTCATATTTCTTCCACCAGCTGAAACTTTCCGGTGACGCCTTCTTCCACGTTGTCCCGGGGTCTTCTTCCCCGTTGTGGCTCTACCACCAACTAATCTTCCACGTGGCAAAGCCGGTGGCTCGGGAAGAACCCTCGAAGAAGCTCGAGGAGGTTTCATGTTCATCAAAACGTCTCTATGATAAACCTATCATCAAGAGAAGAAGAAAAGTCTCATATTCATACCGACTCTTATACCGAAACAAACTGTTATTTTCTGCTTGCTTTTTAGTTTTTACCTGTTTCACAAAGTTGCGTCTTTCACAGTCCAAGAACATGTTGATGCTCCAATCAACTTTTTCTCTTATCTTGTCTCTTGCAATTGCAAAGCTTAGTTGATCTCTGGATGTAAACCGATCTACTTCGTTGAACCAAACACACGTGAAAAGGTTTGTTATCGGTATGTGTTCTCTTATGATTGTACAGCCTTCAGGAACATCTGCCAAACGATTCAAAAAAAAGATTCAATTGAGCTCAAAAGAAAGAAAATTGGGAAATATCAACATCCTCATATGCTTAAAACCCATACCACTTGTTATTGGAAGCTTAGCCTCGGAATAAGGTGTTAAACCTTCCTTCTTGTAGAACTCTATTTGGAAATCAATTGAGGCATTGTCGTATTTTCTTGCGGCTTTATTAGCCTCAGCCTCTACAAACACATCAAAACGTCGGTAATGTCTCGAGATTGCGAAACTAGAATTCGTTCTCCACAAGAACCTGTACATTGAGAACACAAATAAAGCTAATTGCTTTGGCCTGAACATATCATTTCAAGAGAGAGAAGTCGGTCTATTTACCTTTCAAGGATTTGATATGGATCAACAACAAGCTGGAGCTTCGCATCAACCCATATAGAGTACCGGACATTTGGGAATAATCTATGCAATAGAAGCTTCGGAATCTGTAAAAATGCATAATCGTTTTACCCAGCTCATATTTGTAAGACACGATAACATTCAACTCTTGGCTATTTATTCTCAAATCTTTTAACCTTTCCATTACGCCGTGCGTCAGTATAAGGGACATTATGTACAACAATGATCCTCCACAATCCCACTCTCTTGTTATTGTCTGTATAACTAGACGTGTTCTTAAGGTATAAATGTGTTTCTTCATCAACAAACATGTAGAATGGGATGTTCTTCCTCGCCATTTCACTGATGTTCGCTGGTTCCTGTATTATGTCATACTTTCCTGAGAAAAAAAAGATTGAAACTTTGTAAGAAAAGCAAGGATCTAAAAAATAGATGTCACACAGGAAATTTCTCTTCTAAGCAAATTACCAAATATCGCTGATGCAACAATCACATCATGGAACTGGTCCAACTCATGAAGGATATCCTCATCAATGTCAAAACCAGTTTGATGACCCGGTTTTGTTCCTTTAACAAATCTGCAGAAATAAAAACACGAATCAGAAAAGTAAAGCTTGATGGTTGAAGAAGTAACCTCGAAGTTAAGCCTAGAAGCTTACCCGCAATGCACTGTCATGGACTCTTTAATGTCAAAGGAGTTGGTCCTATGCTCAAGAGAAGGATAACCTCCAAAATCAGAGCCTCCTTGACTTTCTTCACGATTTACAGGATTCTCGTCACGGATATATGTCAAATTCTTGAGCACAGGAGACTCAAATGGAAGTTTTGGCATATGCGCTAAGGCCTCTTCTGGAGGTAGATAGCATACCGGACATGCTGAACAAATAAAAATGGAAAAGGTAAACACAAGTTCTTGCAGGATCAGAGCAAAAACTAATGAATGGAAGAAATAACTTACGCCGTGGCCCAGGCCTTCTCATTCCAGGTGGAGGAGGAGGAGGAAATGAAAAACTATCGCACGGATGGTGATGCGATGAAGGTAAGGACGGAGGAGGATGGTTGACGTCTACATCACTTCCTCCAATGCCATTCCACATAAAAGAATCTCCAATATGATCATTATTAGAGTTCTTTGTATAGAAAGTAGTCAAATCTCTAATTATTGGAGTTTGGTTGCTTCCAAAATCCATCGTCTCAATACTCTGATGAATGTTTGGACTATTGCTCTCTGTTGTAACACAATGCAGGGATTACCAACAGATCCCAATAGCTAATCAAAATCATTCTAGATTGAAGACATCAAAAACTTGAGAATACCTTTGTTGATAGTGTAGGAACCCAAGACAAAGACAACAAATGCAAGGCTGAGAAGGAGCAGCATTGCAACTCGTCGACGACCTAAGTACCAACAACATAAGAAGGAGAGAGACCTTTCCTTCTCTTTCGAATTTGAAGTGAGCATTGTGAAGAAACAAGAAGATAAAGGCTCAAAAGCTCAAGGTTTGAGTAAGTGCAATGAGCCATAACTCTGAAGTCCAGAGGACATTCCAGTCATTGTCTCTTAAACCCTCTAGATCGAACTCTCATATCGACACTTTCTCAGATCCACACACAATATACAAACCTAAGAAACATAGCCAAAAGCAGGATTCAATTTCATACACACTGCAAAAGAAGAAGAAGAACCAGCATCGATTTTACAAAAAGGTTTGAAATTTACCAACACAAGAATCGATTGTGATTCGAATCCAATTGTAAAATCACCAACAAAGACCTGCATTGGCATAAAAAAGGATCAAACTTTAATCACATCTCGATTCAATCCAAAGTTTAACACTCATTGGTAGGAGCAAGTACCCATCATTGGCGATTCGTAAATTAAACAGTGCCCACAAATTAAATCTAGCCCTGATACGAAAAAGGGGAAATTTTTGCATAAGATTCGGAGAAAAAGATATTACCTTTCGAATGAATACACTATGTGTTCCAAATTCGTCTCTGGATTTACAAAATCAATAATTAGTTTTGTGAATGCGTCGCCAAATATTGCACTGATCCCTTCGATCTGGGGTAAACATTCAGTGCATGTTTTGGATTTGTCAACGATTCAGTGTATTTCTCTGTGTTACTTTTGAATATTAGAAATCATTATAATTTTAATATATACTACATATATATATATATATATATAATTACAGTAGAGATGTGTTGTGTACTTATGTCAATTTTTTTTTTTTTTTGACATCTTGTCAATATCTTAAGTCTTAACTCTACGCTGAATTTGATCGTTTCTTCGATTTCGTTCCATAAGAATCTGTATGGTAGAGTTAGGATATAGAACATTTCATATTTTATTGGAAAAATTTCATAAAAAACCTTTAAATTGCAAATGATTTCCAACTTAAACTTTTAATTTTTTTTTGTTCTCAGGTTAAAATTTTGAACTATTGAATTTTTCCAGAAAAAACCTTCAAACTTTTAATACTTGTGTCCAAGGTTAAGTTGACTAACGGTCAACGATGAACAGTTGACCGTTAATCAACTTTTTTTTTTTTTTTTAACAACTTATCATTTTGATTGATTAGTGTAAGTAGGGTAAAAATATATAGTTAGTCATGACGGTGGTAAAACATAGGTCGTAAACAAATTTTGAGTAAAGCGGGTTTATATGGGAGCGGATTGTGGAGAAGGCATTGCGGGTGCGGATTGTGGAGAAGGCATTGTGGGTGCGGGTCGCGATATCTGAAAAAGAGGGTTATATAAACCCGCATAACTAATTTCAAAAAAAAAATCGGCCCAAGTCAGCCGAAAACATTAAAATCTAGTCCAATTAGAAAATCTTTAGCTTCTTCACCTTTATAGTTGATGTGCAGCCAATTACGGACCTAGATGGAAGGATGTGAGGTGAGTTGACCTCTCGTTAACTTATCATTTTGATAAATTAATGTAAGTAACGTACAAATATTTAGCTAGCCATGACGGGTTATCCGCTACAAATATTTAGGTCGTAAACAAATTTTCAGTGAACCAGGTTATCCGCTATTGGAGTTAAAACATAATAAAAAATTAATATAAATAAGAATTTTCTATATAATAGACTTATGATCCAAATTGAGATAGAGTTGTTGCTTTATTAGAGAAAAAAACTACAAAAAAAAATTAATTTTTTTTCTATTTTATTATATTAAATAAAAACAAGATTTTGGGCTGGATTTTAATGTTTTCGATTGACTTGGTCCGAATTCTGTTTTAATAGTGATGCGGGTTTATATAACCCTCTTTTTCAGATATCGCGACCCGCACCCGCAATGCCTTCTCCACAACCCGCACCCGTATAACCCGCTGTACTCAAAATTTGTTTACGACCTATGTTTTACCACCGTCATGACTAACTAAATATTTTTACCCTACTTACACTAATCAATCAAAATGATAAGTTGTTAAAAAAAAAAAAAAAAAAGTTGACTAACGGTCAACGTTACTGTTCATCGTTGACCGTTAGTCAACTTAACCTCGGACACAAGTATTAAGAGTTGAAGGTTTTTTTTGGGAAAATTCAATAGTTCAAGGTTTTAACTGGGAACAAAAAAAATTGAATGTTTAAGTTGGGAATCATTTGCAACTTTGAGGTTTTTTATGGGATTTTTCCTATTTTATATAAAACACTACTAATAACTATGATTTTTTGTATAGGATTTGAAGTTTTCTTGTATTTTTTTTTTTTCTTTCAGGTTGTATAAGAAAATTGCACGGTGTAAGTTACATAAACAATCAATAAAAACCTTAAGGGAAGACAAACGCCTCAAACAAGAACAACCTGCACTTGCACTTTAGACAAAAGAAGAGCCAGACAAAAACTACAGCTCTAACACTGACTTGTACAGACTCCACACCTACACAGAGGATTGAACCATCTCACTCTCAAAAATACTTTGTAACCAAACTGGATGACCAGAAGCTACATAAGAATGGACTAAATTGAACTTTGTCACACTGAGTAATGAGAAAAGCTCCTTTACTACAGTCCAACCCAAAAAATGATGCAACACTCTTGAAATTTCTGACAGTTGACCTTTGAAAGAAAGCCAAGCTTTTGGTCTATTTACAGCATTCACCAATTCAAAGTCTTAAAATACAATACAAAGATAACTTTAATGCATCTCTGACTGATTTAGGGTTTTATTTAGTTGTTAATTTGATTTAACAAACAAGTCTTGAAAAGAGTGTTTTGTCTTGTTCTCGTTAACTTTATCAAGAACAATTTCAAAAATAATAATACAAGATTAACAAGATACTAATAATGTTTATAAGTTTCTGCTACTCAATATCTTGATTTAGTCGTATAACTACTAGATTTTTGAAGCGTCACTCGATATCATTCTCCGTGTGACATTTACTCATTGTCATACATCGTATTAAAGGTATATCTTTCGTATCAACAAACCCATTCAACATGTTTATGTTCACCGCCAAGTGAGGATTGAAAATAACTCTCTTTACGGCAAAAAACGATCGAATAATTTTCAGTTAACTTCTAGATAATTCAATAATGGTATTATGCATATTTAAACTTCAACTAGCAAAAATTTCAAATTTTAAATTTGAACTATATGTTTGTTAGCCGTTTTATACATCAATATACACGGCGTTACACAACCGTTTAACACTGCGGTTAACATTGCTGAGTCAGCAGTGATGGCGTGACACGTGTACAAAACAACTTCGTTTTAATCATTTAAAACTTTAATAAAATCGTTTAAACTTTAACACTCCGGTTCCTTAACCACTGAACATATTGACATATTTGAATATAAAGAACAAAACTTTAATATAATACAATCCATCTTTTTGTTCTCCTCCCTTTATAAATTTATAAATATAAAATCATATTTTTGTTTTCCTTATCAAATATATATATAATACACTATTTATATATTATATATATGATTTTATATAAATTACTATATAATTTAATACTATATAATCATATTTACTATATATACTATATAGAAATAGTGTATATATTATATTATATATATATATATTTGATAAGGAAAAAAAATATGATTTTATATTTATAAATTTATAAAGGGAGAAGAATAAAAAGATCTACTATATTATATTAAAGTTTTGTTCCTTATCTCCAAATATATGGATGTGTCTTAGTGGTTAAAGAAATGGACTATTGATTTTTTCTTTTTGGGTTTGAGCCTTGCTTGCTACATTTTTATTTTTGATTAAACGATCGAAATGACGTGTCCACGTGTTACGCTGTCACTGTTTACTCAGAACTGTTAAATGGTTGTCTAACGCTGTGTAGGTCGATGCATAAAACGACTAACGGACATATAGTTCGGATTTAAAATTTGAAATTTTCGCTAGTTCAGATTTAAAAATACATGATATTATTGTTGATGTTGAGATATGTAAAAACTTACTAGAAATTGTTCGGGTCGTTTTTCACTATTTTCCTTGTTATGGCCGACCTTGTTTGGAATCTGGTACCCAGAGTTCTTACTCGATCGAAATATAAATTACCTCAACCAATCCCCAACAAAATACTTTTTTCACCCACACAAAATACCAGTTTTTTCCTTCTTGGAATATAGTTTTAAAATAGTTTCTTACATCTTTGTTTGATTCAATAAATGTTTTCTATATATTTGCGCATTTAGCAACATATCTAGAAAATGTGTTATGTTTAAGCAGTGGGAGAACCAAGACAGAGGGGGGGGGTTAGTTGACCCCCATAATTTTTTAATTTTTTTTCTATTAGGTGAGTTTTATAGCTATACTTAGATGTTTTGGTTTGAAATTTCTATGTTGATCCCATACCATATGATTGATTCCTATTTTGAACCCATACATATTCATTTTCTTATTTAGCCTTAATTCCATTTCCAATTTTTGTTTTTTCTTCTAAATGGCTAAAAATTTATAACACCATTCATATTAACTTTTTGTCTTCTCATTTGGTTTAGAAATAGAATATCCTGTTTTATTTTTTTCTACATTCTTTTCAAACAAAAATTTAATAAAATTGTATAGTATATTATTGTGGAAATTAAATTAATATATAATTCAATACAAATAAGTAAATATATATATATGACCCCGTAAATAAAAATTCTGGCTCCGCCACGATGTGTAAGTTTATGGAGTTTACTTGCGTTTGTTTTAAGAAAAAACCTTATAAAAGATATTTTGGTAAGTAAAAATGTTAGTAGAAAATAGTTACATTTTGATACTTATCAAAACATATTAAAATCATCATCCAAACCATATTTGTACGCTCCATATTTACTGTATCTCTGTTTTAATTGTTATGTGCGTTTCGTCAATTCTGAAAATACAAAACACATAAGTTTAGTTGGAACTACAAAAGATTAAATAGTTTTAGTACGATGGTATCATTCGTATGGTTGGTGCATGAATGAATTGATAATACGTGGTACATACATCAGAGACGTTCTCTGTAAAGTTATATAAAAGAATGGGCCCAAATTGGTTTTATTGTCTAAAATGGAAATGACAAGTCCATTAAATTCGGTTGTAACTTGTAATAAGCATTATGTGAATAAACACTCTTCTCCAATTATTAGACAAACGAACAAATGCTGCTGACGATTAATTGTTTTCTTAAATCTTTGAAACTCCTTTCATTTGTATCATCAACTAATCAATTTGTTATATAACTACATTATCATTACAAATTTGATATCATTCCAAACAGTACTGTTGGTCCTAATTTTTTAGTGCCAGTAATGAGAACATTAATACACATATAATTGTATGATAAAAGATTTATTATTTTCGAATGCGGTGTAAACTACGACTAGTTGACCATTCATGCAATTATTGTTTTGTTTAATAATAACAAAAAAAATCCAATTAAAAAGCTTTCAATCACACGAAAAAAATAAACAAATTAGAAAACTGTATCTCAAAGTCAAGTAGGTAACAAAATAGGAATGACTTGGTGATTAAAATTGTATAGTTTTCTTCATTTAAACTATAACGTCCCTATTTTAAAATCTATAGCAGGGAATATGGGAATAAAATAAATAAATTACATAGTGAAAAAATAGAAGCGAAACGAAAAGGCTTTTGACGTTTGACCTCCCCACACAATACTCCGTTGCATTAAGGCCATCATCAACCCAAGTTTCTTAATTTAGGTTTCTTAATATTATTTAATTATTATTTTATATATATACAATCTTATCAACCTCATTCTTCTCTTTTCCTTTAAAACCTTTCTAATATTTAATTATTATTTTATATACATACACTCTTAACAACTCAATTCCTCTCTCTTCATTGAAAACTCTACCATGAAAGTTTCTTAAATAACAAATTTAAGAACTTCTCTCTCTTCTTTTAAAAACCTCTCTAATATTTAATTATTATCTTATATACATACAATCTTAACAACCTCTTTCCTCTCTCTTTTTTTAAAAACCTCTTTAATATTTAATTATTATTTTATATACATACAATCTTAAGAACCCCATAATTAAGAACTCCCCATTGATGATGCCCTAACATAAGCGTACGCGTTTTAAATATTAACCTATAGTATTCACATTCCTATTTATTCCATTAAGAATAAAATGTTAGTTTAATCAAAAGATAGAAAAAAACAAATAAAACTAGTTTTTAATAGAAATTTCATCAACATGTATTTTCTGCATACATATACTAAATTTTTTACTGTTAAGATACAATTTTGTATGATGTTTTTAATTAAGTGATGTTATCGATATTTTTTAAATATATTTTTTATCAACTATTGATATTTCAAATTTATCGTGCTATCTTACGAGTTTTTTTTTTAATATGAAAATACGTGCTGAGTTGGAAACAAATCGAGAAGAAGGATTTGATTAGTTTTCTGATTATATGATTATGATTAATTAAGATTAAAAGTTAAGAGCGCGTGTTTTTAACGGATCGCATCAAGAATGTCTTTCGTATAGCTTCAAATTCAATTATCATTACCCACACAATAAGTATAGTAGTATTAAATAAGTTATATTACTGCACAACACAACTATACTCTAATTAATAATAATAAAAAAGTGAAAAAATTTCTTACTACCGAACGTATTTATTATTATTATTTTTTAAAAATTCTCATAATGTTTCTTTTTGGAGTTTACAATTTTTACAAACTTTTAATTCATTCAACCTTTGTGCTTCAACACACATGCGTCTCTCAGAAATCTCTCCGCCCTAGATCCATCTCTCCCCCTCTCTCTCAAGCAAACACTGTTAAACCCTTTTGATTTCTCTTCGTTTCTCCTGATATTTCTTCACTGAAGCTCCATTTTTTCCCCTTTGTTTCCCTGCAATTTACTCAATTTTACATTTTGCTTCTGCTGTTTTTAGTCCTCTCTCTCTCTCTCTCTCTTCAAAGGTACTTGCTTTATGCACAAAAGTTGGGAATCCTGAGGATTTTTTTTTTGTACTACACTCTAATTATTAATGCCTGAACTGTCTTCTTGATCTGGGCACATTTTGCAATTTGAGGAATTTTTTTTTTTTCTGGGTTGCAGTGTTCTCCGAGTTCTAGGGTTCCTTAGTTTTGTTTCCCCTTTTTTGTCTGGTATCTCAAAGTCTCGGACTTTTATATGTTTGATAGTCTAGTTCTCATGTGGTCCACTTAATTAGCTAGTGGAACAAGATGGATGAACTGTAAAGGAGATTTTTAGTTCCAAGTATCAAAATTTTGGGGTAAATTGAGAGATGGGTTGTGTTTGTGGTAAGCCTTCTGCTATTGAAGATAGCAAAGATAGTCCAAGAGAGCGTTTCTCAAGCAAATCCTCTTCTGAGTTTAGAGTTTCAAGACCGGTTGCTTCTAGAAGAGAAGAAACTCTTAGGACGAAGGAACGGTCTGATGTTGTTAGTTTAAGACCAGTATTGAGTAATAAGCAAGCCAATGTTTCGATGCATTTGCGTGGGGAGAATGTGAGTAGAAGAGAGAAGAAGATAGAAAATGATGCTGCAACGTCACCCCTTGCAATGAGTATTACCATAGCTAAAGCAACTGAAGGTGAGTATGTAGCTGCAGGTTGGCCTCCATGGTTGGCTTCTGTAGCTGGAGAAGCTATTAGGGGATGGGTTCCACGGCGCGCGGATTCTTTCGAGAAGTTGGACAAAGTAATCTTCTTTTCTTCATTTGAAATATGCAGTTAAATAGCCTATTTGGAATGCATGACTTACTTATAGTGGCATGTTTCTATATATAGTAAAACTCCATAGATATGGGTTGCAGTAAATGACACTATGTTATGGAAACTAGATATTTTTCAGTTATTGGTTTTTAGATCTATCGCTTGACCTGAAAAGGTTTTCGACTTACAGCTGTGGGGAAAGATCTCTGATGCAGCAGTTTTTTACTTGCTTTATGCAGATTGGTCAGGGTACTTATAGTAATGTATATAGGGCTCGTGATCTGGATCGGAAGAAAATTGTGGCTTTGAAGAAAGTTAGGTTTGATAATTTGGAGCCAGAAAGCGTGCGTTTTATGGCAAGAGAGATCCAGATATTACGCCGTCTTGACCATCCTAATATCATAAAGCTTGAAGGCTTAGTTACATCAAGAATGTCTTGCAGCTTATATCTTGTTTTTGAGTACATGGAACATGATCTAGCTGGACTAGCCTCGCATCCTGCAATTAAGTTTTCTGAATCACAGGTACTTTTTATGTTTCTATTCAACATCTTCTTGATCTGGTTCACCGCTTTCATTGCAATTCTCTGGAGGTTGAGCTTTCTTTTTCATTGGTTCTTGTACAGGTCAAATGCTACCTGCAGCAACTATTACACGGTCTAGACCATTGTCACAGTCGTGGTGTACTTCATCGGGACATAAAAGGCTCAAACCTTCTGATAGATAATAGTGGTGTACTAAAGATTGCTGACTTCGGATTAGCTAGTTTCTTTGACCCTCGTCAAACTCAGCCTTTGACCAGTCGTGTAGTAACTCTTTGGTACCGTCCACCGGAGCTTTTGCTTGGAGCAACTCGCTATGGAGCAGCAGTTGATTTGTGGAGCGCAGGTTGCATTCTTGCTGAACTATATGCAGGAAAGCCTATTATGCCTGGTAGAACCGAGGTAGATTTGCATTTTTTGTTTGAATTTCATTTAGTGTTTGCTCTGATTGCATCGAGACTAGTTTGATTTCTTAAGGTGACTCTGATAACACCTGTGGTGTTACAGGTGGAACAGTTGCACAAGATTTTCAAGCTATGTGGCTCGCCTTCCGAGGACTATTGGGTAAAATCAAGGTTGCCTCATGCAACAATTTTCAAGCCTACACAGCCATATAAACGCATAGTAGGTGAAACATTCAAGGAGTTTCCTCAGCCAGCTTTAGCCCTTCTTGAAACTCTGCTTTCAGTCAATCCCGATGATCGTGGAACATCTGCCGCAGCTCTCAAGAGTGAGGTACTGGCATTTCTCAGGCTGTAAATGCTGCGTGTTCTTGTGCTTCTATATATAACTCCTGGTCAATGCTTGTGTAACCTCAGTTATCATTTTTTTATTTCCAGTTTTTTTCCACTAGACCTTTTCCATGTGATCCTTCAAGTTTGCCTAAATATCCTCCCAGCAAAGAGCTCGATGCAAGAATGCGGGATGAGGAAAGTAGAAGGTATTCCATCCCGACTTTTCTAGTCTGATGTGAATTTTACTCTGCAGTGCTCTTACAATAGATTGAATCGTTAACGGAATAAGAAAAAATTTATTAACTTCAATCTTGCTCCTTTGTGTCTGTAGACAAGTTGGAGGAAACAGGGACCAAAGACACCAAGAAAAAAGAGGAACTAAGGAATCTCGAGCCATCCCAGCCCCTGACGCAAATGCAGAGCTGGTTGCATCAATGCAGGTTAAATTTTATAGTAAAAGCTTATTATTTCTTTTGATGTTGTTGCTTCTTGCTTTTTATTCAATGTTTTTGACTCTCGCATTAACATCCTTGCAGAAAAGGCAGAGCCAGTCTACTAATAGAAGCCGAAGTGAGAAGTTTAATCCTCATCCTGAAGAAGTTGCATCTGGTTTCCCAATTGATCCACCGAGGCCATCATCACAAGCATTTGAACCAAACAGAGAATCTCAGGGCAACATTATTCCTCACAAGAGAGCTTCACATTCCGGTCCTCTATCACGTAGATCTGCTTCCGCAAAGGGTAGAAGGAACTACCAAGATTCACAAAAGGTTTCATCCATAGCTGATTACTCAGCAATGCCTGGTTTTGCTACAACAAGAACAGGCGCACCGCAACAAGAGACTTGCAGAGGAATGACTCGGCTTCCAGGTTCCTTCAAGGAAACCTCTGAAGAAGCAAACCAGGAAGAGAATGGTAGAAGCAACAAGAAAGACCCTATTCTCGTAAACTCTCTCAACGTCCCTCCTTGTTATTTTTAGAAACTACCAATGTTACTATTTTGAGTTGTTTTGGTTTGGTTTGGTTTGCAGCTGGGTTATGGATCAAAAGGGCATAAGATACATTATTCAGGACCGTTGGTGGTTCCATCAGGAAACATGGATCAGGTGTTAAAAGACCATGACCGCCATATCCAAGAAGCTGTAAGAAGAGCACGGATCGATAAGGCTCGAGTTAGGAATCTTCAAGCTGAAGAAGCAACGAGCCAGCAAGTCCCAACCAACCATCCCTCATCTGTTTCTAGCCGTTGACCCATCAGTGAGGCAAAAGTATATGATCAAAACCAAACCTCATTTGCCTGAAACTTTTAACACGGCGTATATTGAGTGAGAATAATTGTATTTTGTTGATTCAAGATTATATCATAGAATCAAGTCTTGTCACGTTTTAGCTTCCCTGTAATGTGAAATTATTTTATTATAAGAGAGATGTAGAAACAGGTTATATATCATAAGTGTAGTAAATGTTCAATTACTAATTTCTATAAAATATATGAATCCTTAAGTGTTTCTATAAATTATCTCTCTAAATCTTTTTGGTACATGTGAAGAAATAACATGTTCCTCGTGAAAAAATAAAGGATCTTGTCGACTCAATCTTTCGAGAAGCCAAAATTTTGTTGGCTATATAACTCTCGTCTTCCACACTTTCCATATCCAAGAAAAAAACAGAATGCAGATCAAAACACTCTGTTTCATTCCTCTGTTTTTTGCTCTGTTTTGCTCTCACGGCATTTCTTCATCTGCTTACAGTTTCAACTTCGATTACTTCGGTAATGGAACTGATCTGATGACATTCCATGGCGACGCCGAGTATGCTCCAGAGCCCGATGGTATGAGCAAGTCAGGAGCTATTGGACTGAGCCGTGATAATATCCCATTCTCTCATGGTCGAGCCATTTTCATTAATCCAATACCTTTCAAACCTAATGCTTCTTCTTCTTATGTCTACTCTTTCAAAACTTCTTTCGCTTTCGACATTACTCCTCGCCGGCAAAATCCTAATCCCGGTCATGGCCTCGCCTTTATTGTCGTCCCCAACAATAAAAACGACACCGTTTCTGGTTTAGGCTACCTAAGTCTTGTGAACCGGTTTAACAACGGTAATCCCAATAACCATCTCTTTGCTGTCGAATTCGACGTCTTTAAAGATATATCTCTTGGCGACATTAACGATAACCATGTTGGAATCAACATCAATTCGGCTAACTCAACGGTTTCTAATAAAGCCGGTTATTGGATTAAAACAAGAACCGGAGGAAAAAACCGGTGGTTGTTCAAGGAATTGAAGCTAAGTGAAAATAACTACAGGGCTTGGATCGAGTACGAGAACGCGAAAGTGACAGTTACCATCGGACCTTCATACGAAAAACCGAAGAGGCCATTGATCGAAGCGAGACTCGATCTTTCGAAGGTTTTTCTCGAGAAAATGTACACTGGTTTTGCTGGTTCCATGGGACGTGGCGTCGAGCGTCACGAGATCTTGGACTGGAGTTTTGAGAACAGTGCCAAAATCTAATAAATTGGTTTAGTTCGGCTCGGTTTAACTCGAATTTGTTACTGGTTTTACACCTTTGTCTTCTGTCATGAATCTCGTGATCCAGCTAGTGATAATTAAAGCTAATAAATGTCTAAGTTATGGCCTAACGTGCCATGTATCTACTTTCAGATTTCTAGAAAGTTTACAATAAAGGATCCCTTTCATTCTACGTTGCATGGAAATGGATACGGATACACAGAAACGAAACCTTTCAGAAACAAGATAATTTTTTAAAAAAAAATTAGGAAATGGATATGTTTTGGAAACATACTAAACATCAAAACCATATTTATAAAAAAAGAAACACAAATCTAAAATCTAAATATTAAATATTTTAATTAAAAGATAAAGATTAAAGCGCTCAAATTCATAAATTTATGTTTTTATATATCATAAATTCTTATATGTGAGTATCTTAAATTAATAAGGTTTTTTAAGTTACAAAATTTATACTCTACTATATATATATATATATCATAAATCCTAATATTTTCAAATTACGTATTTGTTTATTAAGTTTTAAATTAAAAAGGTAAGATTATCTCGTGTTTTGTCGTGTTTCCATCGAATTTCCAAGAGTTTCTCTTTCCGAAACGTTTTGGAAACGGCCGGAAGGGACTTCGAAGAGAGTTTCAACGTAAGTATGCAACCTAGCTTTCTCTTAGATATTTATTACAATACGGGGTGATTGGTGAAAACTTTTAAGGCTTTTACTTTTTTAAAAAAATATTAAAAGTTTGATTTTTGTCAATCACATTTTAACTATTTAAAAGTTTTAAAAATTTTCTAATTTTTTTTACAGTCTATTTTTAAAATTTTTGTTCATGATACGTTAGTTTTTTAAAAGCCAACATTTCATGGCTTTTAACTTTTCAAAAATAACTTAAAATAAAAAATTTTACAGCAATTTTTTAAAAGTAAAAATATGAAATCAATATTTTAAAATTGCTTACCAATCATGTCCTATGTTTATTACTACTTAATATAATACTTAAAAACAATCTTTAAGAACTGGTTTTGGTATAACTAAATGAAATATGTTAGATTTGATTATGAATGAGAGAATAGTGTTAGGGAAAGCGACGGAGTAACTCATTGCATACTAGTCCTTTTTCTTGTCATTCATGTTTTGATTCAATTATAGTGGACAGGAATATAAAAATTTGATTATCTTTTTTGTCCTTTTGGCCACCACTCATAAAGTCTTGTTTGCAGCATGGTGACCACAGAAACAATAAAAAGAAACGTTTTGTGCACTTTCAAAAACAGATTTTGTCATCTAATGCCATTATTCAAACTCCTTGTCTCCTTTTTTCTCAATGTCCATTATTTCAAGACAAAGCCAAAAGATTTCTCGATCTTTTCACCCTCACCTAATCACTTCCATCTTTATAAAGTTCATCACTTTCACTTCCCAAATTCTCAAAAACAGAGCAAAATGAAGAACCATATACTCTGTTTCACCACTCTGTTCGTAGCTATCTTCACTTCTCAAGCCACCACTGCTTACAAATTCAAATTCGATTACTTTGGTAATGGTACCGATCTAATATCATTCCATGGAGACGCTGAGTATGGTCCTGACACTGATGGCATGAGCCGGTCCGGAGCCATCGCATTGACCCGAGACAACATCTCTTTCTCTCATGGCCGAGCCATTTTCACCAGTCCAATCACTTTCAAGCCTAATGCTTCATCTCTTTACCCTTTCAAAACATCTTTCACTTTCTCCATTACTCCTAAAACAAACCCTAGTCAAGGTCACGGCCTCGCCTTCATCGTCGTACCCACAAACCAACACGACGGTTCCGGTTTAGGGTATCTCAGTCTTGTGAACCGAACCAGCAACGGTAATCCCAATAACCATCTCTTTGCTGTCGAATTTGATGTCTTTCAGGACAAAAATCTCGGTGATATGAACGATAACCATGTCGGAATCGACATTAATTCGGTAGATTCGGTGGTTTCTGTAAAATCCGGTTATTGGGTTATGACAAGAAACGGTTGGCTATTTAAGGAATTGAAGCTGAGTAGTGGAGATAGATACAAGGCTTGGATTGAGTACAATAACAATTATAAAGTTATCTCTGTTACGATTGGTTTGGCGCATTTGAAGAAACCGAACCGGCCATTGATTGAAGCTAAATTCGATCTTTCCAAGGTGATTCACGAGCTAATGTATACCGGTTTTGCCGGTTCGATGGGCCGTAGTGTCCAGCGTCACGAGATTTGGGACTGGACGTTCCAGAACTAAGAATACCGGTTCGGTTTAGATAGAGGTCATCGGTTTTCTTCTGGTTTACTATCTGTTGTGACTTCAGCTTGTGATAATTGAAGTGGAATAAATGCTCATTTCATGGCTTACCGACACTGTGATGAATTATTGTTGTCAGATTACTAAAAATCAAGGACGTTTAATTCCTGATTTTGTATATCCTAATTTTCTATGTTAGCCATTTAGTACTTTCAACTTACAAATCTCTCATTGTAAGACTGGACCTTGGATAGTAATTACTATTTAGTTATCACATTCATAATCAAATAACAAAAAAAAGTAAGCAAACAAACGAAAGAGATTAGCAATTTATAAAAGAAAAACCAAAACCCTAAAAGTATTTGAAGAGCAAAACAATAAAAGCAAATTTAAAATGCCAAAACGAAAAAACGAAAAAAACGACTGGAATTGAATTAGCCTAATTATAATTCCATAATCCATATCATCCCATCATCATTTAACAAAGCTTGTCGCTAGACCACTTTGCAACATGTAATGTTAAACATGGATCGGACAAAGTGACAAATAGTCATGTAAACGGAATTAATGATAAGTTAGGGACGAAATATCTGTAATTAGAGTAAATTTATGGTTGAGTGTTACTTCGGGGATCAAAATGTATCGATATTGTCCAAAAAAACGGTGGTCGTTAGAAATACGAACAAAATCAGCTGAGATTTCAGTTCAGCATTCTAAACAATTCGTCATACGAATTACAAATGTTCAGAGTTTCAGTTCGGGTACAAGCGATTAAATAATTTTGGATCTCCTGTTATAATTGAACTACATAGATATTTATAGCAAGTCAACCACATCTCCTCCTCAGCGCGTAGCCGCAGATCTCCTGTCCAACGCGTGAACAGCGACGTCAACCCTCTTGTCAAATCAAACTTCTCGTATCAGAGCGGCCATTGAAATATGCAAACCATCATTCAGTATATCTCCAGTCCATTGAGACATTACTTACCAATTTAATTTGCCAAAACCTTTTTTTTTAGTTATGCATATTCCATATGCCAAGTGAACTCTAATTTTGTGTTTTTTGTTAAAACTGGCATCTTTGACATGATGAAACTACTAAATAAAAATTTAGTGCTTAACATAAAAAGAAACTAAAAATCAAATAATGAGTCTTTTCATGTGTCCGAGTTGGCGTTATCTAATTTGACGACTATATGTTTGAAAAGCCAAGTGAATGGCTCTTGCCAACCTATATAATACACAACCTTCCCTTACCATAATACCAAAATCAAAACAAGTACACAAACTCATAATGCAAATCCAAAAATTATGTTTCATTGCTCTGTTCATAGCTTTGTTAAGCTCTAAAACCGTTTCGGCGTGTCAAATTCAACTTCAACCATTTCGACTGAACAAATCGAATCTTCATTGGATACGCCGAGTTAGGACCAGCAACCGATGGCATGAGCCGGTCTGGAGCTCTCTCCATGACCCGTGACAATATTCCATTTTCACATGGTCAATGCCTTTACACAGATCCAATCCCATTCAAAACATCCAACAACACACTTCTTCTTCTGTTAACTCTTTCAAAACATCTTTCACTTTCTCCATTACTCCTCGTCGGTCAAACCCTAACCCCGGTCATGGTCTCGCCTTCATCGTTGTCCCAACCGTAAACTACGACCAAGACTCAACCCGTGGCTTCCTCGGTCTAGTTAACCGCACAACCAATGGCAATCCTAATAACCATCTCTTTGCCGTCGAATTTGATGTCTTCCAAGACAAACCGTTTTGGCCGTCAAAACGTAAACGTTTTGGCGATATTAATGATAATCATGTTGGTATTAATTTTAACTTTGTTAACTCAAAGGTTTCTGAGAAAGCTAGGTATTGGGTTCAGACAAGAACCGGAGGGATGAATAAATGGTCGTTTAAGGAAGTGAAGCTTAGTAGTGGACAAAGCTTGGATCGAGTATAAGAACAGTAAAGTCATTGTTACGCTCGCACCTGCGTATTTAAAGAAACCAAAGAGGCCATTGATCGAAACACAAGTTGATCTCTCGGAGGTGGTTCTTGAGACAATGTATACCGGTTTTGCCGGTTCGATGGGTCGTGGCATCGAGCGTCACGACGTTTGGTTTTATTTATGTTTTGCTTTTGTTATCTTTGTCACCGCTTTAACAATTATTCTATTGTCACTTATTGTCACCGCTTTACTTTAACAATCTTTTAACATAATACCTGAGCTTTTTCAAAGTTTTTCCATCTAACACATCATTTAAAATAATTAATCAATAAAAAATTTTCATTAATACACATCATATTTTATTTGTCACATCATCTTTTTAGTTCTCCAATTTTATAAACAATGTAAAAAACAATTTTAATGAATATTTAATATTTGAAATAGCTAGATTCGAAATTAATTTAATATTTTTAAAACAATAATCGGATATATTTAATTAAAATAAGCCAACTAATTTTAATATAATTTAAAATAAGTTATATATAAACTAATACGAATAGCTTATTAATATTATTTATCTAGATTTTAGGTTTATCTAATGTTTTAAAAATAATAATAAAGTGTATAATAGAGAGTATTGGATTTAATTACTCGATTTTTTTAATAAAGTGTATCTAAAATTTAAACTAAATCATATATAAATTAAAAAATGTATATATAATTTAAAATAAGTTATATATAAACTCATAAAATATAGCTTATTAATATTATTTATCTAGATTTAAGATTTATTTGACGTTTTAAAAATAATAATAGAGTGTGTTGGATTTAATTAGCCGATTTTTTTAATAGAGTGTATCTAAAATTCAAAATACGTTATATATAAATTTAAAATATATATATAATTTAAAATAAGTTACTAAATTTGAGATTTATTTGATGTTTTTAAAAAAAATAGAGTGTGTTGGATTTAACTAGCCGATTTGTTTTAATAAAGTGTATCTAAAATTCAAACTAAGTCATATAAATTAAGAAATGTATATCATATATACAAATTTAATATTGAATCAATATAAATATTTGAAAATAATTATTATAAAAATATTATTTGTAAATATATGCAGCAGAGAGCGGATTTTATCTCCTTTGGAAAATCTGTTTAGAACATAAATCTGTTGAAACCACGCGAAAGTATTAGTTCGACTTGTAATTAGTATCTCAAATTCTTACAAACAAATATTAATTAAAGTTAGAAACTCTACGAATGCGAGATTGTTGGTGGGA
The DNA here is from genome assembly GCA_004349715.1 of Crucihimalaya himalaica. NCBI lineage: Eukaryota > Viridiplantae > Streptophyta > Magnoliopsida > Brassicales > Brassicaceae > Crucihimalaya > Crucihimalaya himalaica. Next base: position 979,559 of record SMJT01000057.1, on the reverse strand, counting down.
AGCAAGATTTGAAAAGATCCCAAACTCAAGAGGATACTCTTTGGGAATGGACTAAAGATGTTGTTTGGAATATTAAATTTTTTTAACAAAGGTAAAGAAGACAACGACTCAAATATCACACCAGTTAGATTGTTGTAATAAATTGAAAGATTTTTAATGACTGACAAAACTTTCTAAGCTCGAGTGAGATCCAATATATGAGTCGATTATGTGAAAGATCCAAATTTTGTTACAATTTTATTATCCACAAAAAATTAAGAATTTGACCATAAAAGTTATTGTAAAAAGAAGATTCAAATTTTATGTTGGTAAAGTTGATGAGAGAGTTAAGATAAATCTGGAGATACCGTTCCCAGAAAAATTAAAATACGACATAAAATCACAAGATTAGAGAAATATATTTAACTAGAGATTAAGCTGGCGATATTGTTGTAATAAATACCAAGGTTTTGGAGTTTCTTGCTCCTAAGAAAATATTATTTTGGTAACTTTTTGATAAAGTTATTGTAAGAGAGAGTGGTGGAAATATGATTTCAGTATTTTGGAAAGAAATTTTCATTTATGATTTCGATTAAGCAGAAGAAAATATTTTAAGTTGACTTAAGCTCAAGAGAAAAAGAAAAGAGAATGTTGAGTTCAAAACAAATAAATTTGCAGAGAGATTGAGAATAAAGAGATATATCAATTTCAGAGATGTTTTGATTATAAGTATAAATATTTATGGTGTATTTCTTTTTTGTATTTTTTTTGTCTAACATAATTGTTTTTATATAAAAATAAAATATATTAAATTCGTAAATACAAAATAAATAAAGTTGAACTATGTCGAGCTGAATTTGGTGTCTCAAACTCTTATAAGCATATATTAATGTTGAAAACACTCCAGATGTGAGAAACAAAATTTGAAGATATTCAAAATTCAAGAGAATAATATTTGGGAATTGACCAAAAATGTTGTTATTTGGAAATACTAAGATTTTGTAGCAAAAATGAAGAACACAACGACTCAGAGATTACACCAACCAGATTGTTGTAAGAGTCAAAAAAATTGTAATGAATGAGAAACGTCTCCAAACTCAAGTGTGATCCAATATGTGAGTCGTTATGGGAAATATCCAAAATTTGTTAGAATTTAATTTCACATAAAGATTTCAAAATTTTCTCATCAAAGTTATTGTAAAAAAAATTCAAGATTTTGATGTTACAATTGATGAAAGATTCATGATAACTCTTAAGATATTATTTCCAGAGAAATTGAGATACAACAAAGAATCGCATGAATAAAGAAAAAATAGAAAATTGTACTGACGTTGTTGTTTAAAAAGGTTAATACCTGAAAGATTATTTTTAAGATGTTTTGATTACAAGAATAATAATGTGTGCATGTATTTGTTTTTAATATTTTTGTGTTTAAAACAAAAAAAAATAAACAAAAAAATTAAATTAATAAATATAAAATAAATAAAATAAAATAAATTATTTAAATAAATTTCAGCAGCGGGTATTTATCTAGTTTATTCAAAAGTGGTTTAATGGAATATTCAGAATCAAATTAGAATTTTTTTTTTTTTTCGATTGAAATTATAATTTAGTAATTTTGACCGGTTCGATTTGGTGAACCGGTTCGATATTGTCTTAACATAAAATTAAGTTGCTACTGGCTAGTGACAAAATAAAAGGCATAACATATATATGGTTGAACCGTCCACAATTGAGTTTGATTTTTTGAGATGAATATGATCGATTAGCAAATTCCAGTTTGATGGATCTTATCACCTCGATCGTGTTTAGTATATACATCGCATATATGCTCATTCGAAGAATAAAATGCAAATCCTAACACCCTGGCCACGGTCTCATATATATTTGTCTTCTTTCCTTCTCTTAACTACGAAAACACAGTCGCCGGTAAAGGTTTCATCAGCATTCTCAACGAAACCAACAACGCTATAGATCTTGATTGTTTCAAATGCTTTAAGCGTTTGCGTTTGCATGTATTTTCTTTTTCCAATTTTGTTATAAAATTTTTTTGCAGAATGCAAAGAGAAGTAAGTATACTCTAAAACAACCCCTAGCTAGGTCAAATGCTTATTAAAATTGATCGTCTTGTTTACGAGTCAAACCCCAAATTTTTGAAATACCTTTTATCAAAACAAAAAAAGAAGTAATTATATTCGTCATCGTTTAAACACTACGTTTATATAAACAACGAAAGTTTGCAAAAGATGCTTGAGTTTGTGAGTCATTTAGAAAAAATATATATTAAATGTAAACGTAAGCACAATGGCAAACATATAATCGAAGCCATAGTATTAAGATTACTTGTTTCAATATAAATTAATCGTCTGTTACTCAAATAACACAAAAAAAAGTAGCAATTATTAGAAAACATTGTTTCATCTTCATTATATCGTTGGTCTTGATAGGTAACCCAAACAATAAGGAGAGCTACGTTATCTAATCATAGAATTAGAAAATACACGTGGCGTGTCCGGACGCATGTGATTTTGTATTTTACCGCTTGCGTTGTCGACTTGTCTCAATCCATTCCATGGAAATAGAAACTCCCTCTGGTCATTAAATGCTCCCACCAATACATTCTCTTCCCTTCACCAAATTCAATAATAATACAAACAATTTTGTTTTCTTTATTATATGTTTTTTGTCCAAGTACAATCATTTTTTTATTTAGGTACACATTCCCATTTTTTATCAACAAATATATCGTAAATGCTTAAATTCCTAATATAGCCTTACAAAAACGTATTATATGATTTGGACCACAGCATAATTTAAAAATTCCTCTTGAATAAAATTGGCCATCTTTAAAAAAAAATTAAATTCACTTTGACCGATTGTTTGCATATATTTGCATATTTGACCCAAAACCAAAGAGTATGAAAAAGGTTTTAGCTTTACGTTCTTGTGAATCCTAGGTCGTCGTTTCACCACGTTGCTTGCGTGGAAAGAGAAGTGAAGATTAGCAAAAAGCGAAAATTAAACCAATAAAACCCTCACTGTGAAGTAAAAATCGTAGGCCCAAAAATAGATTTGTTTTGCCGAGAATTTAATTTTATGAATCTGATTATTGCTTTTTCTACGAACTGTGTTTGTGTTTTGCGATGTGTGGTTCTCAAAAAATATAATTTTCTTCGGTTCTCAAGTACTTCTTATCTTCTTCTTTTGCTTTTCTTTTATTGCTTCTATATAGAGTTTAGTGGTCAAGAAGCTTACTCGTGTTTGTCTCTTTATGTAATCAAAGGTTGCATTTTTATATCTGATTTTGGTGTTTTCTGTCAAAGGGTCTTTTAAAAATCTTAACTTTCGTTCTAAATTTCTTTTCTTTTTTTCGATTCTCACTTAGGGTTTTGGGATGGGATCATGAATGGAGTAATGAAGTATTGGAGAATCCAGAGGAGTTATCGGATACTTGGCTGTGTCTTTGGTAATTTCTGGTTAGCTTTTGGTGGATGATTTAATCAAAAATCAAATGAAGGGTTCTTCAGAATCTAATTCCAGAGGATTAAACAATACCTCTGGGGTTTCAGAGTTTTTTACAGATGGTTCTAAGTCTTTGTCTCACATTGATTATGTCAGAAGCTTACTTGGTTCAAACAAAGACGATAACTTGGGACTTGATGATGACTCTATTGTGAGAGCTTTGGAATGTGAAGATGTTAGCTTACGTCAGTGGTTAGACAATCCAGACCGATCCGTTGATGCGTTTGAGTGTTTTCACGTTTTCAGACAAATCGTTGAGATTGTGAATGCAGCTCACTCTCAAGGCATTGTTGTTCATAATGTTAGGCCTTCTTGTTTCGTTATGTCCTCGTTTAACCATGTTTCGTTCATCGAATCCGCTTCTTGTTCGGATTCCGGGTCTGATGAGGATGCAACGACAAAGTCTCGAGAGGTTGGGAGCTCGAGAAAAGAAGACATTCTATCAGAGAGACGAAGCAAACAACTAGAGGAAGTAGAGAAGCAACCTTTCCCTATGAAACAGATATTAGCAATGGAGATGAGTTGGTATACAAGTCCTGAAGAAGATAATGGTTCTCCAAGTAATTGTGCTTCTGATGTTTACCGTCTTGGTGTTCTTCTCTTTGAGGTTTGTGCGTAAGAAGATTAATTTATGTTCTTAGCTGCTTTGTTTTCTTGAGAAAACTGATTTGATTAATGTTAGTGGTTGTGCAGCTATTTTGCCCTGTCTCCTCAAGAGAAGAGAAGTCAAGAACTATGTCTAGCTTAAGACATCGTGTTCTTCCACCTCAGATATTGCTCAATTGGCCTAAAGAAGCTTCCTTTTGCTTGTGGTTACTGCATCCTGAGCCTAGCTACAGACCATCAATGAGGTGATTGATTCTCTCTTTGATGTTTTAGTTTCATAGGGAAAAGTTTTGTCCTTTAAGAGTATTGGCTTCTTTGTCTTTACTGGTGCAGTGAGTTGCTACAAAGTGAGTTTATCAACGAACCTAGAGAGAATTTGGAAGAACGTGAAGCTGCAATGGAGCTACGGGATGGAATCGAGGAACAAGAGTTATTGCTCGAGTTCTTGTTTCTGATTCAACAAAGAAAGCAAGAAGCTGCAGACAAATTGCGGGATACGATATCGCTTCTTTCTTCTGATATTGATCAAGTCGTAAAGCGACAGCTAGTTTTACAACAAAAAGGGAGTGATGTTCGTTCGTTCTTAGCCTCAAGAAAACGGATTAGACAAGGAGTTGAGACAGCTGCGGCAGAGGAAGAAAATGATAATAATACCATTGATGAGGATCCTACGCTTGATGATACTTTAGAAAGCACGTTTCTTGAAAGCTCTCGGTTAATGAGGAATTTGAAGAAACTGGAATCAGTCTACTTTGCAACGCGATACAGACAAATCAAGGCTGCTGCGGCTGCTGCTAAAACACCATTGGCTAGATATTATTCGGCGTTGAGTAGTAATAGTAGAAGTTCAGAAAAAATATCAGTGAGCAGCCCGGCACAACCACCAAAAGATCCTATCAATGATTCTAGAGGGGGCGGGTGGATCGATCCATTCCTCGAGGGTTTGTGCAAGTATTTATCTTTTAGTAAGCTACAAGTGAAAGCGGATTTGAAGCAAGGAGATTTGTTGAACTCGTCTAACCTTGTTTGCGCAATTGGGTTTGACCGTGATGGAGAATTTTTTGCCACGGCTGGCGTCAACAAGAAAATTAAGATATTTGAATGCGAGTCGATTATAAAAGATGGCCAGGACATTCATTACCCGGTTGTGGAACTTGCTAGCCGGTCTAAGCTTAGTGGTATATGTTGGAACAGTTACATTAAGAGCCAAATCGCATCAAGTAACTTTGAAGGCGTGGTTCAGGTAAGTTCGCGGTTTAAAATATGAAATAGAAAGAGAAAACTCTCAACCTTATTAATCTATGAAAAATATGAAACAAAACTTTTTACAAAGATTAATATTTGCATAGGTTTGGGATGTTGCAAGAAGCCAGTTGGTTACAGAGATGAAGGAGCATGAGAAGCGTGTATGGTCCATCGACATTTCATCAGCAGATCCAACATTGTTAGCCAGCGGTAGTGATGATGGTTCGGTTAAGCTCTGGAGTATCAATCAGGTAAAAATCTTAACTAAACCAAAAACGTATTATTTAAAGTCGATTTCTTGAAAATGCGAGAATTTAGTTCTTTGAGGGATGTATATTAACTGTTGAGTTCGTTTTCCTCTCTTTCAGGGGGTTAGTATTGGAACCATAAAGACGAAGGCAAACATATGTTGTGTCCAGTTTCCGTCAGACTCGGGTCGGTCTTTAGCATTTGGTTCAGCAGATCACAAAGTTTACTACTATGATCTAAGGAACCCCAAGCAACCTCTTTCCACAATGATTGGTCACAACAAGACCGTGAGTTATGTCAGATTTGTAGATTCATCAACGCTTGTGTCTTCTTCGACGGATAACACGCTGAAGATATGGGACTTATCAATGTCAATTTCCGGTGTTAACGAAACGCCTCTTCACTCATTCATGGGACATACTAATGTAAAGGTACCCTTTTGTTCTAACTTGGTTTCTTTTGCTTCACTTCAAGCCTGCATTCTGAGATTCTAAATACATTTCTGCTCTTGCAATGTGTGTAGAACTTTGTTGGATTATCGGTCTCTGACGGGTATATAGCAACAGGCTCGGAGACTAATGAGGTATGTCTATTCTCACCCCAAAAGTATACAAAAACGGAAGAAACTTTGATCCGATTTATTGCAATATGCAAAAGGAAGAACCTTTGGTCTTCTTTGTTGCCAAAAAGAAGAACCTTTGATCCCATTTGTCAATAAAAAGTGTGACTTTCTTGTGCTTCACTGGACAGGTTTTTGTGTACCACAAGGCATTCCCAATGCCGGTTTTGTCGTACAAGTTCAAAACTATAGACCCTGTGTCGGATCTCGAAGTAGAAGATGCCTCGCAGTTCATATCCTCTGTCTGCTGGCGGGGACAGTCCTCGACCTTAGTCGCTGCAAACTCCACAGGCAACATCAAGATTCTGGAGATGGTATGAACCAATGTGGCTCAGATGCAAAATGGTAATTTTCCAGGGTTTAATTAGTATAGATAACAATTTTTGGGAGAGGGAAAATAGGAAAAGTGAAAACATTGTTGCTACTAAAGAATTGTGTATAGAAAATATATGATCTTTGTATTTGTATAGTACTTATTGTAAACCCTAATGAGACCAATGGGTAACTTAGCATACAAGTAATAGTTAATCACTCCAAAAGATTAATACAATCAATCTGTGATGTATATATTTCTCCATCCACAAGAAACTGATTATCTCTATAGTTTATTCACTGATTCTTTCCTGATTTAGCCTCTGTACCTAACCTATCTACTAGCCCCTTGAGCCTCGCTGCCCCTGCGCTAGGTCTGATCCTAGCAATGTCTTCAACAATCGAGCACTCTGGTTTCCCGCCACACCAACCGCAGGGAGTAAAACGGTCTCTGTTCAACCACGTAAGGAGTTCCTGATCGATCTTATCCAAAACTGTGTCATTTCTTCTGAATTTCCTACCAAATGCAGATCTGCTCGCAATCATCTGTCCCATGTCTCTTAGGGATAACTCGCGAGGATGCTGCCTCAACGGCTTGTCCCATGCGGTGTAGTGAATATTATTGTTCACCGCGGTTTTGGAGAACTCGGGCATGTTACATATAACTGTATGGAAGTAGCCTACAGGAGAAGAAACGAAATTGGTGTAGTACATGAGTTAAGTTTTTGGTAAATTGTATTTACTAAATTTCTTAGTCCAGGATCAATCATTAATGGCATTGCCCGCTTCTTGCCTCACCGAGGGACACCAATAAACTTTAGATTCAACTAATGAAAAACTAAAAAGAATTCAGAAACTGAGAGAAGAAGCTCACTCTTTCCAGCCTAAGTGACTTGTGTGCTCGATAAAGTTGAGGTTCCGGTCCAAAGTCGAAAACGTATAAAGCAGATCTTCAAACATAGAACATTGTTTGTCAGTCCCAACAATCAAGAACAAAAGGAAAAGATGAAAGACTTTACCATCTTGGGTCAGAGGGGATAATCCGAAGCACTAAGATTGATAAACCAATCCCAATCCGGGCTTCTTTTAAGAAGAATCGCGCATCCGTGAAGGGTATCCCCTACCATTGTTGGTCCAGTATAAGTCACAAGATTAGCTTTGGCTACCATATACACTTTGGATGGTACAATGCTCCGAGCGTTCTCCAAAGGCTTTCTAGATCTCCTTTAGATCCCGAAACAAGGTAAGCGAAACGTGGGAGCTTGTCGTTGGCTTCACGAGGTTGTTGCGCTACAACTTCCAAATCATTTCTGGCAAAACGGGATAAAGTTCCATTGGTTGGTGGACGAAGTGAAGACACTAAACCAATGTTGAAGGAAATTGCAAGGAGAACAACGCAGACAAGAGATGTGATCACAAATGAGAGTACAAATTTCTTCTCCATGTTTACATACCCCATACAGAATTTGTGATCATGAGACAAAAGGATGATGGCACCAAGAAAAAGAACAAGTCAGACTTTTGCCTGAATCAAAACCTCTTTAGCAAATCTTCTTCTGCAAATACATCAATATTAGCTGATTGTGAATTCTCAGCTCAAGCTTGAATTAGGCTTTCAACATCATCACACACCAATTCCTATTAAACATATCAAGATTTCAGATAACCTTTAAGTGTATAAGTTTTCAGAAACAGAGAATGTTCCTGTCCTCTAAATCCTCTCTGAACACAATTTCTTAGACAACTAAACAGCTAGATTAACCTCAGATTAAGCAACTTTCCACCAAAACCACACACATCTAACACTTATCAATGTGATAACAACACTTCAACCAACACAACCATCGTACCATTCTCTATTTTATTATTACTTTGCCATTGTTAAATAAATTTTCTCTATTTCTTCACCTTGTTTATTTTATTCGTATAGATTTGAGTTATAACTCTCATTTCCTTTTTTTTTTTTTTTTTTTTTTGTTAATCAAGTAATTGAATCTTTCATTCAATTTTTAGTAACCTATTGAATAGGATGGTTAACTATGTGATCATTAAAAACAATGTTAGTTAATTTTAATTGTGAGTAGAAAAACGATTTTTTTATTTGTTGAATTGCAATAATTGTATCACAAGAATGACTTGTTCATAAAACCAAAAAGAACAACTCATAGTCTCATATGGTAAGGTCCGTATGGGCCACCCGAAACTTAATAAACATTGTTATAAAGAATAATTTTCTTCCAAACAAGAAGAAAATATCCAAATATAACAATGGCAATTAGTTTTGATTAATTAGTGAATGTTGCACAACAGCTAGAGGTTGGCCAATCAATCAATTGAATGTTCAAAATGAATGTCTCCCTCTCTAGCTAATTGAATACCAGCTTTCTGTCTGTCCTATTTCTTGATGGGGAAGCGATATAACTCAGCGGTAGAGTGTTGTCACCTTGACTCAATTCGAAGATCCAGTATTTGAATTAATGTATTTTCATTCACAATCAGTTAGAAAAATCGGTTCTCTGATTAATCCCGCTTAAACCAATTAATTCTGGTTAGCTGATTTTTCCTGAATTCTTTATTTTTTTTTTTAACGAAATGTAATAAAAATTTGGTCGATCCATTTACTAAAAATTTAGTACTAATCCATTTATCTTGAGTTATTCTATTTCTAATTTGAACGTAATGGATGCCTAAACACAAAATAAAACCAAAATGCTAATAAAAACGAGAGCAAATCAATCATATTATCAATTGTATATTTGTATTATAAAACTATATTTTTGTTAAAACATTAAAAAACTAATTTTTAATTAAATTTATATAATCTATGATTTTGTCGCTAGTCCTTAGGGTTATCATACGTATCCGACTAGCGCCTAACAGTTTTTTTTTAACGCGGGTTGACCTTTAAAGGACCTTCTAGAACAAAGACTAGTATGTTTAGATTAAACTAATAAATAATTTTCCATGGCAAAGAAAAAAAAACACGTATTATTTGGATTGCTAGAAGAAACAAGAAACAAGAAACATAATATGAAATGTGAACGCAAGAACAAGAAATCTTTAGTCTTCTTCCTCAGTTTCTTCTTATGGGATCAACCCTCTTTTTTGGTTTCCGAAAGATCTGTTTTTTCTCTTCTTAATAACTTATAAATTTTCTTTATTTTTTCCCCGTTAAAAATTAGATCTTTCTTCAGCTAAAACCCTGAAGATCCTCAGAAGAATCTGTTTGACACTTGTCTCTCTATCTTCTCGTTTCTTTCTTGGTAATGTTTGAGTTTGATATAAAGACCTGATCTTTGGCTATTTCGTGTTTCATCATCCACTGGTCTCACTGGTCTGATTTTTTTGGTTATTTCGTGGAGCAGGACCAAATGAGTGCGCCGATTTTACTGTGTGACGGCTTCGATGTCCGTCGAATTGTTGTCGGAAAGTTAAACGAGGATGAATCATCGACGGTGACCACCGAGGAAGACGACGAAGCTTTGTTTTCCGGTGATAGCTTACTCGGAGACGCGGTTGAGGAAGAGTGGTCTGGGGAGAATCGTTTCTGTTTTTACTTCGTTAAGCAATTCGCTTACGATGACCCTGAGATTAAGAACAAGATTGATGAAGCTGATAATGAGATTTATCATTGTAACACTGACCGGATTCACATTGCTAACAGCTTGAAATCCAAAAGGGTGAAGATTTCTTGACTCTTTTTGGTTTGTTTTTTTTGCTTTTGTTGAGTTATACATTTTGAAAAGGTTTTGATAAAGTGTGTAAATGATGTAGGCTGAGAGATTGTCTCTGGTTGCTTCAATGGAGAGTTTGATCGCGTCACTTGATGAATACAATGCCATATTTCCTTATCAAGAAGTGGTTGCAGGGAAAATTTACAGCTTGAGTGAAAGGTTAAGTGAGATTAAGATGGAAATTGAGTTGTTGGATGTTCAAATGGCTTGTGTACTTGATCAAAGAGACAAAGCCGTCGAAAGGATTAAGATCTTGAGGATACAACGCGACAATGGGGTGCGATTTCCGCCTCTTCCTTGTGTTAAAGTCTTTTTCTTTCTCTATCAATTGGATGTTAAAGATCTTTTATTTATCGGGTGTAATTTTGTTTTGTAGAATGCCGCTTTTTTCCAGAGTCGTGTTGTGATGAAGAAAGCTATTGAATTGGCTGCTTCTGGAAATGTTAGAGATCTTAAAGAGCTCGCTAATTCCGAGGTTTGTTTTATCAGTCTATTCGGTGTGTGTGTGTGTCTCTGAGATTTGAGCATTTGTTCTTAATTTGTCTGTGTGTCTTGTCTTTTCGATAGGTTGAAATTTTTATGTCTCGTTGGAACAATGATAAGGCTTTTAGGGAAGATTACAAGAAAAGAATCTTGCCTTCACTTGATGAGCGAAAGCTGAGGCGCAATGGGCAGATTACGGACCCGGAAGGTGATGTAGATATTGAGAATGGAAATGAAACAGTGGGGAAAAAGGCAATAGAACTCAAGATGTTTAGTACTGAGGAGGAGAGTGATGATTGTATGGATTTTGATATCCCGGTGTATGAGAAGCTTGGAAAGGAGGAAGACGAGATTGATGAAGAAACTTTGAAAGAGAAGAAACGAGAAGAACAGATAGAGAAAGCTAGGCTAGCGATGGAAAGGAAGAGGAAGCTACATGAAAAAGCTGCTGCTAAAGCTGCCATAAGAGTTAAAAAGGAAGCTGAAAAGAAACTTAAGGAGCTTGAGAAGAGAGCGATGAAGAAGAAGGCTGCGGCGTTTAATTCTTCTTCTTTGGATGTAGACAGAACAGCAGAGACAGTCACTGTGGCATCAGAATCAGAAAAGGAGAAACTATTAAATGGGAGATCAGTGTTTCCAAAACAGAGAAGTTTTAGGTATGTACATCACGGAAAAGGAAATGAGGCTGTCCTAAAAGCCATCATAAAGCGTAGAAAAGCTTATAGGTTATGGGTTTGGACTGTTTCCTCCACTGCACTTGCTCTCCCGCTTGCTCTCCTCATTGTCTTCTTTTACGTTAGATGAGAGGAAGAAGATTAGAAAAGGGTTGTCTGTCTTTTGGAGAGTTAAGTGATGAGCAAACAGGTTCAAGGTTTATAGTTAGTTTAGAAGCAAATGACATTGGCAATAATGTCATAGTCGATGGTAGACTGAACAGTTGTGTTTTCAGAGCCGTAGAGACATTCACCTCCATGGTGAGATATGTTTGACATCCCAATGCTGATTCGGTCGAACACATCGTGACCTAATCACTCTGGAAAAGCTCAAGATTTTAGACCGGAACAACTTTGGGACCTCGGACATCTCTCCATGGATGCAAATATGTCTTGACTATGACTCCAAACGCAGTTACTTCATAGTTCATATGTTTTGATCATAGTTGTGTAGTAGCTTCAGAATGTGTGTACATGGAAGAGAGACCTTATGAATTTTTTACTATTTTTACATAAACCAAACTTCTGGACTGACCATTTTATTACAGTCAAAATCTCTTGTCTACAAATGTAATCGGAAAATCTTGAAAAACAATGACAATGATTATTTGTTGTTATATTCCTTACCTGATTCGATTATTTCTTTGAAATAACTCGGTCATGTAATAGAACAGAAGTTACCAAAGTTCCCAGAGTGATGTGTTCGAGTTGTATTAAGCGACAAGAAACCTTCTAAGGGACTTAGAGGCTTCTCCTTAAACAAGGTTTCAGAGACGAGAACAGCTATGGCTGTCACCAGCTTGGCTCCTCCATGGGTCATCTTGAGACAAGCTTTCCGGTCAGTGGCAGCTTCTTATCTTCACGCATATCACAAAACCTTAATCACGAATCTCTCCATTCCTGCTTCGTTTCCTCTCCGACATTCAGGTTCAATCCCCATTACTTATTGGTTTTGTTTACAACTTTATGTTTGTCTGAAATTAGTGATGATTTTGGATTCACCATCGAACTTTTCTACGAGAAACACCTTCAATTGATTCTTCTTGATGAAATTTTGCAACTTTTCTTGGGGAATTTAGAGGTTAGGGCATGAACTTGTTTTACATGTTAGTGGAACTTTCTTAATCTTAGAGAGTGATGCTTATAATCAAACTAACTGTATGAGACTTCATCAAAGTTTTGTTTTTTTCTTATGGAAATGTCCAAAAAAATTGCAGCTTTGAGAAGATGTCACGTTGCAGAAGCAATAAAGGGAGATGTAGATTTTCTCCTCAAAGGAGTTGGAGACCAAGCTATTGCTAAAGAAGTTAAGCAAATTCTTGAAATGGTATCCTCCATTGTTCTCTACCCTAATTCTCTGTTACTCTGAGGAGAGTCTTCAATCTCATTATCTTAGTTGGATTGTTTATAGGCGAGACGTGCAGCATCAAGAAGAGAAGTTCTGCACACAGATTTTCTCACACCACCTATGGTTAAAGAATCAGTTTTAGTATTGGGGAAATTTGCCGATGTTAAGATAGTTGCTCAAGGAGGTTACCCTGAGGTCGGTTTTCATCTTTGAACGAAAAGCTTCCTTTGAAAATGTTAACTTAAGCTGAGAGGTTTTTTGTGGAATCGCCTTTTGTCTTTAGGCTGAACGGTGTAGGATCTCGATTGGACATCCTGATGTCTTAAACAATGATCCAGATATAGTTGCAGCTTTGAGGTACAAGTCTTGAATGGTGATGTTCTCTTCTTGAGTTTTGTTCTTGTCCAAATCTGAGTGTGTTTATGTTGGTTTTTCAACTTCTAGTATCACAGGGAATTTCGGGTTTCAACCTTGTTCTCACGGTGACTTCCTCGGCGCGATTCTTGGCACGGGAATTTCCAGGGAGAAACTTGGGGATATCTTAATTCAGGTATTATCATCTGATTGATTCTATATAACAACACTTGTCAGCTCCATTACAATATCTTTCCTTTTAACATCATTTCTTTGGCTGAATGACTTTGATGATACTGAAGGAAGAAAAGGGAGCTCAGGTCCTGATAGTTCCTGAACTAGTTGACTTTGTTGTTTCCACTCTCGACAAGGTTTAAAACTTTCTGGCTAATTCGTATAACCCATTAACTAAAATCTTGCTCTGCAGTACTCTGACACTCTGACGTAAATAAATCTTTATTCGTAGGTTGGAAATGTTGGTGTAACTTGTACGAAGATACCTTTGCTTGCTCTTGAATACGAACCTCCTAGGTATGAGCACTAATCCCTTAGAAACATACACGATTTTTGCGTTAAAAAGGTTTTTTGCATTGGCTTGATTGTTTTGTGTATTAATTAGGACTAATTCCTTTAAAACTGTGGAAGCTTCATTGAGAATTGATGCAGTAGCTAGTGCTGGTTTCAAGATTTCGCGGTCAAAGCTAGTTGATCTGATTAGGTAAAAGAAAGCTTTCTTTTTTTCTATTTGATCTTTCATTGCATTCTCATTTAGCTAAAGAGCATTCTTCTTCGTACGCAGTAATAAGGACGTTCGGGTTAATTGGGCAACCGTTACTAAGAACGGAACCTTAGTGAAGACCGGTGATATTGTCTCCATTAGCGGGAAAGGGAGACTGAAGGTAAAAGTTTTGGAAAGTGAGTTTAGTTAGTGATTAGTTTCAAAACATTAATCTTTTGTGTTAATTGTGTTTTTTTAATCACAGATTGGAGAGATCAATGAAACGAAGAAGGGAAAATTTGCAGTTGAAATCATCAGATATCTTTAGAGAGAAGGTGCAAGAAGTTTATAGAATCTTTCTTTTTCTCTTTTCATAATTACTTTTTTATTTGTTTGTTCTCATTTCTTCGTTAGTTGACATTTTGTATAATCATAGCAAAATAAGATGACTGAATTAATCTTGATTTTTTCTCATTTTAAAATTTATAATGAAAATTATCGTTTTGCAACATGTAAGAAAATATATAAAGCCAACTAATGGATCAAAAATCAATCTCAACTATAATGTAAAAGATATACAAGAGTATAATATTTTATTTATTTATTAAATAATCATGTTTGTGTTTACATATATATGTGTATACTCACTCACAAATCATGACATGCGTATGCATGAAGATTTTGGATAAGTGAAATTCTTACGTATGCTAATAACGGTTCCTTCAAGAAAACCAAAAATAGAACAACTCAAAATTACGATATAACACTCATTTCCATTTTTGTATATATAAATATATAAATCAAGCATACCCACAATAGCCGTACTCACATTTAACCCCGGATGCACATTTCCTCGTGCATTTCCCACAATGGTTAGGGTTAAAATTAACGTAAGTGCAAACGCCACCACAACAACGTTGCCCGAAACTGCATTTGTGACCACATCGACCACAATTATTCATATCTCCTAGAATATTCCGACAATGCTTCTTGCAGCAATGCAAGAGACTCGTCCCGTTGTTTGCTTTTACGCCATTGCATATGTTGTAACTCGAGATGTGACATCTCATTCCTTTCTTGATCTTCTTGTAGTGAGAAACTAGTAGCCTAGTTTTGGATGAAATTGTCACGTTGGAAAGTATCGAGGGAGTTTCATCAAGAATGTAGTACTCCGGGTCTTCATCTTGGTCGACAACTTCTTCAGCTAGAACCGAGTTAGGATTAGATGTTGTTGTTAATAGGATATAGAGGATTAAGGAGATGAGTGAAGTGGTTTTAATGAATGTATTAGGGAGCTTAATGACCATTTTGTTTTACGTTAAAATTAGCTAAAGAAAGTTTGGCTTTGGAGCAGAGAAGAAGCAGGGTATATAAGAAGAGTAAGACTTAAGTGAAGATCTGTGTTCTTGCGAATGAAGGGGTATTTTAAGGCAGCAAACACATTATTAAAATTCGAATTTAAGTTTTAATAGAAATTGACTTTTTGTAAGCGATTGCTGAAATGAATTGATTATTCCTCAAATCTAGGCTACCACAAGTGATTGTTGTCTAGATTACGTCACACCATTTTGGATCTGATTGGTAAAAAAGTTTTTTAACGCTATCATGTCTTGTCTTGTTATATAAAATTTAGTTTTAAAAGTTATTATTTTATTATAGAAAAAAAAGTTTATAAAATTACTAATTAAAAAAATCGCGACATGTGTCGATTCAAAAGGAAGAAAAAAATGTGTCTTTCTAAATAAAGAAGAGAACATTTCCATCAAAATGAGATCTAGTTCATTCCACACATATCAATGTTATGTGTTTTCAATTAAATAAAGACTAAGCCTATTTTAAAAATAATGACCTTTTAATTTATTTAAAAATTGTGGTCTAGGCAAATGCCCTTGTTTTATGACATGAGACACTGTTCTGCCAACAATGATTGAAATCGTAATGAAAAATATTGGAATACTAATTGGATCCATCATTTTTTATTGTTTTACTATTTTACTACATAATTTTAATTTTTATCCTCGCCTACTTGACCTACTCTAGGCATTTTATTTTTGTAACTTCTTTTTTGGTTGACTTTTATACGTTGATTGATGGAGTACTATTTCAGAAACAGTTTTACGGTCAAGTTATAAAATACCAACATAATTTTTATTTTTTGAATAATAATAATTAATTATTTTTTGTATATTTTTTTATAATAATTTTTTTAAAAAAATTTCGTGTTGAAATTAAATCGATGAACATTACACGTGTCACGATCTAGTGAGATAGAAACTTTAAAAAATCTTTTTTATATAATAAAATACATAAATGTGAAATTTGTTTGATATCTTGTTTAAATTCGTGAATACGTGTACGAAAATAATTTTAAAAAAGGGAGTCAAATTAATAATTATATAAGATTAAAAATCATGTGGGAACAAACAACACACATGACCAAAACGAGAACAACACAAGTGATCATCAAGTACATGTACATGAGTTGTCTCTTAAACAAGAGTTTTATTCAAACGTCGCACGTGTGGTGACGGTGGAACTAGATCCTTCTTTTTTGCCACTAAAGCCGGTAAGAGTCACACACCGGTTACGCTTACTGCGCAACGGAACCTGGCGACTGTAATATGCTCTCTCCATCTATTGTTCGTCACAGTCGTTTCGTAACCATCTAAGTTGATTACTTTACTCGGACCGTGAGTTCCTTAACGTTGTGCGGCACAACTTGTGCCATTGACCATTGACCCACCTCTCGTTGGCCAAAACAGAAAAGTATTGTCAATAATAATTCTAATTACGCGTACAGCTAATATTGAGAATATGTATAAGAAATAATGATCTATGTATTTCTCATTAATTATTTATTCTGATCATTGATTCCAAACTCTATGCCGCACATGACATGCAAATGCTTATAAGTTATAACCTATGAAGCCTATGCGTTGACAAAAAAAAATATAGAGTATGCATTAACAGAAAAGAACCTTTAAATATGCTATAACGTTTGTGAAATAATATTTTACACTGTAAAAACTGAAATAGACAAGAGGTTAATGTTAGGCCTAATAGAGTTTAAGTTAGGCCCAATTCGGCCCATTAATTCAAATTTTAAACTCCTTTCTAATTTCGATTACGCTCCGTCTTCTCCATCTCTGCGATATTTTACCGTTGTTTCACTTTTCGTCGCCAATGGCGAATTCAAACACATACCTAACCACACCGACGAAAACCCCTTCTTCGAGGAGAAACCAACCGAAGATGCAATCTCAATCCAAGGATCCTGTAAACGTAGAGACTAGGTCACGATTTGAGGCTTACAATCGTCTCCAAGCAGCGGCGGTTGCTTTTGGAGAGAAACTTCCGATACCGGAGATTGTAGCCATTGGTGGTCAATCAGACGGAAAGAGCTCTCTTCTCGAAGCTCTTTTAGGGTTTCGATTTAATGTCCGAGAAGTTGAAATGGGCACGCGGCGCCCTTTGATTCTCCAGATGGTTCATGATTTATCAGCTTTAGAACCACGGTGTCGATTCCAGGTGTATATACCTAGACGTTTTGTGATTCGATTGCGAGTTACTTCTTCATATGTTTCAGATGTATAGGGTTGTTAAATTTGGGGACTGTGCAATATTGAATATTTCTAGGGTTGTTGAATTTGGAGACTGTACAATGTAGTAGAGTTGTTGAATTTTGTTAATTTGGTGATTTTGATTACTAATTTGATAAGTTTATGATTGGTAGGATGAAGATTCTGAGGAATATGGTAGTCCAATTGTTTCGGCTACAGCAGTAGCAGATGTAATTAGGTCAAGAACAGAGGCGCTTTTGAAGAAGACGAAAACCGCAGTCTCGCCAAAGCCGATTGTGATGAGAGCTGAGTATGCTCATTCTCCAAATCTGACTATCATTGATACTCCTGGATTTGTTCTTAAGGTTAGCATTTTCTCTTCTTCTCTCTTTTTTTTTTTTGGCTTATCTGTATCAAAATTTTTCATTTGGATAGTTTAATTCTTGTTTGAGCAGGCAAAGAAAGGAGAGCCTGAAACCACACCTGATGAAATCCTATCGATGGTCAAGTCATTGGCTAGTCCTCCACATCGCATTCTCTTGTTCCTTCAGCAGAGCAGTGTGGAGTGGTGCTCATCTTTGTGGTTGGATGCAGTTCGTGAGATTGATTCAAGCTTTCGAAGGACTATTGTTGTTGTCTCCAAGTTTGATAATCGCCTTAAGGTACTACAATCTTAAAACACTGTCCTGCGATGAACCATAAGTTGATGATTCCCTCTGTCTGAACTTAAAGCATATGATTATCCAACATCTGCAGGAATTTAGTGATCGTGGTGAAGTTGATCGTTATCTGAGTGCTAGTGGATACCTTGGGGAGAACACTCGTCCTTATTTCGTGGCATTGCCAAAAGACAGAAGCACTGTCTCAAATGATGAATTTCGTAGACAAATATCTCAGGTGGACACGGAAGTTATAAGGCATTTACGGGAGGGAGTTCAGGGAGGATTTGATGAAGAAAAATTCCGGTCCTATATTGGTTTTGGGTCATTAAGAGATTTCTTAGAGTCTGAGCTTCAAAAGAGATACAAGGAAGCTGCTCCAGCAACACTAGCTTTGCTTGAACAGCGCTGCTCTGAGGTAACCGATGATATGCTGAGAATGGATATGAAAATCCAAGCTACTTCTGATGTTGCTCATCTCAGAAAAGCGGCAATGCTATACACTGCTTCTATTAGCAATCATGTGGTGAGTAGTTTGCAACATACAGTTTCTATTGCGCCGTTTTTAAGACATACAGTGGATCATACATTGAAGTTACAATAATCTTCTAAAACTTTGGAATGAGCTGAGAAAAGACAATGTATTGCTCTTATTTCTTAAGGGAGCTTTGATTGATGGAGCTGCAAATCCAGCACCTGAGCAATGGGGGAAAACAACTGAAGAAGAGCGTGGCGAGAGTGGCATTGGAAGCTGGCCAGGCGTCAGTGTGGATATTAAGCCGCCCAATGCTGTTCTTAAACTCTATGGAGGAGCTGCTTTTGAAAGAGTGATTCATGAATTCCGCTGTGCAGCCTACTCAATCGAGTGCCCTCCAGTATCAAGAGAGAAGGTACATTTCACCTTTTCTCAGTAAACAGTATTTTCTAGTTTTTCATAGAAATGCAAAAATGAAACACATAGCCTAAATTGAGCAGGTAGCAAACATTCTGCTTGCTCATGCTGGGCGTGGAGGTGGTAGAGGAGTAACAGAAGCTTCTGCAGAAATTGCTCGAACCGCTGCACGGTCATGGCTTGCTCCTCTTCTTGACACAGCCTGCGACAGGCTTGCCTTTGTATTAGGAAGTCTCTTTGAAATTGCTCTAGAAAGAAACCTGAACCAAAACTCGGAATGTAAGAACCTTTCATTGCCCCTTGAATCTTTCATTCTCTCCTAGAGCCCCTGCATCTTATGAACAAATGGTCTTTGCAGATGAGAAGAAAACCGAAAATATGGATGGATACGTGGGTTTTCATGCCGCTGTACGGAATTGTTACAGCCGTTTTGTGAAGAATCTTGCGAAACAGTGTAAGCAATTAGTAAGACACCATCTTGATTCAGTGACCAGCCCATATTCCATGGCGTGCTATGAGAATGACTACTACCAAGGAGGAGCTTTTGGCTCTTATAACAAATTCAATCAAGCATCAGGTAATTCGTTTTGCTTCGAGCTCTCTGATACCAGTCACGATGAACCAATGAAAGATCAAGAAAACATTCCTCCTGAGAAGAATAATGGCCAAGAGACAACACCAGGAAAAGGAGGGGAAAGCCACATAACAGTCCCTGAGACTCCATCACCAGACCAACCTTGTGAGATAGTGTATGGTTTGGTAAAGAAAGAAATTGGGAATGGTCCTGATGGTGTTGGAGCTAGAAAAAGAATGGCGAGAATGGTGGGAAACAGGAACATAGAGCCATTTAGAGTTCAGAATGGTGGGCTTATGTTTGGTAACGCAGAGAACGGATTGAAATCAAGCTCTGCATACTCTGAGATATGTTCATCAGCCGCTCAACATTTTGCTAGAATACGCGAAGTTCTTGTTGAAAGAAGTGTAACATCGACTTTAAACTCAGGGTTTCTAACACCTTGGTGAGTCTATCGATGACTATTCTTCGTTTCCTTGTGGATTAAGAAATCATATTGATTTAAATTTTCGGTTTGTTTGTTTCGCAGCCGAGACAGACTAGTGGTTGCACTTGGATTGGATCTGTTTGCAGTAAATGACGACAAGTTCATGGACATGTTCGTTGCTCCTGGAGCAATTGATGTACTGCAAAACGAACGTCAACAGCTTCAGAAACGCCAGAAGATTCTTCAATCTTGTTTGACTGAATTTAAAACCGTGGCTCGTTCTCTGTAATGAAATGAATGATCATTGTCTCTATGATGTGTTCTCTTCTCTTGTTTCAAGTAATCTCTTCTTGTGGCTATAATGTTGGTTTATGCCAAATTTCAACGTATGATCATTTCCTTGAAACGTAAAAATGATTTGTTTTATTTGAAGTAGAGTCAGATTGGAAATGTTTGTTACAATCGAGTATACAATCCAATTGAACCAAAAATAATTAAACCATAACCGAGAATCGTTTGAGTAAACCGGACACTTGGTATTACTCTTATACAGGGCCAAAGGATGTTCCTTATGTACAAGCCAATAGAGATATGGGGTTAGGAAAAATCTGTAAAACATGAGAACTGAGGGAGGTTTTGTAATAAAATTGGGCTTATCTGTATAGTATATAAATCTAGGAGATATGTGGTGAAACTTGATGGGGTAAGGTTAGGTAACGAGACACAAGATAAGTAAGTACATGCATAAATCCAAATGTTCATCCATGTCACTCATCATCGAGTCCCTTATTAAGCCCAAAACTTTTTTTCTTAAAATATCAGAAAAGATATTGACGTGTTCAAACCTAAGATAAGAACGCATTTTAAGAATCGACTGTGTCGGTGTCTTGGTAGAAAAACCATTTGGAGGCACTTTGATTTTAGCTAAAATGGTTAAACAAAGATGACTAATTTTCTTAAAACAAAAAAAATAATTGAAAAAATATATATTATATACTATAAATTTTACATTAATATCAACTTCATTGATTAGACGCTAGGGTTATGTTCAAATATTCGATGATTAACACGGAATTTTGAACATCGGATAAAAACAAGTTGGTGATTTAGAATAATTCGGTTCAAACTTATCTTTTATGTTTTGTCATAGCGTAGATATTTATGACGTAAGAAATGAAAAAGGAAAATGGATATAGTATTGTTGGTGTGTGTAAAACAGCTAGCTGGATCGCATAGTTGGATGAAAAAATCTGAGAAGAAGTTTTGTTCCGTTGAAATTCCCATAATACGAAGAGACAAATCTCTCGTTCCTCGTGTTAACGAAAGTAAACATATCACTTTTGGCACTCATCTCATAGGAATCGATTCGAAAGCTGTTGGTACTATTTTCTTAACTTTATTTTCACAGAGATGCTCTAGTGTTGTTGAAGATTACTCTTATATCAATTACTCGCAATGTTGAGGTGGATCGTGGACTAAAAGTTTTTGAACCAGTTCAGGTTGGTTTCATTTTTTGTTTCTATTTGGAGATTAACTAAAAAATGTTGATCAGGGCTATTATTAGCATAAGCCATTGGTGCACATGACTAGTGGATATTATACTCAAAAGTATCTTAAATTACATGAAAGTTTGGTGTAAATTTCTATTAAACTTATATATAACTTGTTCAAAACTTCTTCAAATTTAGGTGCATATTTATATATTTTTATAATGTTTATTCTTTAGTCGAGTAGAGTGCAACTCATAGCTAAACCCTAATAAATCAGAATATGTTTTGAACAAAATTTTATAGAATGACTAGTGGCATAGGCATGACTCTTGCAAAAAAAAATGAATAATCACGCTCCTCTGATTCAAATGCGGTTAGGGAAATATTTTGTTTCAGGCCCATAAATTATAATCCATGCAGAATTTGATACGTGGCAAAACATAAACTTGATGAAATCGATCACTGAGCTCGACAAATCATATAATTTGGATTCTAAAACCAAAGGCATCTTTTGTTATTGGAGGTGTAGCTACGGACAAGGTCCTACGGATAGTTACGTCCGTTTTGTTTGCTAACGTAAAAAAAGAGCGACGCGGAGGAACGAAGCACGTAATGCAGAATATGAATAAAGAAGGATCGAACATTTTAAAAGTTTGAACGCGAACAAATTAGTATCAACCATGTATTCTACATTGAAAGAAAACAAAAGAAAAAATAATAATATATATTCTTCTTCTAGTGGATCATATATATGTATGTCCCCGTCACAATTTGGAATCACATTTTTGTTAGAAGTCCAAAACTTGAATATCAATCTTGTACTTGAGAAGATTTCAAGAGAATCACTTTTATTTACCCTAATACAAAAGGTACAGTGTCAACCAATAAAACCATTCAAACATTGAATCATTGTTATTACTTGTTACCCACAGGTTAAATAAGTTACTTATGACACAAATTTACAGTGAATATATAAGAGAGATGTGACACATGAACAAACATAGTCCACAATTAGACCGAAATAAACCAAAATTTAACCAAATTAACCAAAACAAAAACGAACCAAGCAGTTGTAAACCGAAATCGAATTGAAATAATGTTTAATGAATTAAATATCAAATTACGAACGTGTCTTCTAAACTTATTTATTACAATTCAGTCCAACGCTGGTTTGAAAATCAAACCAAATAAATTTCAGTCTATTTCAATAATCTTTTCCCCGAACAAACCAAACCAGAAGCTGAATACCCACTCATAGGGACAAAGTTTATTCAGTTATGTAAAAAAAAAAACAAATGCAGCTTTTGGCTTTGCAAAAGCTAAGTTGCGTTAGGCAAGGCAGAGTCAGAGAGAGTACAATGTCGCATGTGAAACCTTTGTGTCCTGTCTCTTTCACTACCCACTTATTGTAGTATTTCAGAATTATAAGACAACAACACTGTAAAAATTTAAGGAAAATAACACTGTTGAGTAAATCAGTGAACTTATCTGGTTTGCTGCTTGTTGGTTCTTTAGCTATTCCCAAAGATTCAAAGTTACTCTCATTTGTTTCAGTGACTTATTCACAGAGACTTATGATACCAGTGGAATCTGTCAGTGATTGCTTTCTCCACACAACACACTGTAAAAAAAAGGGAGGTAAAGTGAGAGATTTAATAACTCTGATGGTGAAAACAGATAAATAGAGGAACCTTTGAAAAAAAAAAAAAATCTGTCTTGAAAATGGCTCTAGATGTCTATCACTCTATTGCATCAACACTTTAAATTAAAGTAAGTGATATCATTTGTTCTATTTCAATCTGTAATTCTCCACTTCTAGAGAGAATCTTTATATAAGCAATAGTGATAATAAACGCTAACACAAGAAAGATATCAAAAGGGTTAGATCGTATATAAGCATCTACTCTATTCGTTTGTTTGTCCTGGTCCAGACACATGATAATATCCATGTGTAGGACATCAAATACCTCAATTCTAAAAAACAAACATAAAAAATCAATAGAGAACAAATCCTAAGTTTATGGTAAATGCATTTGCAATATGAGTCTATCACAAGAAGACTCAAGGTTGCAAGCACAGGAATTCAATAGTCACATCAATTTATTAGGAGGACTTTTGTTTTGTTCCTAAAGAACAAAAAGATTGGTAATGAACTAAGCCCATGTGTAAATTATGGACCTTTATGTACTATTGCAAACAGTGGCAGGCCAATAAAGACTTCCTCTATAAAGCAATCAATGATATCTTCAAGACCAAAAAAAATCTTCAGTTTGAAACAAAATTTCATATTGGAACTTAAATAGAAAATTGGAAATAGTGATCTTTAGTTTGTCTATCAACTATTTCTTGTTTTTAAATCAATTTGTTAAAATCACCTTAGAGTTTGTAATGTCAATATATACATATCTTTTTCTTTCTTTCCTAATTTTTGTTATTCTATTTTTCTGAGCTAGCACATCGACGTAATCATGCACTTATTCTACCAGAGAAGCGTACAAGAACACAGTGGTCCATCTCCCGACTTTACTTCACCTTTTTAACACTTCAATTTCGTCAACAATATCACCAAGTCCCATTCCTCAACATTGCTTAACCTACTAGAGTTTCTTTCCTCCTATAAAACCATCTTTCCAAGACTCCAACTTCAAGCTTTTTTTTACTCAAAAAATGGAGGGTAAAAGAACACAAGGACAAGGTTACTTGAAAGTCAAGTCTTACCTTGTGGAAGAAGAAATGGAGAATGATATGGATGGAGAAGAGGAAGTTGGAAGGGAAGAAGAGAAAAGGATAGGAGTGATGGATAGAGTTAGAGGGTCTAGTGGCAGCATCGATCGTGGTGGCTCATCACGGCTTTGTCAAGTAGACAGATGCACAGCTGATTTGAAAGAAGCTAAACAGTATCACCGGAGACACAAAGTGTGTGAAGTTCATGCAAAGGCATCTTCTGTCTTTCTCTCAGGAGTTAGCCAACGCTTCTGTCAACAATGCAGCAGGTACCGTGTACAAAAACTTAATTTACCCTTCAATACACTTTTTTCTGGATCTTTGAATGGGTTTCTGGAGTTTTGAAACAGGTTTCATGAGCTCCAAGAGTTTGATGAAGCTAAAAGAAGTTGTAGGAGGCGCTTAGCTGGACACAACGAGAGGAGAAGGAAGAGCTCTGGTGAGAGTTTTGGAGAAGGGTCGGGTCGGGGAGGACTTACTGGTCAGGTGATCCAGAATCAAGAAAGATCAAGGGTAGAGATGACACTTCCTATGCCAAACTCATCATTCAAGCGATCACAGATTAGATAGAGAAGCTGTCTGCTCTCTCTCTTCTGTCATCTAAATTCTCTTAGAATCTGAAAAATTGTGGTATCTAACAATGTCAAAATCAGCTGAGTCATGGTATTGACTCTTAGTATAGAGATATAAATAACTAGCTACCACTCTCTAGTACTCTCTATGTTGCTCACTTTATCTGCAAATGCTAAGACTCTCCTTGAACCTTGAGTGTATCTTGTATGTTTCCAAAGTTATGGCAAATGATGTGTATTGTACTACAGATACGAGTAAGGAGTGTGACTCATCCAAAAGCACAGGGGACTACTAACAGAAAGCCAGGGTCACTCTGAAGTTTCACAACCAATCATCCTAGCTTCCTTTGTCCTTACAAACAGCTTCATCAGGGAGATACTTTTTTCCAAATATTACAATCGAGTCGATGGCTTCTTGGTGTGATAAAAAAACTACAAGTAGTAGAATACATGATTTGAATAATCAACGACCATTATCAGCTATTAAATGGTTCAGAATAAATTATAGTAGAAGCAAAGCTTCCAGGGTCCATCACTTGCTATGATGAGAAACCCTGCGTCACAAATAATAATCTCCATCAAATGCATCCTTAGATATTTCTCATCACCAAATTCACTTTTTTGTTACAAGCTATCTTCTTCTTCAATCTTCAAAAACCAAACTAGAACCATCTTTAAATTTCCAACAAGTCTATACATCTAACTAGAAGTTTTTACATGAGTTCTAGATATACGTTCGACGAAATCCAGAGAAACATCATGTTAACCCTAAGAGATCCTATGAGATGAACCGATTCTCGAGAACTTAGTAAGAACAAGAAGGAAACTGAATATAACCTGACTGGGCCAAAGAGAGCCCAAAACTATAATGGACGCATTTAGAGACATGATTCAGTACCTTTATTTTCCCCTCAGTTTCGCTTCTGCTATTATATATAGGGCTTTGTTCGTTTTTAAGTCGCTTGACAACAATTGTGAATCATACATTTTACTGTACCTTTCGTAATTGCGAACATCTAGATCAACGATAGTGAATATTTTGTTTGATTTAGGGAAAAAACCTTTAAAATACACCAATTTATTTACTTTTAGATGTTTGATACACGAATTTTTTTCGTTACCCGAAAAATACATGAAGTTATATACATTGGTTATTAAATACACAAAATTACAAAAATTTCGTATTTTACACACGACACTAACGGAAAATTAACGATCGTTACGTGTGATAAACACGAATTTTCTCGTTAGCTAAAAAATACATAATTTTTTTAATATTAGAATTTAAATACACGAACATTAAAAATTTGTGCATTTTAAACGAGATTTAAAGACAATAACGAAACTGCTTACGCCTGTTAAAATGAATTAACTTGATAAAACTCAGATCAATCCGGATTGTGTAAAACACTCCAAATAATCGATCAGACATGCATATTTAAATTGAACCTCCTGTGTCGCCATCGATGCTATTAGTTGTGGAAAAACCATCGTCTCCGTCAATCATAATCCCAAGCGAATCTAATCAAACTCGAGACTACATTCAACCTTCCTTATCAAGGAGACGGAAAAGCCTAGATAGATACAATTTAATTAGAAAAATTGCGATGAAGCTAGACGATGTCAATCGGTATCAAATTCGAAAATTTCTCCGGGTCCAACAATAAACTCAAATGTCATGGAAACAAAGGAGAAAAAAAAATCTAAATCAAAACGCTGGTAAGCAATCAAGACGACGGGGAAAATGTAGCATTTTATGGTTTATATACAGGAAATGTGTAAGCAAAGATGATGAAGAAGATATGTATAGCAAATTGAACAGCATCGGAATCATTGAGTGGTCTTTATTGGAATCAAGGCCGGAGCTGAGGAATGGAGAAGGAGGAGGACCAAAGATGAAGAGAAGTAACAGATCGGTTAGTGTCTTTAAATCTCGTTTGTAAAATGCACAAATTTTTAATGTTCGTGTATTTAAATTCCAATACTAAGAAATTCATGTAATTTTTAGCTAACGAGAAAGTTCATGATTATCCACTTAACGACCGTTAACTTTTCCGTTAGCATCGTGTGTAAAAAGCAAAATATTTGAAATTTCGTGTATTTAATAACCAATGTATACAATCTAATGTATTTTTCGGGCAACGAATAAAGTCCGTGTATTAAACATCCAAAAATAAATAAGTTGGTGTATTTTTAAGGTATTTTCCCTTTGTTTTATTGTGTTATTGGTTCAATGACAAATTCTTAGATCAATTACCAAAACTTTTAATAGTTTAAATTTTAAATTCGTAATCAGTTGTTGGTCAATGTTGCTATATAAACAACACTATTTAATCGTTGAAATATGTAGATATTGCTGGTCACTTGCGACTATAAAACAAACATGATTTAGTCGTTGGTCGATATCGTGGACACTAGTACTGGACTCTATGTCTTGGTTATTGGTTGTTAACATATCTTTTTAGAAATTTAAGATGTGTGTTCTTTAATTGGCGTAAGCTACACAACCTTCTTCCAATATAATTACCAACTCATATATAATTACATCTGAGGTTCATTAAACGTTAAGCAAAATCGAACACAGTCTAAAATACTAGTGAGAGAAGTAAAAGATTATTAAGCATGTGTGTTAATGATAATTGGTGGTCCCTAGCTAATCCCTAGAGAATGGGCCTGTGATGTGTCCTAAAGGAAAGACCCGAGTGGGAGACAAAAAGCCACAGAGTGAGATCTTTGTCTTGAATTTTGCTTCAGTTTAATGCACTTTCTTCTTCCTGTTTGGTGTGTGTACGTGTCCCTACATGCTACATGCCTTCATATATATGCTTCCTTGGCTCAAATTAGCTATCGGCTAGAAGCTTAGAGTTAACGATTGTGAATACATAATAATGTAGTTGGTGTATTTACTTTACTAAGGTTTAGTATTATCAATTTATCAGAATGGTTAGCAGGAACATTACGGTCAAAAATATAACTCCATTTTCCAAATTACTTGTTTTAGATTTTTATTTTGTTTCACTCACATATATTGCATAAACTAAAATGATAAGCAAAGATAAGTTAAATTTTCGACTAGTTTTCTTGGAAGCTGATGATCATGGTCATGATTAGAATTTTGGATTTTTATTTGTAAAAAGATGCATGTATTGGAATTTTGAAATGACTGTAGAGTAAGCACCAAGTCATGTTTACGTAAGATCAATTATATTAAAAGAGACAGAAAACAGACAGATCGAGTTTTGAAAAGGGATTGAGAAAGAATTGACTATGACTAGTCTTGCATTTCTTATGGTTACTCATTACTGGAATTATAAATGTGTTACGTAATGCATTTGCGTCAATGCGCCTTAATCGTTTGTAAAACTAGGATTCTTGATAATATATAACGTATTCAAATCAATATACCGAAAACAAAAGACATTAATACTTTGGTTTTGGTCGCAGGACTTGAAGAATTTGTTTTTTTTTGTTTGTTTCATCCTCGTTTGTAAGCATTTTGTTATACATTGGTTGGTATGTATGTAGTAGACAGTTTTAGATCATCAATATTATGGGTTTTATTATTATTATTATTGATGATCAATCTAGAGCGCAAAGGTCTAAATCTTAAAATATGCACTATAGATTACCAATAGATAATTTGTTATCCCCTTCTTTTAGTTGCCTTTAAAGTAGTTTTTGAAACCATAAAGCCATTGTTGCTTTCTGCTCAAAACTTTAGAGTATATTTAGGAGACCGTGTCCCTCACTGCGAGAACTCTTCAAATTCAAAGCATATGTGCCTCTGACTGTGAGCTGTAGACTTCTCTAAAAGAATTGGTCAACAACAAAATAAATAAACAAGCACTAAATTATCTAGAGATGATGCCTCGTTATTAAAAATCTAAAGTAGAGCAACATGTGGGATCGTTTAGGGATCCAAAACACTTTAGACAATATCATTACATAAACACCATAACGATTACTTCACTTAGATCTCATTCTTCTTTATATGCCCCCACAATAAAGTCAAACACTAAGCTGGCAAGTCTTTGTATCCATTTTAAAACCAAAAAAAAAGTCTTTGTACCCATCTCACCACGTGTCCAACTTTAACTTTCCCCCCTATATATAAACACAACTAATAGACAGTTAAACACATTCACACACAAGTATACATTTGAAGATGGAGAATGACCGGACAAGTACCCCAAACTCTGGCGAGATCAATCCGGAGATATTATCACCATCGGACTTCGAGTTTGGATCATTGACTCCTTCTTCTCCATCACGAGACCCTTTCTCGGAAAATTCTCCCGCCGATCATCTTTTTCTTAACGGCCGTCTATTACCACACTCTTTTCCGACGACACGTTCAGTGTCACGTACGACCAGCCAAAACACTTTCCGGAGCAACAGTTCGAGCAGTCGGAACAGTGATAGTAGTAGCCCGACGTCTTACACTCCAAGAACAAGCACTTGCAATATCTTCAAGATCACGAGTTCGAGTGAAAGGGAAAAGACTAATTTAACATGTTTTGGTCCTCGGTCCGAGAACGAGGAGATAATGGGTCTAAGGTCCGGAATCTGCCGTAGGAGCAAAGAGTATTATCAAGATCATCACAAGTCATCGTTAATATTGGATATAAAGAAGAAACCATCGACGAACAACGGTAAAACCGTAAATACTTCAACGACGAAGAAGGTTTCGTATTTGCCACAATGCAAGAGAAAGAAGGCGACGGAGATCGTGACGGCGCAGCTTTACGGGTCGTACTCACGGCGGTGGCAGCATATAACTCCGGTGTTTAAAAGAGAAGGATCGGTGAAAAGTAACGGAGGAGGGATTAAGGTTGGTGGAAGGAAGAAGAAGACGACGAGGAAGAAGAAGACAAAGAAGGCTGAGGAGAGAAGAGGAATGAGTAAGTTGATGAAGTGGTGGAAGAGGGTTTTAAAGGCGGTGGTGTTTGCTTGCATGGAGTGTCATGCAATGGAGCCTCAAATACTTGTGAATCATGATGCTAATGTGAAAAAGAAGATTATTAAATGTCCATAATCAAAATTTCAATGTTCTTTTATTCTATTTTGCTTGTTTGTGTTTTACTCTGCTAATATAATCAAATTTTATGAGAAAAAATTGAATACATATTTTATCATTTTAATCCAAAAGACGTAGTTTTGATTTTTTTTGTTATAAATATGTATGTAGTTAGCAATGTTATCTTACATAAAATAAGTTTTGTTCGCGTTTTTTGAAAATCACACGAAACGTTGTATTACAATGTACGAATTTTGATCTACATAACCAGAGGATTCCAGACCAAAACCTAGAGTATATAGTCAAAGACTCAAAAATTTTATTTATTTATTTATTGGTAGAGATTAAGAACCAAAAGGTAATCAAGTTAGACTGTGTGGCGACGAAGAAGTTCGACATAGATTGGGAGGTTTTTTTGGGGCAGTGACAAAACTCCTCCGTGTGACCTAGCTACTCATTTCGGGGATTATTCTCTCATTTGCTCACGACCGTGCTAGCCCTAGTAACATGTAATTAGATTCAAAGCATGTTAAGAAAAATCACAAATGAAAAAAACACACACACACAAAATAGCATTAATCAATTCATCTTCTTGCTTGGGTTAAATTTAATTTGAAACTAAAAAAGCTCATCAAGTTTTGGGCTGGGCCTGTCATATAACTCGTTAAGATTGGGTCTACCTTAAACTAAAACGATGCGAATAACTCGGGTCGGGTCGTTTATCTTTAGTTGGATAGTAATTCAACTCGGGTCGGCTCGGGTCGTTGTTATGGTTTTTTTTCAATTTTTTTTAAGGAGATAAAAAATGAGAAGTAGGAAAAAAAATGAAAAACTGAATAATCAAATCGAGAAAACTTCATAATCGAAGTTCTTCTTCTTCTCGATCTCTTGGTGCTCGAGAGAGAGCGAGAGAGAGAGATTTTTCTTGGGAATATAACATAAAACGAAGACTGAGGAGGAAAACAAGAAGATCTGTATATATACGACGCGTCTTCTTCGTTCAACTATATAAGGTAATCTGAATGCGACTCTGGAATTTCTCGGATTTTGACATCGTAATCGAAGATTTTTTTTTTGGCTTTTTTTTGTGATATGATTGAATGGGAGAAATTTCAATCAAAGTGTTTCAAATTACTTGTATGTTGAAGTTTTTGCTAGCCTATAGTTGAAAATGATTTATCTTTGTTTCTTTGCTTATATCGAGTAAAGAGTCTATGCATTGTGGTAACCAGATTTTAGTTATAGATCTCAGTTTTGGGGAATGTGCTGTATAATAGTTGAAGGGTTGACTCAATTTGGGAAATTTGTTTCGCAAGTGAGATTCTGCTTGTAATTGGCGAATTTGTTGATGCAATCAAGTATTTGCAGAGGGAAAGAAGGTGATTTTTGTTTATTCTTGTGAAAATGGATGATGTTGCTGGTTTACAAGAGGCAGCTGGAACCAGATTTAGCCAGTTTGAGTTAATCGGAAGAGGATCGTTTGGTGACGTCTACAAAGCGTATGTATCTGATTCATTTTGACTTCTTAAGATTTTCCAGCAGTTTCTTATTTCTTGATCAGAAGGCCGCTTTTGTGTGTGGTAATGAAGGCCACAGAACACACTACATGTGTAAGAGTCGTAGATTTTTTTTTTTTGTGAATACATTGGTAGACTATCTTAGGTTCATCTAACTTATTGAACTGAAATTACCCTCATCATGTAAACTTGTTGACCTTCTGCTCTTATATCTTTCTCTCTCATTGGCTTGTTTTCTTTGGCAAGAATAGAGTGGTACTGATAGATGTGCTTTCATCTGAAAATATATAGATGAACCTAATATGTAAGCCTTTTTCACACAACAATACCAATATGTAAGCACTAATCTGACCCACTATGTTATTTCTTGCTAGAAATTAATTGAGGGTTGGGTGTTTTGTTGATATCAAACGGAAAAAGCAGAAATTTGTGGAAGAAATATTATCCCATTCCAGCCTTGATCTAGGAGAGTTTGCATTAGTTTTCTATCTTGTCCAATAAGAACTGACTAAGAACTGTTGCGTTTGCTTTATTCATATGCTGAGCTGTTGCCTCTGCTTATCAGGTTTGATACGGAACTCAACAAAGAAGTTGCCATTAAAGTTATTGATCTGGAAGAATCGTAAGTATTTGTGTTTTTATATGTTTTTCTCGCTATCAAATATGTAGTCTCCACTTACACGTTTGGATGTTATTCTGTTTGCTCTCTAATATAATTGAACATTGGTTTTCAAAATCTTGTATATGCTACTTATTTGCGATTTTCAAAGGTATTAATCTACATATGATTTTCTCCGTAAAATAGCTCTAGTTTTCAGCTGTAGTATTCTTGTCTCAAGATTACCACAATGCTCAGTGCCATTTTCTAACTAGCCCCTTTACTTCATATCTGACAGAGAAGATGAGATTGAAGATATACAGAAGGTATATTTTGGATTGGCGTAAATTGTTTTGGTTAGTATTAGCAATGCAAGATTGTCGTGTTCACATTTTGCTATTAATCCCAGGAAATTTCAGTATTATCACAATGCCGTTGCCCATATATTACCGAATACTATGGTTCTTACCTTCACCAGACCAAGTTATGGATCATCATGGAATACATGGCTGGTGGCTCAGTTGCTGACCTTGTATGTTATTTCACTTCTATGCTGAGTTAAGAAATATAATTGTTTGTGTGGTGATGCACACATCTCTGTGGAGTTCTTATTCTACATTTTATTTCTCGTTGGTGCAAATTGTAATCTTTTAAACAATATTGCGGGTGTAGCTTCAACCTGGTAATCCATTGGATGAAATTTCAATTGCTTGTATCACGCGCGACCTACTTCATGCTGTTGAATATCTCCACACTGAGGGGAAAATCCACAGAGATATTAAAGGTTTTCTCTGCTTATATATTTAATAGCTTATGGCTTTTCTTGATCCAACTGTGTGTTTTCATTGCTTATTGCATGACAATTTTTTTCTTCCTATATTTGCAGCCGCCAATATATTGTTGAGCGAGAATGGTGATGTTAAGGTATTCTCTACTTCTTAAACTTATTTGATTAATTCTTAAATTTTCTTTTATGTAGTTTTAGTTGCGTAGCTGATCTCCAAATTTTTTCACGCATATCAGGTTGCGGACTTTGGTGTTTCTGCACAATTAACCCGGACAATATCAAGGAGAAAGGTGCTTATCTTATTATGTTAATGAAACTCCTGACTCTATATCGTGTTTCTTTCTTCTTCAGTTATTGTTATTGTTCTAGTAATTAGAATTCTCTTAAATAGGCCCAGTCACTTTATTACCCTTATCGCTGTGGTTTTGTGCAGTTTCAGTTCCGATGCACTACGTCACATAATTTTGTGCATACTTATCCATAGTATAGTCATTCCAATGTTTGAACATGTCGGGAAGTTTATCTCATAAGTGGCCCTACGGAAGCTGAATTATAACTATTTTTTTTTTTTGCGTTTTAGCTCTTGTCTGTGATGGTTTAGTGTTATTATACAACTACTTGGACTGCATTCGCTAATAATATAAAATTGACAGACATTTGTAGGAACACCATTTTGGATGGCACCAGAAGTGATTCAGAACTCAGAAGGGTATAATGAGAAGGTATCTCGTCCATCTGGCTTAGCTTCTTTTGTTCTTCTAGTTTACGCAATCTTCTGTGTTTGTCCTGGCTTTACTTGTTTTGTAGCCCTTTCTAATCTTGTCTGTTCTGTTGCTGGGTTTGGCTTCTCCAGGCAGATATCTGGTCTCTTGGAATAACAATGATTGAGATGGCAAAAGGAGAACCTCCCCTTGCTGACCTTCATCCTATGAGAGTGCTTTTTATCATTCCCCGGGAAAGCCCCCCTCAGGTTTCATATTTCTGATTTTATATTTGGGCTCTGTTAGATGGTTGGAATGCATTTTTTGAGAGGAAATCTAATACTGCCCTATGTCTTGATTGCGAACTCGCCTTCCACAAGCTAGATATTTAATTTTCTGTATTTCCTCCGCAGTTAGATGAGCATTTTTCACGTCCTTTGAAGGAATTTGTCTCGTTTTGCTTGAAAAAGGCTCCTGCTGAGGTACTTGTAGTGCAGTCTCTGATCTTTATTGCCAGCAGTGACACGCCAAGATCTCTCATATAACTCTTCCTTGTACTTGCAGAGACCAAGTGCCAAAGAACTTCTGAAACATAGATTTATTAAGAATGCTAGGAAAAGCCCAAAACTTCTTGACAGAATAAGGTGTGAGGTTTATTTTCATCTACAGTGTTGGTTTGTGGTTCCAATATATGATTCCGCTTATTTGATTGTGTGACAATAACTGTGCAGTTTCATATGTAGATGGTTTTCCAGTTGATTAGTTTTTTCGATCTGCTTTATGCCAAAAGAAAATACAGAAAATAAGAATTCTTATGCTGTCCATTTCTTTTATTTAAAGAGAGCGGCAGAAATACCAAGTGAAAGAGGATGACGAGATTCCAACAAATGGTCCAAAATCTCTGGCTGAATCATCTGGGACTGTTAGAGTAGTTGGAGATGAAAGAGGCCAGGGAACCACTGGAACTAGGTTGGATATATGGCCAAAATCTCTTGGGATTTCTTCTCTATTTCTTGTTTATCAAAATGTTAAGAACTTGAAGCTACAGTTTTCAGGTAAAAACTGTCAAAAATGCGGGGTGGGACTTTAGCATTGGAGGTTCTCAGGGTGCTGGAACTGTTCGAGCTTTAAAACCTCCACAATCAAGGGAAAGGCGTCAAGAAGTTAGTTCTAATCAGACTTTTCAAAAAACATCACGAGTCAGTGGTGGTCAATTGTCATCCTCTTCTGGTAGTGCAGTCCCTGAAATATCTGAAGGTCTTGTTAAAAGAGATTCTTATCAGAATGACTATCAAGAAGAAGTAAGTTCCTTTGCCTCTTGTGTGCCTCACCTATCACCATTCTTTCTTCTTAGAAGACATTGCACGGGAAAATTCTCTTATGTCTCACCTAGATGCAGTCCGTGTCTCACCTATCACCATTGTTTTAAGTTAACCGTTTTCATTTTGATTTAAGTTCCTTTCACTTGGGAGGATGATCACATATGGATTGAACAGGAACAAGATAGATAATACCTTTCGCATCCCTGTCATTCTGAATTTTCAGGACGATTCATCACTCAGTGGTTCCGGAACTGTTGTCATAAGATCTCCGAGAAGCTCTCAGTCATCATCTTTTTTTCGTGATCAAAGCTCTGGGGTATTGGAAATTCTTTCTCTCTTTTTTTCCCCCCTCCCTTATAAAGCAAGTCTCTGTGCTCTTCCGTGGTCCTGTATTACTGCAACAAGTAGTATGTCTGATTCCAGATCTGCTGTGTAGTCCACCAACAGGTATGCGTCTTTTGATGATGCTTCTACAAGTGGCACAGTTGTTGTCCGTGGGCATAATGATGATTCTGGATCACCTCGAACACCAAGATCTAGACTAGGGCTTCAAGAAAGAAGTTCCAATGCCTCAGAAGATAGCATAGCAAATCTTGCAGAGGTTGTTTAAAACTTTTATCTTTTGAGTTGTCTCTGAAATTATAAATTATTCTTCTGTGTTCTTGCCCATTCATACAATTAATTTCCTTTCCTTTTTTAGGCAAAGCTAGCACTTGAAGCAAATTTCAGAAGGGGCAATGCTAGGGAAAGACTTGGTAACGGGAAGGTTAACAAAAGAAGGGAACAAGCTACAGATAATTCTGATTACTTGAGGTTAGTGTGTGTGTAATGTATTCCAAAGCTTCTGGTGGTCACAGGATTTGTCTGGTTATTTTTGACATAAAAGCTGTTACCTTGCAGAAATTCCCGCGATTATTCAGATAAACAAAAACCAGTCATGAGATCACAACAAGTGAGTGATGATGAAGATGACTCCAAATTGGCTTCATTGTCCGCATCATTGTCAATATTGCTATTACCATCCCTAAAAGAGGTAAGCTCCTATATATGGTATCCCTAATATATGCACATTTGGCATCTTACTTCTCTCGATGAGTTAGGAGTCGTCTTCAATTTTGAGAAAAAAAGTCTCGTTTTTGAGTTAGAAGCTGCAATAATGTAGGCTGTTGGAGGTGACGACTCAAAAGGATCTGTTGGACATAGAGTTTCGAGATCCTTAGTGAACATGGAACGCGAAAAGCCTGGTTCTTCTGAAGCTTTTATTGCCAAACTGATCGAACAGTTGGGAAGGTACGGGAAACTCTAAAAGAATAAACACACTTGCATACATTATCAGTCTGTTTTATGATCAATACTTTGATCTAATGAACCTCGAAAATCGCCATACAGTACAAAGGAAGTGTCAGTGAAAGAAGTGCAAGACATGGCAATCCGTGTATTCGCTAAGACAATGAACAATGATGCAGAAAACAAAAGAAAGCAAGCTAGCAAAGAATTTAGTTCCAATGCAAACTTTAGCCCACTTGCAAGATTCTTATTCTCAAGGTTTGACTGATGATTAGCATTAAATCTTTTCCTGAATTTGGAACCTCAAAATCAAGACAGGGTTAATTAACTTAAACCTTTTTTTTTTTTTTTTAATTCTTCTGTGTTTGCAGATGGCTAGGTCAAACATCGCGTGATCTTAACCAAAGTTGAGACACGCACAGCACAGCGGCACAGGAGACAGAACATAAGAATGTTGTTTGGTGAGTTGTTTGTGTGTCTTTTACATTTATTGATGCATTGAGTTTTGGTATTTATGTGTATAATTTTTCAGCAGATAAAGGGTGTATTTATAAAATTTTAACTTTCTTTTTCTTTTTAATTGTCATTTCCTTATTTTGGCTCTTCAATTTTATCTTTATTTTTCCTTCCTGGGTTTTTTTCGAGAGGAAGCATATTCTTAGTTGTATCATTAAGGGCTTGCCTTTTATCTGTGACAATATGTAATCACTCTTACCATTCCATTCTTAAACTATTACTCATTAATTTTGTTTCTTTCTTTTAACTCTCTCATACGACAAAAGTCATCAATCTTTTGTTAATTCTTCCACTAAAATGGCTAGTTCAGTGGTTTTCTTTGGGCCTCTGAAGATGATGTTAAAATCGAAAGCATTATATGATACTATATGGTATATTGGTATCTATCAAATGAAACCCCTTACAAAAACTAAAACAACCTAACACCTCGCAAATGTAATATTTTTTGGTCAACTGATACCACTTATCATATGAAACCTTAACCAAAAACCAAAAAAAAATAAAAATATGAACAAGTTCATGAATCAAACAACTCAATGCAGCTGTGAATTGAAACTTTATGACTTACTAGAGTTATTAGCATGATGGAACCTGTAGTGAATCAAGCATGTCCTCAAGTTGCAGGAACACTAGCTCGGTCTTGGTTTAGATGGTTAAGGAGACCTCTTACCTCAAGAAGCAAAAGCCCAGCAACCCGAAGAAGTACACCTCCAGCTCTCACTATTCCAATGGACACCAAACCAGTCTTCTAGATCCATGTTCTTTCAGCTTACAGTTTCAGTTAGGTGGTTTGACCCGGGCAACTCGCCAGGGATATTTGTAGTCACCCAAGAAATGCCCATTCGATTTAGAGATTTAGTCTATTAGGCTCTACTCTATTGTATATTTGGTGTTTGTACCTTAGCTTGATATACACGAAATAGTTTAACAAATGTTACAAATAATGGTTTTCAGAATTGAATTGTGTCCCACTAGAGTCCCCTATCCACTACAGACCTTAAATCAACAAAGCCCTAGAGGACTCACACAACCATAGATTACAGGATCCATGACCGAACAAACACATACTTCTCTTCTGATTTTTTTTTTTTTTTTTTTGATAAAGATACTTTTCTTCTGATTTCATTCATTGTCAAGTCAAGTCCACGGTTATCGGAATAATACCTAGCCGAGGGGCCACAAATGACGGCCCAAAACAAAAATCTCGGAATAAGTCATTGTACATATAATATTGCGCTAAAAAATCTGCACTGATTTTTTTAATGGGTAAAAAGTAAGCAGTTTAGGTAAATCGCTCCACAATCACTGACTGAAATAGCATTCTTACCGTTGATGGTTGTTGACATTTTTACTGAAATAGTTTTGATACTTGTGCTTTGTGAAAATGGGTGAAAAAATCTTCGCTTTTCCTAAATATATATAAAAAACTCTCAATCTTTTTTTTTAATTTTTAAACCCTCACCTTTTAATAATTGGTAAAATAATTCTTAATATTAGTAAATTTAATTTAAATTCAAACAAAAGTTTTTTTTTTTGCTATTAAAATAAAACTATATAATTTGGCTTAGAGATTTTGCTATTAAAATAAAACTATATAATATGGCTTAGGGATTTGTTTTTCTTAAATTCTATTTTACAATTTTTTTTTCAAAATTAATTTTTTTGTCACGATGTAAAAAACTATATAAAATTAATTCAATATCTAGTTAAAATATAGTAAATAAGGTTTTTTACCATAAAATAATTCTATTATATAAAAATTTAAATTTATTTGCTAAGACAACATGTTCAAATTATATACAACATTTATTTCAGTTCGAATTTAGGTTTGATTCGATTTTGGATAAAAATAAGAATTTTATGTTATATTTGACATATTTGATCATATTTTTAAATTATATATCTATATTTAATAGGAAATGTAAATTGATGAAAATTTATCTGGTTGTGATACACAAATTCATCAACCTGAAATCAAACCAATTTTGTAATAGTAGGAGCGGTATTAAATTTTCTACTAAATACAATATGAATATATATTAATTTTTGATCACACATATTTACTAACACGAAACCAAACCAAATTAACATTTATCAACATTAAATATTTTAATTTAAATATATAAATTAAAATATACTTAAAGTATACTATGACTATGAGTTACTTATACTTTATCATTATTTAACTATATTTTTATCCAAAATCGAACTAAATTCAACCAAATCTGAATTTTGTTTTAATTTTGAACCCTATTTTCAAATCAAAACCTGAAAAACACGAATAAATTCGGAAAAAATCGAATATGTCATCCTAAATCAATACACTAAAAGTCCTAAAGTCTTTCCATAGGTTGACACATCAGCTTTTTTAAGCTTTCTGCATCTGACACCTCAGCAAAAAACAGTAACCAATCACAATATTTCAAATAATACACATAAGCTAAACTTATTGTGATGTGCTACATATTTTAAAATATGGGCCAATTTTATAAAATGCAAAACTATTTACAAGAAATATTTAAGGTTTTATGGCCTTTATAGTTAGTTTTTTTTTCATTTCAAACTAAACTAAAAACAAAATTGATCTTAAAATTGGGCTTTATAGTTAGTTTTTTTAATTTCAAACTTCAACTAAAAGCAAAATTGATATTATTAATAAATTATTTTATGTGCTTTTAAACTTTAAATTAAAATCGGAAACAAATCCTCTTACAACCAATGATTACTTAACTTTTTACATTTTCAATTAGAAAATAACCTCTAATCTTATTTAGTCAAATACAAAACCTCTTATATCATTTAATAATTTGAATAAAAACAATCTTTCTTACAACAAAAATCGACGAAGTAAAATTTATTATAGATGGATTTTATTTTACATATTCTTGGATAAAAATAAAATCTTTAAATCTTCTATATTCTATTTAAAAAGAACCATTGCAAGTTTATTTTGTTGTTTACATATTATTTCGAGAGTATGTCTAAGTAATTTTAACTACAAAAAAAGTATACTGAAATGTATAAAAACAAAAACAAAAAAAGATAAATAATTTAATGTTATAAAATTAAATTCAGGAATTATTTATTTTTCTATATTTTATGATAAGTAAGTAAAATTGAGATTTAATTTATTAAAAATATTTTTCTCCCACATCGATTATATGTGAAATTTTTTTCATAAATTCTATGTTATATATAATAAGCTTTTAGGTGAAATAATTTATACCAACATAGTATATAAAAAATAATTTGGCTTAAGAGTACGCAAAACTTTCTAATTTTTGTGTGCAATAACATAACATTGACTAATAAAAAAAACAAATTAATTATCCCATATACAAAACGTATCAACATATAAGGTACACATCAATGACATTAAAAATTTCAAAAAATGTCTCTCTCTACTTTCTTCTGGTTTGAGTCTCTTAAACTCTCTAATTTGAGTTGAATTGAAGTGCAATACATTGGTCGACGTGTCGTAAAATATGAGACAACCAAGTCCAAATAAAAGATGGGAATTATGGGATTGGATAACATAAATATACACTAAAATTGAAAACAGTATCATTTCTCTATTAAACATCTATTAATTATTTTTTCCAAAAAATTAAGGTTTAAATTCATAATTAGTTTCCAAAAGAAGGTTAATTGAATAATTATAATAATATTTGGAATAAACAATTTAAAATATTACTAAAAATGACATTAAAAATTAGTTATATAAATATCTAAATTAAAAATACTATCCCAAAATCAAAGATAATGAAACAAAAATTTTACTCTAAAACTATACTCGTATAAGTATACAAAGATATACAAGACAAACTAACCATTACCATTATTAATGATGATTTATGTTTGACTAAAAAAGATTTACCAAAATATCCCGCAGCATAGCGCGAATAGTTTCCTAGAGAACAAGAGAGGTAAAATCATGGGAAAATGATTTCACAGAGGCAACTACCGGATATATCAATTTCAGAGATGTTTTGATTATAAGTTTAAAAATTTATGGTGTATTTCTTTTTTGTTTATTTTTTTTGTCTAAAATATTTTTTTTATAAAAATATATATTAAATTAGTAAATACAAACACAACGACTCACAGAATACATTCTTCTAAGAGTCAAAAAAATTTGTTGTGAATGGGAAACGTCTACAAACTCAAGTGTGATCCAATATGTGAGTTGATTATGGAAAATGTCTAAACTTTTCTAGAATTTAATTTCACATAAAAATTTTAGAATTTTCCCATTAAAGTTATTGTAAAAAAAATTCAAGCTTTTGATGTTGATATAATTGATGAGAGATTCTAGATAAATCTTAAAATACTATTTCCATATAACTGAGATACGACAAAAATCGCAGGAATAAAGAAAATACTGAAGATTAAAATGGAGGTTTTGTTGTATGAAATACCAAAGATTCAAAGTTTCTCGCTTCTATAAAAATATTATTTTGGTAACTTTCGATGAAGTTATTATAAGAAAGAGTTATACAATTATGATTTCAGTATTAGGGAAAAAAATTTCATGGATGATTCCGATTAGGTTAACGAGAAAAAAATATTTTACGTTGACTTAAGCTCAAAGAAAAAAAAAAAGAAATGTTGAGGTCAATACCGACAAGATTAATTCTTAAGATGTTTTGATTTATGCATGTATTTGTTTTTTTATATTTTGTGTCTAAAACAAAAAAATAATTAAACAAAATATATTAAATTAATAAATATTAAATAAATAAATATTAAATAAATAAATATTAAATAAATTATTTAAACAAATTCTCACAGCGTAGCGCGGGTATTTATCTAGTTGTTATAGTTGACATATCATAACTTCTAATGGTAAGGAAATTTATTTGTCAAATCTCAACTAAACATTGAATGAGTTTTTGTTTTTATATCGCCAATTTTTTTTTATTAAAAAGAA
This sequence comes from Crucihimalaya himalaica, assembly GCA_004349715.1. Classification (NCBI taxonomy): domain Eukaryota; kingdom Viridiplantae; phylum Streptophyta; class Magnoliopsida; order Brassicales; family Brassicaceae; genus Crucihimalaya; species Crucihimalaya himalaica. The sequence goes on along the minus strand of SMJT01000057.1, from coordinate 938,104 downwards.
TAATCATAAAGTTGAATTTGAAAAATAAAATCAGAACGTAAATTGTTTTTATTCTATTCTATTTTATATAATAAATTATTTCTTTTTATTTGGTTTCTTATGTTAGGTCTTATTTTATTATTTACTAATGGTTTTTAAAATGTTTTTACGAGAGGTTAAGGTTTTTTTGTCCATTTTTCCTTGTGCTTTATATGATTTTAATACTTTATTTAACCCGATACACAATAATTTTAAATGATTTAATAATATTTGTCAATATACAATAATTTTTATCATGTAAAAGAATAACAATTAACCGTTGTAAACTAGAACTCCTATTATGAAAAAAAAAGCAGTTAATTGTTAAAACTGTATAATAGGGATGTTTTCGACAGATGAAAATGAAAAATCATCACTACATTCTTACATCTCCATTTCTTTTTTATTAATGAGTGTATAAAGCTTCAAAAGGGACACTATAGACAATGAGTCACTATAGACAATGTATTATCCAATAAACGTAGATGAGAATAATGTGGTCTCTTTTTGGTCGGATAAATGGTCAAACAACGAATAGACCTGGTCACCCAGTTTTTTCCTTTTCTTTTATTTAGCTAAAATCAACTAATGATTGAGGCAGCGGGGTAGATATATAGACCTTTTTTTTTTACTATTTACAAATTTTAGTTCATAATGCGAATTACAGAAAACAAAACAAATTTAACGCGGACTAACTGTAAGTTTTTATTTTTGGTCCGTATTAAATTGTGTCCACTCCAAAATTGTTAGAACAACATCATCGATGATGTTTGAGTTTCTCAAAAAAAAATATTTATATTATTTAGTTATTTATTTTATTTTTTGTGTGTTTATTTAACCAAAAGCATACAGATGGAGAGTTGGTCTCTGAAGAGTTTCTTCCGCAAGAACCGTTTCTCACATATTTCTTCATTTTTCAAAATATTTTAATATTATAATAATGAGAGACTCCTAATAGAAATGGTTTTAATGGTTTAATCCGCTTATTTTATGGTTACCATTCAAAATCGTTTTCCACCTTTTTTTTTTCATTTTTCAAAACTATATTAGTTTTTTTATTTAAAAATATAATAATTTTTATTATTCAGGAAATTCAACTGATCAATTGCTATTTCAGTAACATATATAAAAATTTGAAACAGTTAAGCGATAAATGATTTATGCTTTGTATAATTTTTCGATTTTTTTTTTTTTTGTAAAAGGATTTTTTGAAAATATTTTGAAAGGTTGATTAATGATAGATTAAACGTCAGAAATTAGATGGTTCTAAAAACTCAATAACAACAAGAAGTAAAGTAGCAAATGGTATCAACGACTTGAAACTTTTAAGATTTTTTATCCATGACGATTCCTTAGAAAGATTAAGCTTAATTGTCTTTGTGTAACAACTTTTTTTGTGCGAAAATCACAGATTAAAGCACTTTGGCAATTTGTTAAAATTCCTGCATGCAAAAAAAAAAAAAAACGTCAACAACTTTGGATTTTTTGGAGTGAATAGTGTTTGGAATTAAGCAGTTAACTCGCACATCCCGATAGTATCCAGCGTTTTGATGGAAATTTAATTTACAAAGCACCAAGACCCCAACGCACAAATCCAAAAGCCGTTCTACGTAACGTAAGTCATAATAATAGTTTAAAAAAAATATATATACTATATCATATAGAAAAATAAAAAATGTTAACAATGACGATATTTATCAAAAAAAAAAACTTCAAATGTTTTCTCTGGTCCTTGTGGGTCCATTATCGCCGTCCGTGCCCAATTCCAATCTTTCTCACTATCCCAAAAAAGGAGATGAGTTAGAGTTATTACATCCGTCCACGTGGTGACGATGACCGACGACTCCAGCCGTTGGATCTACGACGATAGTGCTTAACTGTTTTATATGTTTTGATCACAAAGTTGGCGACAAGAATCAAAATCAAATCTCATCCTTCCTTTGTCTCTCATTATGAAGCCGCCTTCTTATCCCTTTTCCCTTCTTAAAACGTTATCGTTTTTGACCATTTCGACTTACGCAAGATTCTTTAACTAGTACTCGTAGTTGTTAAATTTTTCGTAAAAGATTTGATGCAAACACAAAAGTCAAAAGTTAAAAAAAAAAGCAGTCCAAACTGTGAAAATGACGTAAGCGTAAAGAAGTATTCTTCTAACGTACGCCGCAGCCAGAGAGATGGGTCCTCCCACGATTGGTGTGTGTCTTCACGACACTTGGACCACTGTCTTTCGAGCCGACGATACTCATAACTATTTTTAGTCTTTATAATAATAATACAATATTATATTAGTATCATTTTTTAATCTATTCCTTCTACACACGACCCCCCAAAAAGCACTATAGTAATTTATCACCCTTTTTTTTTTCTTCTATGAACATATTTTATGATAACTTTCATACATATAAAAATAATTGCAATTTGGTTTGAGAAATCAGTTGCCAAACCATAAAAAAAAAAAGATTCAGATCTTATGTTACGCTGATTTTATATAACAGGGTTTCATAATAATATATACATAACGACTTTTTTCCATGTCAGCTAAAAATTATATTTTAGCTTTTCTCCACTTACTTCTAAAAACGGATAATAATATATATATTTATATATATATTTTTTTTTTCTAATGCAGAAAAAAAACGTTATTCTTCTCTAAAGAAACGACGACATATGAGAAAAACTCACGGCCTATTCCGCCGGAGGAGCTAGGTTAAGATCCAGATTTATCGGCTGAGATATCTTCCCAGCTCCACCTTCGAAATCAACGACCGACGACGTTTCAGACTCGCTCTGGATACCACACGCCGTCCCCTTAGGAAACGCCGTCATGTTATAGTAGTAAAGAGGGCGTGCAACCGGAATCCTACGGCACGCGCCTCCGCGGCCTAAGCTGAGTTCGAGCTGCGGTGGTTTCACAAATCGCGCCGCCGTGTGAGAGGACGAGTTGACGACAGTGCTACGCTGACTAGGACTACCAACGTAACCACCGTCCGTATTCCCGTTGAGTTCAAGAAACGTCGGGAAATTGGTCTTAGCCTTTGAGCCACGAAAGTCACGCGCGGCTGCGTCGTAAGCACGCGCCGCTTGCTGAGCCGTATCGAACGTACCGAGCCAGACCCGAGTTTTCTTAAACGGATCTCGGATCTCCGCGGCGTATCGTCCCCATGGACGTTTCCTGACGCCTCTGTAACGAATCTCTTTCGCAGCATTACTCTCTTGAGTCGGGTTTGTAGGAGGAACCGGGTCGGGTTTCAAACCCATGTTGGTCATGAATGAATGAAAGGAACGAGAAGATCGGTGAGAAGAGTTTTGTGGTAATGAGAAGAGAAGCCTTTCCTTTTATAGGAGGGAGATGAGACTAAAGCAACGCTCCTTTTAGGGAGCTTTCTTGTGAACAGTCAAAGCCATTTTTTGAGTTTGGTTTAATTAATTATCTCTCAATGCTTCTCTTATTACATATAAAACCGGTTTTGTCTTAATATGTCCACTTATTTCTGGCCACGTGTGTAGTGCTCCTCCTGCAAAGAATCTTATTTTCACTCTTTCGTTCAAACAAAGACTGCACAAATCACAATTCGTTTAACAATGTACGAGTACAAATTGATTTAAATTAAAGTTACTGGGCTATATCATACAAATTGGTTGATGTTTCATTTATATTCCTATTAAATCTATAAAACATGTTTGTATTACCTCTATAAAACATTTTCGGTACTTTTTCTAATCAACAATAATGTGATATACGAGTCTAAATTCAGATGAGGACACAACGACAATATTAACACATACGACTTGGTTTTATGTCTTACTTGGTGTCGATGTAAATATAAAATTTATTGTGTTGCATGTTTATTTAGCAAAAAAATGAATATTATCGAACTAAATTATCGGATTTATATTAGACTGTTATATATGTCGTTAATGTACCAACCAAAAAAAAAAGAGGTATTTATTATTTACATGTAATGTTGTGAAAAATAAATATTTTCGAACAAAACTTTTGGATTTTTAGATGAGCGGACCGTTATTATATCGTTAAAGTGTCGGCAAAAAAAACTATTATTTGTTTGTCTGATTGGTTAAAAATAAATATTATCGCATTCATATTTAAATTTTGTAACTAGTGATTCATTATATATATGACGTTACGACAAAAATATATATCGGCTAAAGTGTCGACAAAAAAAATATTTTATTTGCTTGTCTAATTGGTCAAAAATGAATATTATCGAACAAAAATATTTAAATTTTTTAATTAACGGTCCGTTATATATGAGTTATATAAATTAATTTTAAAATAATAAATTTTGTCGAAAAACTTTTGGATTTGTAGATTACTAGACTGTTATTATATCCTTATTGTGGCGACAAAAAATATACTATTTGTTTGTCTAATTGGTAAAAATTATATATTATCGAGCAAAGATATTTGAAGTTTGTAAATAAATGGATCGTTATATATTACATACGTTTCATAAAAACTGTTATTCTAACATGTTTTATACAAATTAAGAAAAATAATTAAATTTCTATACCCTTTACAAATACAATAAAAACAAAATTTCTAAATAATAAGATGAAATAATAGGGATAAATAAGAAGATTTAGTTTTAAAAACTGAGTTGAAAATATAAACGACATTGTGACTCTAACGACTTGGGAATTTGAGAATTTAACTAATTAACATAATTGTTTAGCTTGTAGAGGGGATTATAAACTTTAATAGTTTAATCCCATACCTCTTTCATATTTTGTTTTATACTCCCTCTGTCCCATATTACTAAATTTTTTAAGAATTTTTTTTTGTTCCAAAATAATAGATTTTTTCAGTTTTCTATGCATCATTTATATTAATATATTTGTTATGACCATTTGAATTCTGCTGTGTTCTTCTTTATTGACTAAATTTTTATTAATAATTAGTTATTTTTTAATATTTGTGCATTCATCTTAAAAATTTAGTAATATGGGACCGAGGAAGTATCTTTTAATCAAATCAATGTCAGCATTGGCCCTTGATATCACTATTAGAAATCTATCATAATTTTTTCTATTGCATTGCTTAACTTGGTTGTTAACAATTAGAGAGCTAAAAGGACATGGCATAATTCAAGAAGACTAAATGTATTGATTTAATTTGCTATTTTCTTCCTTCAATGAAATTGACTTGATTGTTCACATTATCCAAGTAATCAATCATGCTCCAAATCCAAATCGCTTTAAACCCATTTCCAAAAAAAAAAACTATCTATTTAGTCATAAGCATCGTTCATATTTGTTTTTGCTGCCAATTTTTCATGATATGTGCATTTTATTTTGGTGAGATATTTTTTATAATATGTGCGGACTATTATCAAATCATTAAAATGTCGACAAGAAAAATCTATTATTTGCCTGTCTAATTGGTTAAAATGAATATTATTGCACAAAAATATTTAAATTTTTTAGTTAGTGGTTCGTTATATAGGACGTTACTATAACGACAAAAATATATATCGGCAAAAGTGTCAACAAGAAAAATATTTTATTTGCTTGTCTAATTGGTCAAAAATGAATATTATCGAACAAAAATATTAAAAATTTGTAATTAGCGGTTCGTTATATATGACGTTACTATAACGACAAAAACATATACTCCATCTATTCCATATTACTAAATTTTTAAGATAAAGCACAAATATTAAGAAATAACTAATATTTTATTATTAATAAAAATTTAGCCAATAAAAAAGAACACACCAGAATTCAAATGGTTATAACAAATATATTAATATAAATGATGCATAGAAAACTGAAAAAAACTATTATTTTGGAACAAAATTTTTTTTTAAAAAAATTTAGTAATATGGGACAGAGGGAGTATCTTTGCATGCCTATATTGTAAAAAGGGTATATTAACGAACAAATTTGTCTGATTGTAGTTTAGTGTGCCGTTATATAAATTGATTTATAAATAATAAATCTTGTCCAAAAACTTTTGGATTTGTAGATTACCGGACCGTTATTATGTCGTCATGATTGCGACAGAAAATCTCTTATTTGTTTGTCTAATTGGTAAAAATTATATATTATCGATATTTGAAGTTTGTAAATTTAGCGTGTCGTTATATACTACATATGTTTCTTTAAAAGTGTTATTCTGATATGTTTTATACAAATTAAGAAAATAAGTAAATTTCTACTATATCTATTATAAATACAGTAAAAAAAATCTTTTTCTAAATAATAAGATGAAATAATAGGGATAAAAAGAAAATTTAGTTTTAAAAACTGCGTTGAAAATACAAACGACACTCTTTGTGAAACAAAACAAAATCTTAGAACAATATTTTGTGACTCTAACTACTTGAGAATTTGAGAAATAAACTAATTCACATAATTGTTTGGCTAGTAGAGCAGATTATAAATTTTTAATAGTTTAATCCCATACCTCTTTCATATTTAGGTTTATACCTTTTTTTAAGGCAAATCAATGTCAGCTTTGGCCCTTTGGTATCACTATTAGAACTCTATCATAACTTTTCTATTGCATTGATTAAATTGGTTGTTAATGATTAGAGAGTCTAAAACAAGACATGGCATAATTCAAGAAGATTAAAGTATTGATTTAATTTGTCTATTTTCTTCCTTCAATTGATTTGATTGTTCATATTATCCAAGTAATCCATCATGCTCCAAATCCAAATTGTTTTAAATCCATTTCCCAAAAAGACAATTCCATTTGGTTATAAGCGTCGTTCATATTTGTTTTGACCGCTAAATTTTTTTTATGTTATGTGCATTTTAGTGATATAAGTATCCGAATCAAATTTTTGAAGTTTTTCTCATGCTCCACTATATTTTCTAAAATCGAGATATTACATAAATAACTTACGAAATCTTTAATAGAATTCCTTAACAAAATTAAAACTTTGCAAAGAACCATCAATAGACTACTTATTGTTCGTATGGTACAGGTAAGAATCATCAGTAGGAGATCCGACGGTTGCGGAGAGAGTCGCGTATATCATAATTACATGTGTTGTGTATAGGTAGATTTGATAGACTAATCATAATTTGTAATAAGATTAGATCACAATTTCTATGATGATAATGTAGCATATGACAAAAACAAAAAAAACGTTTAATAGATCGTTATAAAAGGACTTATTATGCTATCGTAATTAGTTGGAATGAGGTATAATTAATTTTACTATATCTATATATAGATATGTCTACCTATATGGTTAACTATCGAACAAAATTGAATGCAAAACATAGATACAGTAAATTTTGTTAATATTAGAAAAATGGATTAACAAAGTTAAATTTTATTTTACGTAAAAGTAAAATAATTTTGATCAGTGGCGTGCAAAAGGGTTGATCTAATTAAGTAACTCACATAAATTAAATAATAATTTATTTTTAGAGAACAATAACATCATAAATGTGCAGTTATAAAACTATTGTATCCATGGATTGAAGGCTATATCGTCAACAATAAGTCGTCATGTAATATTCATCTCAGTCCTCTAGGCTATATATATAGCATCGTTTCTCAATACTGGATTCTAATGAAAAGAAAATTGGCAACAAGAAGAAGAAGAAGATTTGCTCAAAAAAAAAAAAAGATAGCTATTAAAAGCTTAATAAAGAAACGCAGATATTGGCACTAGAATCTGGAAACTTACGGACAACAAAAGAAAAAAAAAGCAACGGCGCATCAAAAAAGCTGAGAGGATTCTCGGAAACGTGGCATAATCACGAGGACGCGCGGCTAAGAAACCGCGGTTTAATGAAAACGCATAAACGCTCACGTCAGACAAAGCCGTTTCGACAAAAGAGCGTTAAATAACGTTTGGGACTCATCAATCGGATGACATCAGCCGCCTTCTTCTGGATTCTTTCATGCCACGTGGATAAATAATGACACGTGGAGTATGATTTAAGGGATGAGAGCCGCGTCGTTTAACCGCAAATTTTAACGGTGGTGGGTCCACCGTCAAGTCTGATTCTTTTTCAGTTTCGTAAAGACGGAATTAAATTTTGACGGCAGGAGGAGACCAAGACCGTGAGTGAGGTCATTTTTTTCTTTTTAAATCTTTTTCTTTTTAACGACATGGTCAACAGTCGACACTTAACACCTACTTCTGTCTTTACGCCTTGATTAATGGACTGGATTATCTTTTGTTTGTGCCCACAGATTATATTGTAGTTACAGAAAATTTAAAACATCATTATCATTAGTTTATGTTAATTACTTTATTAACGATCATTTCATGTTGAATTAGATCAGAAAGCTCTTTTTCGTTTCTCACACCGGAACCGGATATGAACTTAGAGTGATTTAAGAATAATCAAACAAAAGAATCTTTGTGACTAACACTACGTACGTGTTCCACAAAATGTCTAAAGAGTAAAGAGAGATTTGGGGTTAAAGTTTTCACGACTCAACCCATAACTAGACATGCAAGTGCTTTTAGAGATTTTCTTCTCTTACCAACCTTTTCTTTTGATCTAAAAATCAAATCTGCATGTTCGAAGCTGCTATAACATTTAATTATGATCCAGAGTCGTACGTTACAAAGAATAAATTGTACACGTACGATTTACAAACATATCTCTTTTATTTATTTTTTGGTTTTATATAAGTTTTACAAACATATAAACACGTAAATGTGGAAAGTGGGATAATGTAAATTTTGCCACGAAGAAACCGAGATTCACTCATTTTAACTCACTAAAATATCTATGATAAAAAAACGTCTGAAACGCTCGTGATAGAAAACCAAAACAGTGGATACTGAAGCTCCTCTAATCACACCTTTTTTTTTTTTTTTGATTGACAACCACTAATCACACCTTTGGCTCTTGAAGTAGCCAATTTTCTATATTCAATATATAACGAGACTACTCGTTTCATCAGTATCCTTAAGCTTGAAGTCAATGAATTGGGACTCACTGTGAAGTGTTTTATATAATATATCTGTATATAACAACCCATATAATTCGAAGATATGTCATAAATAGACCAGTGTTTATAACAGTTATTACAATGTTTAACAGGTATGCACGTGTTTACTAAAATAAGCCACAATGACAACACATTCTGACTTAACCTCAGATCTTTGGAGAAATAAAAACACGAATCAGAGAAATGTTTTATGTGATCTGCCGTCTTCATACGTGTTCGGGCTTCCAATGTTTTGGATTTATTGTAAACTTCTATCTTCTCGAATTGTGGAGCTCTCTTAAAGCTTCTTAGTGGGTGATATATATGTCTCGAAGAAAAATGATAAATCCACATAACCATCTAAGGGGCGAACTGGGCTCAAACTGAAGAAGACGAAATGGGGCCGGAATTGAGATAAGTCCACTTAACCATCATTGTTGGCATTCTACTTATTTAATATGTTATGACTAGTTAAATTGATTGATGTATCCCTTAATATTCTGATTTTTTCCTCTGTCCTCTCAATTATTATACTTAGAAAACAACATAGGTGGGACTAGTTTATATATGACAAGCAATCATTTTTACACTAATCATTTAAAACATCATTTATATATGACAATGATTTTTGGACTTTTTACTTAAAGAAACAACATTGGTGAGCCTAGTCTACAGACTACATTTACACGAAAACACCGTCCCTTAGATAATTTTTCCAAAAGTTTCAATATGTGAAATAGCCTGATCCTTCGGAGGCGGCCATGTCTGAGTTGGTCCTTGTAATGAAAGGCATTTCTCCTTCACTTTTGTCTACTCCAGAGGCGCCCAGATGATCTAAGCTGGTCCTTGTAATGTGAGGTATATCTCTTATACGGTTTTTTCTGATAAAATAAATAGCTCTCCTCCTACACGATTCATCTTCTTATACCAATGACCGATGGTCTCAACTCCTAAATAGAAAAGAGTACTGTCAAAGATCCACCAGTAACGGAGATAATAGCTTGAAACAATCATCGTGTTCCGGGAAATGCGGTATGGTCACCCAAAATGCCGCAACATAAGCCATCGCCATGAACCTTACAGAAACCCACATCATCCTGTGCGTGGTCACCAATAAATTCTTCAAGGGTTTCATCTTGTATAGTATAATGCTAACGAGAAGAATAAGAGCACCATTATCGGTAGGATACTATCTAACATATATAATATTATATTTTAGTTAAATAGTTATATTTTAAATTATAAAAATAAATTAAACTACTAAAATATTACCAAGTGCAAAGGAGAGTATCTAAATTTTTTTGTTGAGGTTCTTAAACAAGAACATCTCCTCTGTCACTCTCCTCTTTTTTCAATTTTTTTTATCGTTTAGATACCCACTAAAAAACTACCATTGTGGTTGCTCGAACAATGCACAACGACGTGAACAGTGCCACGTTGTTACATATTGCAAAGACTTTAAATGCTGCCGTATTGCCTATAATCGATTTCCCTTTTAATGGTCCATCTTGTAGACGCCGCCTGGAGGGTTTACCCCACCGACATAAGAAACTGAAGCAATCAGGACTGCCACTATCTCAATCGTGTTTCTTGCATTTTGTAATGATTCTATATGCATCTCATGTTCCAAGCTTTTACGACCTCTTTTAAGTTCATGTTTCTTGCTTTTCTTTCTCTTTGCTATCTCTGATGTGCTTATTCCGATTAGGTCAAGCAACCGTATTACCTCTTTTTCATGAGAGCTTCTACAAGTATTATCTATTGGATTAGAGTGGCCTCTGTAATCTTGATTGTTCTAAGCCTTCTCAGAATCCAGTTCTTCTGAAGTTTTGGTGTCACACCTCAGGCAGCTTGATATGAACTCAAAATCAATTAACAACAAGTGAGCTGGATGATTCATGTCTCTTGGATATTAGATTATGTATCATCTTATAGTCAAGGTGGGATTCCTAATATAGAGTATATGGCAAGTCAAAATTTTGTAACTAAAAAGTGCTTTGGGAATTGAGAGTAAAGAGCTAAGGACAAAGAAAACTACACACCGGAGGACAACAAGCCACGGAAGCAGCAATATATAAGACAGAGTTGCCATGTCAAAAGAATCTGGCTGTTAATGCCAAAACTCTCCGCCATGAAAACAAAGGCATCTAGATTTTTGTTTCGTGCAGCGAGATGAAAGACTGTCTCTTTTGACGGCGTGAGAAACGCCGAAAAACAATGGAGCCTCTTCGGACAGCCAGATGCAGAGGTGACAAACCGTTGGCGTTAAGAGCTTCTCCTAGTCTTTCATCGATCCCTAACAATATACTTGTCATTTCAAGGTCTCCTTTGTCACACGCATGATGCAGTAGCGTTGATAGAGAGCCGCACTCGACCACCCAAGCTCTTTTTCTATCTAGCTCTGGATATCTCTCCAGTATAATCCCAAAAATACCTGACAGTGATCTCAACACAATTGTGAGGCAGTGAATTTATATACAAGATTACGAAAAAAATGTTAAACTTACATGTAGATCCACTTGATATGGCGAAGTTGAGGTCATCAAGGTCGACTGAATACGTCTTTTCCACGATGAGTATAGCAGCCTCCATGAAAATGCTAAGGCAAGCTAAGTGGAGGGGTGTTTGGTTTTTGTTATTGCGCGCGGAACATAGTTCCAATTCAGTGTATAAACATCTGCACATCTATGTTTACGTCTCCAAGGAGAGCAGCAAGATGCAAAACAGCAAAAGGTGTGTCTCCGTATGCGGGAACATAGAAGGGAAGGTCAGAGCTCAATAATCTTGGAGACGAGTACTCGGTGACCAAGCTTCGCAGCCATGTGCAAAACCGTGTTGTTAGTGTTTTGTTCCTAGCTTCTCTCCTCCAGCGACGACTCTCTCTCTTCAGCCAAACCCATAAAACCTGGAAGGTCATTTTGAAGGATCACTTGGAAGATCGGCTGCATCTTTTGTCTAGAAAACGAGAGCAAAAAAGTAAGAAAAATTCATATCCCAAATGGTTAGATCACAAGAGATTTTAGCATCTTGACATTTTGGCTTCTTAATTGGTCTTTATCTTTTTTTTTCTGTCTCCATTATATCTAATCATATAACACTGATATATTTGTTTTATATAAAGTGAGTGTAATTTGATGTTAGATTTTCAACTTTCTAGGCTAGAAGACTTTGACCATAGATATATATAGTCAGTCATCTGCTTACAAACAAAAACGCATTTATAATTGACAAACGGCAGAGAACTCGAGGCTGGTCTGGCCATGCCACTGGTTCCTCTCTCTTTCTTTCACGCGCAATTCTTTAGCTTTTCCACAAGAAAGTAATAAATTTTAACAACTACGACACTCGTAGTAGTATACGAGTTGGGGTATATAGGTGAATCTGGCCGCTCCAAAGGAAAACATGATTTTTTTATATTTATTATTGCTTAGGTTTCGGATCAAATTTAAGATTGATTGCAAAAATATCGTAGCAAGTCGAAAATAATTAGTGTTATGTATACATGCAGCACCCACAACTCTAAAGAGTCATGCCCTAATAAAATGTTGATCAATGGGCAAAACATTATATGTCTGACAAGTACGAGTTTAGGTTGTAAAATTGGTTTCTTAATTTCATCGCGTGGCTTTTTTCTAGTCTAGTGGGTCGTTGATCTCTTGCTACATTTTAGTGTGATCTAAATAATCTTATTCAACTTGTCGTACGTACTAATGATGAAAAATTAAAAGAGATACACCGTTAAGGAGAGACTTGTTTACCTTTTTTGCTTCCTTAGTTTTAAGTATTAACTACGTGACTGTTATTGGGCCCAATATAACGCATTTTACTAAATCAAAAGTATAAAACCTTTATTTACCGTTACTTGAAATCGAAGAGACTACACTCTAATATGAGTAAACAATATACATTATACGGGGGAAAAGAAAGAGTTTATACGGACACACGTGATCAAGAACTTTGATTTTGATAAAAAGTGAACAAAGACTTCACATAACAAGAAAGCAGAAACACTTTTATTGCTGAAAACTTGAGAGAGCAAATCATATTCAAAGCATTTACCTAGTGGGAGGAGATAAGCTTTTCTTTTTGGAAATATTTTATTGTCAATATGACATTAAGGACGGCCTAAAATAGTTGGAGCTCGAAGCAAGAAAAAAATGGGGTTTTTTTTTATTATTAGCTTTTTTTTTAATTATTATTAGCTAAACTATAAAAAAAGAACTCTGTCCAGATTTAGTCGTGATCGAAAAAATGAGAATATGTATATATTTTTTTTTGTTTATTAATAGAAAATAATGGAGCTTTTGTTGATGACCAAAAAATAAAAATAAAAAACATTTTTAAAACGGGGATCCAAAACAGCTGTTTCGAACTACTCTGTCCAAGACCGTTCCTGGAAATTATACAATTTTCTAGACGTTTCGAAGAGTTTGCAAGTATCAGTCTCGAGAAATCCACTACTTTCATTCATGGTGGGTATCTCTTCGACTTCTCGGGATCTAGTTTTATGATCATGGTTTCCATTTGCCATGTTTTTTTTTCTGTTCTATTATTAAAATCTTCCTCATCTCAAACTTTAAAACAAGAATGCATCATATATATAAAACAGGTTTTTGGTTGAAAATAATCTTACTTCTTTCAAAAAGTAAATATTATACAATGTTAATCATTATTTATGGCTTACGTTTTTATTATCCTTGTTATCAGTATCTTGTTATATTATACGTACAAGTAGGATTATTATGAAACATTCTTCATTTACACTATCAAATAAATGCTTTGATTTTGCAAGACACAAAAGATTGGGCGTATAAGGTATAAGTATAATATAACTACAGAAAAAGTGAAAATCGACCAGATATTTGAGTATCTTAAATTCGTCACTTTTAATCATATCCACGTGATTACATACAAAAATAAAACAATCAACAATCAAATCCATAATATATTCATTTATTCAACTCATATTGATATATTGTACTATCGTTCGTTCTTATCAGTAATTGAACCACTTGTCAAGCATACATAAACATTGCGGCTTTTTGATTGATTGAGATCTAGAAGTCTAGAACTCGTGATTATTGTTTTTTTTTTTCCTCTACTGATAGATAATCAAGATCTTTGTATTTATTCTCCAAATACATGTTTTAAAATATTTTAATTATTACACTACGTACTACATGTTATACTAATGTATATAAACAGAGAAATCACATGGCTTGTGGACTGTTCTGACAGTGATTAATTATTATGCCATCCCTTAAGCAATCATAGCTTTGTTGAACCTCTTTTCTTATAGTTGTTGCCAAAGTTATGTATTTTTTATCCACTTAGATACCTCTATTTTCACATCACTTTCAATATACCTATACTCTATTTATTTTGTTAACTTTATTGCTCTAGACTTGTAACTATTTTATCCTGGAATAAGTTCTAATTTCAGCATTTTATTTACCTGGAGATTTCTTAAAATATTCTATTCAAAAACCAATATCCACTCCACAAATATATAATAAAAACTATTAAAAATAATAATTGAGAAAGGCTGCCCATGTGAGCACTTCCAATTAAATCTCCAGAATCGATGCTTCAAATACATTGGATGTTTACTAAACAACACAGATATGAACAAACTTCAACAAACAAACACACCCACAAGAAGACCCAATCTTTGTTATAAAACACAACTTATCTCTTTTTAGAGTCTCTTTGTCTTCTTCTTTTTGAACTTCCCTTTTCTTCTTTTGTAATCTCTTGTCTGAAAAGGAAATGGATCTTGTAAGTACAAGTGATTTACGTATTGATGATCTTCTTGAAGATTACTGGTTCTTTGAGAACTTATTTACAAGGAGAGCAAGAGGCTTGAAGTATTGTCACTCAGATCCTTACCTTTCGTCTTCTACTTCAACTTCTGCTGAAACAATGGGAGATTCAGATTCCGGGAAGGTTCTAGAAGCATCTTTAATCAGGGCACCTTCTGTAGATAGTAGAGAAAGCGGATCTCAGATGAAGATGAGGAGGCACTCCGAAAATATTAGGGTTCAAGAACCGAGACAAGTTGGCTCTTCCTTGGATAATAAGGAACCCGTGGTTCTTCCCAAATCTGGATCTCGTTCGGCTCCGGGGAAGATTCAAGAAGCTTCCACAAAACGTGGTTTAATCCGAGCACCTTCTTTGCCGCCTCAGATAGAAAAAAGAGAGGTGGAACGCGAGGCGAAGAAGATGATCAATAAGCTGACAAGGCAGTTCTCTGAGAAGATTAGGTTTCTAGAACCGACGAAGTCTGGTGAGCGTTTCTTGCAGAAGAAGGAAACTATGGTATGGGACAAAGGGATTAGTGAAAGGAACAAAACAAGAAGTAGTAGTAGTAGTGTCAAGATTTGTTTGCAAAGAACTCAAACGATGCCAAATAACATGATAAGAGAAGAAGATAACGAGGAGGACGAGTTTGAAGATCAAGAAAGCGACTCAAGAATGGGATTCTTGATCCGTGAAGCCCTCGCTAGCTCACATAATGTTCCAAAGGTATTAAATGATTCACTCTTAAGAGAAAATTGTTTTTGAGAATTTGAAAACCATATTAAAGTTTGAATCTTGGTGTAGGCTTCAAGCAATCAAAGGCTGAGACCACCAAGAAGCTTGAGATCAGAAGACACTGTTCTGGTCAAACAAGGAAGCTCAAGTCCCAAAACGCTGCGTAAAACGTTAAGCAGCATAGAAACAACCAAAGAGATTCAGAGGCTGAAATTTAATGAACAACTGGTCGAGCCACGTGTCGCAAGCGGACTGGCTACACCGCTTAGGGTTCCAAAGGATTCAAGAAAAGAAGTGAAAGATCAAATCAAGTTCTGGGCACGAGCCGTAGCTACTAATGTCCGACAAGACACTATTCTGTGTTAACTGTGTTTCTTTGTAACACTAATTAACTGTGTTTCTTTGTAACACTATTCTGTACAGATGATTCTTATCTTGAACTCTTTTGTGTTCTTTTTTTTGTTTCTTCTGATCCTCCTGAAATAATGAGATTCCTTTATTTATGTGATGATGATGTTCTTCTTTCTTCTTTTTTTGGGCAAGAAAAAGTCATCAATATGATGAAGAAAATGGGATGAGAGATAAACAACAAACATTATAATCATTTTACCAAAAAAATAAGAACATCGTAATAATCAATATTTTAATGATAATTTTGTATATAATTTTATCCAAAAAAAGAACATAATAATTAGTGATTTGATTGCGACTTTTGCAGACTTTCCTAGAAGTATTCGAAATAAAGTAATCATTTCAATTTTTTAACATTACACGTAAAATACGTTGAATCATGTTTGTTGGTTAAATATAAAATTGTAATGACTTGGAATTAACGAGATTGAACCGGTTCTTGATTGCAGATATCTCTCGTAAGACCAAAACAATAATACTATATGCGTTTATTCAACTTCTATATTTTAATAGATAATGTCATAATGTAATAAGCCGAGCATCCTTTGAAAGGATTACTAACTCATATTTAGTTTTTTTTTTGTGAAATCTGAACCGTTTGCATAAACAAAGGCCGATTTGGGTGAAACGAAGAATATTGCACAAAATAATCTCATTACATTTTCTTTTATTTCTTTGTCAACACAATTATATATCATAACTTCATAACATAAGACCGTTAATTACGGGTAATTGTTTGGACGTGTAGTTGCTAACTGCCAATAAACTCCATGACATTTACTATTTTTGCTACCATATTACCTTACAAAAAAGATAGACACGTTTAACTAACAGACAAATCTCACCAGACCTTTTACACTTTAACAGATGACCAAAAACAGTGCCTAAGGTCAAATCTCAAGTAGAAAAAATAAGATATTATGACTTTTTGAGAGCATCCAAACAAAATAACTGAAAACACACAGATTTTTTATTTAACACACAAGTACCATCCTTTTAACAAACAAGTAGCCAAATGGTGTAAACAAACCAAAACAAATAGCTACTTTTCTGAATATTACAGTTTTCATCCACTATAATTTCTTGTTTTATTCACGTCCATATTACGTACAATCGTCTTTTACCAAATGTAGTCAGAACACTCGAACATAATTTTCAAATCAAAATAATATTAAACGTTTCTTTTCTGAACATATCAGTCTCGAAAATCTTTGATTTTTTTATATATAAAAAAAAGAAGATCAACACATCAATATACTTTAAATAAAATTTTGAAACTGTTTCGTTCCATGTCTAAAATATGGACATGAATCTCATTTGTTTACATAAATCATTTAAGGCTCCGAATGGAGAAACCGGATCATGCAGATCAATTGTGGATCTGGCGGTTCTGGCGGATCAAGTGTGGATCAAGCGGTTCAAAATATATTGCTTAATGGGAAAAGCGGTTCATAACATATATTTAAATAAAATTTGATATAATAATTATAATTACGTTTATAAATTAAAAAATAATACATCGAGTAAAAAAAAACAATTTAACATCAAATATTTCAATTTTCCCGTAACATATCTGCAATCTCTTCTCTGATGTATATCATATGATTTCCTGCAGCTACCTCTGATGCTTCAATGTTGCCTAGATCAATTTCAGATTCTGTGTTATCAAACTCAACCTGTTACATTATTTCTGCAAAATCTTCATCTGAAAAGTTTGAAATTCTTATAAGATTATGCAGTCCCATTGTAGTCTTATCACTTTTTTTGTACTTCAATATTATATCTAGGAAACTCAGAAAGAATCCTCCATTTTTTTCCAAACTTTAAATTTCCTCTCAACAACAGTACGTAATGATGCATGCCATCGATTAAAAAATTCTTGCTTATTTCGAGGATGAGGACCATTGTTGAACTGCGACATATGGTACCAAACAACCATGTTTATTTAGATATCTAGAATCAACTACATAATACTTATTAGCCGGAGGCAAAGGAAATTCAACGTCATTATCTTGCGCCATCGTTAGAACTGTTGTATCGTGACAAGATCCTGGTGCTCCATTCCAAACATATGTGAACAACATATTCAAATCACAAATTGTCATGATCATGTTAAACGATGTTCTATTGTGCCGACTCCAATACATTTCTTGTAATTCAGGTTTCACCTTTACGCATACATGAACTCCATTTATTGCTCCAACAAATCCACTAAAAAGGGCCAATATTTTGAATCCAATAGAAGCCTGTCAGGAATCCTGAGTAAATCTTGTCTTCTTGAAGTTATGATAAAATCACAAGCAAGTAACTCAGTCGCTGTAAGCACTTAAAAGAATTTCCTTTTCACTGTCTCTTGAGTTCTTCCGAATCGCAATCCAACATCTCTTTGAACTTCATTGTGTCCACATATTCGTAGAAATATTGCCACATTTTCTTCAATGCTAACATTAAATGTTGACCGTAAACCATAATTTGTTTTTAGGTTATCACATAAGGTTCTAAAACAACCAAGTGGCATTCTTAGTAGTTGAAGACAAACAACATGATCTTCTTGTAAGCGTCGCCAAATATTCCTCCACCCCAAACCATTATCTGTTTGTACTGGTCCTCTTCCAAAATATCGATTGAAATAATTTAGTGATGGTTGAATTATTAACTCCTCAAATTGCTCGTTTTCCAAATTCCATAATTCAATTCTTTCTTCATAACTTAGAAAGCGGAGTCCTTGTGATCGGAGCTGGCATATACGAAAAGCCTAACATTTAAGAACATAAAAATAAAAATAAAATTAGATAAACATCATTAGATAAATAAAATCATAATTAACACGAATGAAAAATACATAATAACTAAATGATTTTATAAAAAAAAATTAAGTCAAACAAGACAGTGTCACCAAAAACAAAGTACTACTAATCTAATCTTCATCGCCTGAGTCGCTTTGATGAGTTTCGTTTAAATTTGGTCTTCGTCGTGTTCCCAAAATGTTGAATAATCTCCCTGCTCTACGTCTTTGAACTGTTTCCACACTAGGAAGTGGTGTTTCCTCTGTAACTCTTTCTTGAGCATTTGTTCTTGTTTTCGTTTGAGTTCTTAGTGCAAATCCGTGTTGCACATTTGTTGGTGGATCCCATTGTGAAGCACTCGATGATGAACCCCACTGCGGAACATTTGATGATGAACCCAAATGTGAAATATTTGGAGGTGTTCCCCATTGTAGAGCACTTGGTGGTGAACTCCATTGCTGTGCATTTTCTTGTTTACTCCATTGTTGAGTGTTTGGTGGAGTGCCCCATAATTGAGTGTTTGGTGTCGTTCCCCATTGTTGAGCGCTTGGTGGTATGCCCCATTGTTGAGCGCTTGGTGGTGTGCCCCATTGTTGAGCGTTTGTTTGTGTGCCCCATTGTTGAGCGCTTGGTGGTGTGCCCCATTGTTGAAAAGGATTACTCCATTAACCACTTGTATTACCACTCGAAGATGTACTACCAGAATAAAAACTACTTGAACCTGGACTTGCAAAATTTCTTCCTGAGCTTAGAAGTTTTCCAACACGTTCATCATCGCGTGTAAATCCAGTTAGAGATTGTAAAAATCGTATCCTATCTTCGAAGGTGTTGTCAGCTCTATCAATGAAATACTTACGCCAAAGTTCGTCTTCTCGAAATGCTTGGATGCATGCCCAGTAAATATTTGTATCCTTCGGTAGCTCCATCGATTTAAATATCTTCACAGCCACATCAAAATCGTTGTAATCTTCTTTGTCAAATGGGTTTGGACGTAAACTTTGGCATTGAAACTTTCTAAATCCAGTCATTATCTCTCTTAGGGTTGTCTCAAATGATTGGTTCTTACGACTTCCTCGTGAACCACTTCCAAAAGTGACTCGTGAGTTTCCCGCAGATCTTCGTAAAGTACATGAACGTCTTCCTCTACCTCGTTGTTGAACTCTAGACCCAGAAATTTGAATCGGATCAACTGTTGAAGAACTATGTCGTATATGTTCACGGGTAAACTCGTTCGAAGGACGTGTTTACTCATCAATGTTAACGCGATACACCTCTTCGTTTTCTTGTGTCTCCGGAACTTGACTGTGTGGCATTTGATTACGATATGTTTCTTGATGCATCTCGTCTTCAATATTAGTTGCACCTTCATTCATCATTTCTTCTCTTCGCTGGTTGATAGAATATTGATTATGGGATTGGACATTGTATAAAGTGAAACAACGTTGCATCACATCCCACAACTGTGGCGGTTTTCGTTTAAATGATTTTACAATTTTACATACCTGTTAAAAAATTATTAATAATTATTGTTTACTTAATTTGACTATTCAATTTGAAAAATGAAAAAGATTATGACTACTTACTTCATGATCTTTCCACCGTGATTCAGATGCATGAATCTCAAATGTAATAGGTTCAACCGTGATGCCCGTAGAATCCATAAGAGCCAGATACTTCTTATACTTCTTTTTCTACTGAAAAACTTATACGTTAGATTAACACCAAACTCCTCGTTGAACTTTTTAACCATAAATTCTTTATCCAAAGTTGTGGGATCTTTTAAAAGTTAATTATTCATCCTAATCGCTTTATCATACATCTCAAAAAATATTCTGTCTCGGATAGAAGTCTATTTAAAATTATCTGCGCCTTACATGTTATAAAAATTCTCAAATATTTATTTTATTTAATTATAACTGCACTAAAAATTATAAAAATAAATGTGAACTATTTACCCGTGATGATGTTTCTGTGGGGACACTTGTATTTTCTTGGACTGAAGCATTTGTATTTTGCCGGCGGTTAGACGACATATCTACAAATTTAAAAATAAAATTAGTAATTTGTTTTATTTTAACAATAAATAATTATATTTATTCATAAAACAAAAAATCATACATTGAGTCAATATTAAATATTTCATTGTCACTAAATTTTGATCATACAGATACATATGTATTAAAATTGACAAATATAATTACTGTTACTTTTACATTTACAATAATGTACAATTATCTATAAATAATAACATGTCATCCATAAAAAACTATAAATAATATCATGTATTTTTATAGTTACTTAACATAATATGCATACTTAGAATTATTTAATTGGCATGTTTATAATATATAACGACAATGTTCATATCTTTTTATTATAAATGAAATATCTGTATTTTGCTTGAAAAACTGATTAATTTTTTTTCACTATTTTTCTTAGTTTTTGTTCAATTTTTTTATTATTAATAAAAATAAATCAAATATTACAATTTATGTTTTTATAAATACATATAAATATCACTATAATTTATGTTTTTAGAAATAAATATAATCATTACTATAATTTATACTTCTGACATTGCTATGTAAATTAAAATTAATGGTTTATCTTAAATTATTTTACTAATTTCACTAAACTACTATATTACAAAACATAATCATACAAAATTTATAGAGTTTAGTATAAATATTATGTTTTGTACACACTTAAAAAATATTATACAAATATTTAGAAACCTAACTATATTTATAAATCTAACAATTATGTTTATTACTAGTTTTCAATATATTATTATAGTGAAATTCTACTATAAAAACATATATATATAATAAAATTATATATAATAAAATTACATTATAACATACATTTGATAGACTATGATGAACCTGATTTGTTTTTTTTTTCGTGGTGAGAAGATTTTTTTTTCTTTCGGATGTTTATATCAAGTTTTGCAAACTCTTTCTTTTATAATATTCATATATATATATATATATATTATTTCTTGAAACGTGTGTAGATAATAAAAAAGAGTGTCATCTTCTTGGTTTTGGTGACTGTTTGTCCTCCCACTATTTTCTCTTAAAAGAAAAAAAAAAATTTTAAAAGTGAATCATCCATTTATTTTTTTACTTTATACTAAATTGTTGAATAGGGAATCGTAAAAAGTCCATCCACTTAAATGTTCATCCACTCTATATACTCTTATCTCACTCTCTATTGAACCCTAATTCTAATAACATTTCGATTTTGTTCTTTTTAATATTTCAGACGTGACAAACTGACAACTCTTGTTTTGTTTGCACGAACGTGACAACTTCTTTTCAGTAATTTTTTTGTGTTGGGCTTGCCGGCTTGTTGGTCACTATTTTGTTTAAGCTCCTTTTGAATCAATAAAACAAAAGTGACCATACATTCAAAATTTGTCTTTTTTTTTTTTTTTAAAAAAGCACAATCGTTATTGTTTTAACGATTTATTTTATGAAATATTCAGATAGTATCGCAACATCGCTCCCATTTCTTAATCGAAAGTTTTTTTTTTTGGTGGTGTGAAAGTTTTATTCATCCATGAAAAATCATAAACATGAATACAAGATGGATCCCCCTAAGATACTTTCTAGAAATCCTCAACCAGAAAAGCCCTAAATGTATCGTCATCACAGGCCCACAAATTCTCTAAGCCCAATATAAGCGCCATCGTTTACTTGTAGAATCAAACAACTGTGTTTTCATTATGTTTGGGCACAAATCAAACAACTGTGTTTGTTGCTAAATGAATATTTAATTATTCTATTCATTAAAAAAAGATGAAATTAGTGTTTCTGTACCATATGTATATATCTATTACATGTAGTTTTATATAGAATCTGACTGGTGGTAGAAAACTTTTGAATTGTAAATAGAAATATTATTTATCCAAATCTTAATAGATATAAGTGGTAAAAAATATGAGAACAGTTCCCTGAAAGTTACGATCATCATTACGAAACAAAGTTACAGGATTAGACTTAATGGAGATTCTATACAAGATGAGAACTTTGTGGACGCATCTATCATGAGAACTCAACTAGATCATACTGTCAACCCTACACAAAAGTTGCAAGCGATGGAATGGACCATGGTCAAGGGTCCAGGAAAATGCGGTCGCGGCGGCCGTGGTGGACACTTTGGCTAATCCTCATCTCTCCTTTTAGTATAATTTCATGCTACAAAACTTTTCCTTGATCTTCTCATATTTTGTAACCAAATGTATGTTTAATCCTTTCAATTTTTACTCTTTAAAAAACTATATGACCTTGAGTCATAGCGGGTACTTAATTCAGTTATATAAATTGAAAACCTTTTTTTTTTTGTCAACCACACATTTATTAGAAAGATACACTCTGATTGGTCGCTCAATCTGATGAAAAAGAGTTTATAAAAAGAGAAATCAGAAAGGAGCAATCTAGAGGTTCGTGCTAAGCAATCCGCTTTTACATTACATAAACAAGAAATTTTGAGAAATGTGAAGAAAGGAAAAAAAATAAACTCCGAGCAAACCAAACTCGTCTAGGAAGTTGGTGAAACCAGGCCACTCATTAGGAGACTGCAAACTTTTTATAGAAAAGGAAAAAAAGAATTAGGAGAAGAGTTCGAAGTAGTATATGAAATATTAGGTAACAATCCGCACTATGTTAAGAGAAATTTTTTTGTAAATTTTTTTTTGGATATTGACAAATTCGAAATTATCAAAAAAAATTCATATATATCGTAACAAACATTGTATAGAAAATACACATTTAATATTAGTCAAACAAATATTAAATTACATATAACCTATATATGTCACATTTATCGTTCCCAAAAAATGTAAATTAATTATTTTTGGAAGAAACTACAAAAATATACGGTATTAACTTATCTCAAAAATTATATTTTAGATTTTTTTTAAAAGAACTAAATGACATACTTTTATAATTAAGTGTATTCATTAAAGACATAAAGATAATCAACCAAATCTGAGATGAATGAGATTACTTTTAACTTTTATTTTTGTTTGTAATATATAAGATTGATACAATATAGATAGTGATATTGCTTTCGTTCTACCTCCTTCATTGTATTGTATTGTTTTTCCAGTTTATTTTCCCGTTCCTTATTTGATGTGGGCAATCAAATCTTAAGCTGACTGACTAATACAGTCAATAAAAAAACAAAAAAAAAAGGGAATAATAATGGAGCATATTCTCTTCGAGGGTTTAGTACATTTGAAAGAATCTGATCCAAACTCTACAGTGGAAGCAATGTTATAACCCCATAAATATAGTTTTTTTCTTGGCATAACCCCATAAATATAAATATACACATATTATGAATTTTGTTAAAAATTCGTGCTTATCTTTTTATAAACTACTTGGGATTTTTCCAACACATACGTGTATGGCTAGTGTTATTTTGTACGGCTGCTTCGAGTATAAAACCATATCAAAATTTTATTAGATTATCTTACAAACAAATGACGAGGAACTCGAGTTATATTGTTGGCATGTCAATCAGATACACTTAGAACGATGTCATAGATTTAAGTGTATGTCGATTTCATTCTACTATATGTTTGACAAAGAAAAGGTCAAACGTATATATACTTAGCTCAAAGTACGATTGTTTGGTTACAATACATACAACACAAGTTCTCTCGGTTCGTTTAAATTGTAGGTATATATTAACATAAGCAATCATATAAATTCTTCAATTAAGATCACTGAAAGAATGATTAGTAGGATAAATATGTAGCACCAAGATCAGTGAAAGTATATATATTTATAAATATGTGTAATTGTGTTGATCAATAGTTTCATGTTTATTACCAGTGCGAGAATGGTATTCAGTTTAAAATAGATTGATATGACTATGAGGCATCATTTTAAAAAGACGTGTACTGGATCTTTAATATACAATGATAAAGAATCTAAAGTAGTATATGAAAAACATCAATTAGTTAAAAAACTTATGACACTTAACATTAGCAAATTTTTTCAGAAGAAATGTTTTGGAGTTACAAAACACAAATTAACAAATCTTTAAATCAGATAACTACAATAAGAGTTTGAATTTCTTAGATAGGATGTGGTGTGTATATTTTAGATTGTTCACAAAGTTGTGTAGCCATTAATTTTAAATTAATATTGGGCATAATTAGGTGTCAAGCTGGTTCAACAAAGAAAGCACATGGGGACACTTCCCCAAAGCTTGTGTTTGGAAAAAAAAACCCAAACAATTAATAATAACTTTGCTCAAAATCAATCTAGTATCTAATGCAGAAAAAAAAAAATATTCAGAAACTTTCACTTATATAAGTCACCGAAAGCTACAAAATTGTAATGGAATAACTAAATAAATAGCAAAAACATCTCAATGTGGATCATTTAATGAATACCAAAACCTTTTTTTTTTTTTTCTATAGCAATGAAAATATTATCTACATTGATTAAACTTATCTTAGCTAATAACTCATTCTTAATTCATGGTTGGCATGCTTCAGCAATCAGCTATAATAAAAACGAAAACATAAGATATGAGATCAAAAGTGTGTACTAATTAAAGTCACTAATGAAAATAAGTAAATACTCCATTTATTATACATAATAACTCCGACGCCGTTTTAGGTCTATAATTAGGGCACTATATTACCTTTTTAATATTATATATATAAAAAAACAATATGCAGGAAAAATGAGAAACCAATGAAAAAACAAAAATTAATGAAAGAAAAAAGAGAAACCAATGAAAAAAATAGGAAAAAAAGAGAGAATATAAAAGATAAATGCGAAATAAATAAAAGCTTCCGTCACAGTGAAATTAGAATCAAGAAACCGACGTCTCTCTCTTCTCTTCCTCACCTCCTCTTTCTTCTCTTCTGCGGATCTCTCTCTCTTTCTCTCTCTCCCTGATTAAACCTCTAAAATCAGGTAATCATCACGTTAATCGGGTTCTCTAGCTTTTTATTTTTTTATTTTTATTCCCAGTTTCTTTTGGTCCTGGGAGAAAAATTATTTGGTGGGTTTTGTTTGATTGTTTTAATTGTGTTATCATCAACTTTATCTGAAGAAATTGCATTGTTCTGGGTTAGTTTGTTTTTATGATGTTAATCTCTTTTGATCATCTAAGATTGATGATTCTTTTTGGTTATCTTACAGGGAGATTCTCAGGAAATTAGCAAGTCTTTGTCTTTTGCTGCTGTTTGCACAGCCCCCATTGAAGCTTTTTCTCACAATCTTAATGTTCTCAAGGTCAGAATTTTGTTCTTGTTTCTGCTTCATTTATTCTCATTGTAGTGAGGCATGGTGGCCTAGTTTCCTGTTAATGTAAGAAAGTTTTGATCTTTTTCTTTGGCTTTTTTCAAGAATTGGTATTGTTTTATGAATTTGGTTTTTGATTTCTGCAGCTAAAGTTTCAGTCTTTTTCGTTTAGTTTTCGTGAAATTGATCTTGGCTTTACCCTGTTAGCATGAGTTTGAGAATGCACAATGCAATCTTCCGAGAATACGGTTTCTTTTTAGAGATATTTTGTGAGGCCAAATCAAGGAGACCATGTGTTTTGTATGTTTTGGTTTCGTTACTTATTCCCAAACTCAGAAGTTGACATGTGCAGATGACAATGTGATAGCTTAGTTTTTGGTATCAGTTTGAGATGTAATAATGTTGCATTGGTATGAATTTAGAAGTTCGACTTCTTACTCAGTCGTATACTTTGTTGTGTCACCATATGGTTGTTGATGTTTTTATGAATCAAAAACCTATCAGAGGGCTTCTGCAGCAAGCGAAATGGGACAAAGAAATAGGACTGTCGATTTAGAAATGGAGCAGCAGCAAGCTCAAGCTTCTCTCCAACCAGAACGTTGCATCCTTTTAGGCAGCTTTCCGCAACAACCGGATAATAATAATACTATTCCTGCCATGGTTGCAAATGTTCCTAATTTAGAAGCTCATTCTCTCCTAGACCCAACTTATGACAACTCAGCAATGTTCTACGGGCTTCCTCAGTACCATCATCATCCTCATCAGCGTGCTCCAACAAACTTCTATGTTCCCTATGTGGCATTTCAGGCTCCTCCGGGTCAGTTACCATCTTCAAGCAGTCACAGTGTAGTTGGAGTAAGTCCTGATCATGAATACGAAAGAAATGCTCATTTTATGGATCACACAAGAGGGACATATAAACGAAAAAACGCTGAAGGAATACCCGGACAACCTCAATATTTAACCTTACCAGCTCCATTCAACACACCAGAGATAATAGCACCTTTTGGAGGCGCTAGGAACAGACCAGGAGCTGTTACAGTGAACCCTGTTCTTCCTCCTCATGCTCCAAATACCTTTGTTCAAGGAAACTATGCAGGTCATCACCCTTTTCCACCTCCTGGCTCAATCTGGTATGATCAACACCACGGCAGATCTGATGGCTCACCTTCGTTTTGGCCCCACACACCTTACATGCACGGTACTTACTAACACACAATCTCTTTTTAAAGTTTTGAAATTTGTAATCTTATTTATCTATCTTTGAATGACCGTTTAGGTAGTAACATTGTCGCTGGTTCCATTGAGTCTAGTAGCAGAAACCCTACAGCATTTATGTATCCTTCTCAGTTAAACCCGAGG
Organism: Crucihimalaya himalaica; assembly: GCA_004349715.1. Taxonomy (NCBI): domain Eukaryota; kingdom Viridiplantae; phylum Streptophyta; class Magnoliopsida; order Brassicales; family Brassicaceae; genus Crucihimalaya; species Crucihimalaya himalaica. The sequence continues at coordinate 910,790 of SMJT01000057.1, read as the reverse complement.
GACCACTATTATAGTCATCATCACCACTCGGCACCTCCTCCTGTACAGGGCGTGAGAGGCCAGAACGCCACGTTATATCCTCACATGGCTTCTTCGGCCTCATACAGAGTTCGTCCTGGGAGTTTTGCTCCTCAGAACACAATGAATGGTGGTCCCCCGGGCTCAGAGATGGGTACGAGTCACGTGGGTCCAGTTCAACCAACCGGGTTTCGGATATACCAGCATAATCAACGAGATGATTCTGTACCTGTAGCAACTCTTAGACAACACCGTGGAGGAGTTCCTCGGCTTAGAGTGATGCCTGATGATGTAACTTTCTTAGCTCAAATTTTCTGTCCCATCTTTTTCATTTTCTGTCGTTGCTCAAGGTTCTGTATCTTTTGGTTCTCTCAATGTGTGTAGGAAGTTGCGCTTTTGGAGTTTGGTGACTTCCTTGGTGGTTCTGGAAATAATCACATTGATCATCATCGAGATATGCGATTGGACATCGAGGAAATGTCTTATGAGGTGATCCCATCATCACACTTTACCAATGCTGTCTTTAGTTATCTTTTCCCTGAGAAGATCTTGAAATTAGCATGAGCTTGAGAATCCACAATGCAATTTTCTGTGATCACGGTTAGGATTTTGTTGATCTGATTTGGTAACCTGGAGTTTGAACAGGAGCTTCTTGCGTTGAGTGAGCGAATTGGAACCGTAAACACTGGTTTGCCAGAGGAAGATGTTAAGAATCATTTGAAAACAAGAACATGTTCTGGAATTAACCTTGAAATCGAGTCGTCGTCTCCAAGAACTAAAGATATAGAAACTGAACCGTGCACGATATGTCAGGTAAAAAAATAGCCAACTCCCAAAACTTTTTAATAGCTGCACAGGCTTGGATTTAGAGCTCTAAAGATTTCTCTCAAAATCTTTCTGTACAGGAAAGCTTCAAGAACGAAGAAAAGATTGCGACTTTGGATTGCGGGCACGAGTATCATGCAGAGTGCTTGGAGAAATGGCTGATTGTGAAGAACGTTTGCCCAATCTGTAAATCAGAGGCACTGGTAATGGAGAAGAGAAAGGTATAGGAAGAAGCATGGCTATCTAATCTATTGGGTTTATATATATTTATTTATATATAAATGAGACTTTTAAAGAAGAGAAGAAAACAGAGTTTGGGTTTGTTTTCAGCTCCAAAAGAATTTTCTGTAAATTTGTACTTTTTTTTTGTGCACATAATATGTGTGAATGGTCAAAAACTGTCATCTTTTAATTGGGTTCTTGGCTACGTGATAATGAAAAGTGTACAGGCTAATTTGGTTTTTAAGGGTTTTTTTTCTTATACTTCTCATGTTTTTTTGTCATTTGCTTAGACTTTAATGATCTTATTTTTGCGTAGTCATTTGCATATTATTCTACAAATTCGTTTTTTTTTACTATTCTTAAGTTTCAAAATAATGGAAACCACATCAAATGCATCTATCTTAAAAGACCTCGAAATTAGTAGGTCCGTATATTGATTTCTATCTTAGAAACAAATATAAAAAATCACAATTACAGTAAACTTTTTAGTAAAACTATAAAATGGGTTTCTTCTACCTTGGGTGAACTACTAAAAATTGTTAGGCAACAATAAGATAAAAACTATCGAAAATTGAAGATCTTGTTCCCATTCCCTCTGTGTTCTCGCAAGAAGTCTCTGTTGTTGCTACTTTTTAACAGTCCGTCCACTTTTGTAACATACCCAAACTCTCGTCCGTAGATATGACTTGCACATGCCGCTTTGTAAGTCATCAACTCCCAGTCTCCTGTCAATATACCGTTTTTTATTTCTGTCTCTAGCATTTCTGGGGAGAAATGGCGGTTTAGCCACCACTTAGCCCGAAGAAACCATGATGTATTGATGAACATTTTTGGGGTCGGGTTGTATCGAACAGAATATGTTTGTGGGTTCCGTTTATCTCCAGATCTGTCGTCGAGGCATACTGACATTCGGTCTTCATCAAGATTCTCAAAGAAGTGACTGAAGCAAGAGGCTAACTCTTTCCAGATTTCAGGCTCAGGAAAAGATGCTTCTACATGCAATGCTATCATTTCGATTAGCGACTCTCTCCTATACTCATCTGTAAGTAAACAAACAGTATTAGAGAAGGCTTAGGCAAGATTCAAGGTCTTAACACTAAACATGTTTGATGGCTTCATCATATATACCTTCTATGCACATTCCAATAAGCTTCTTTAGGGTAGCTACACAACTAGGATCAATCTTTAAGATATCTTCATAGCATTTTGCGAGCATGTCACTGTTACGGTGAAATTTCTCCATCATTAGGGCCTTAATCCTACAGTTGAGCAAAAGAACCAAAATCCCCCTTCAGAAAATCCTCTGTTTCCATATTCTAAAGTCCTAAGGCGGTGCATATACTAAATAGAAAATGAAAGAGATCTTTTGTACCTGAAAGGTTTTATGTCATGTACTTTTTTGCACATCTCCTCGACCACTTTCATCGCTTCATCTACATGACCTCCAATTAACAGAAGCTATAAGGGAATGTAAGAGAAGAGAAAGGAAAAAACAAACATCTAATTAGTGTGACATTCCAGCTTTAAGGGAGGAACATGATGACAATATTAGACACGTAGGCAAAAATAATTTTATCTTTTTTCACCTTTACAAGTGGATGTAATGCAGCCAAAGAGACATGATGCGGGGACTGAAGAGTTTGCCGCATATATTTCACAGCTCCCTTATAATAAGAATCATTGACAATCTTTCTGTAGCATTCAGGATCTTCTGGCGGTTTAAAAGGAAGCAACCATGGATCCATGTCGCCTAACATTGAAAAAAAAAGAAGCCACAGATTCAACAGACCTGGTTCTGGATTATAGCATAATGCAAGCTAAAGAAATTTCATTAGTACTGACCAAGAATATTAATAACAGTGGGATCAAATTCAGCTCCATCTCGCAAAGAGGCATCGTTTTCTTCAGAGGTCGCATAGAGTTGTGGTGAAGTGGTAAAATGCGGAGTACTCTTCAATTTTACCTTCGTATCCATCCTTGTCCCTGAGTCACTGATGGATAATTGGGTAACTTTCTTACAATTCATGACGGAAGTCTCTGAATCCTTTCTAGCAGAAATCTCTGACACCCCAGAGCAAACCGACTCATCCCTGCCTGAACACTCAACCAGACTATCAGATCTTGATCCCGACATATTGGATATGCTTTCGATACAATCTGCCTCTTCAGGCTGCAACTCCTTCAAGAATTTAATACACCACAACTTGTAGAACGTGATTCCTAGAAAAAGATTGGCTTGTGGAAGCATTCCGAAATCACGGTTCTGCATCAAGCTATTAAAAGATAAAACAGAATTCATCAAAATTAATCCAAGCAGAAACGTAGCAGACCACCCTCAGGTGGTGGAATTATGCATTGGTGGATAAAGATTGACTATCTCTGGATAATTAGCTAAACATAAAAACTATCAATATACACAATTACAAGATAACATGTGCACTGAAAGTATGATAACTATCAAAAGCAAACTATAGAAATCCCAACATCCTATAAAAAAATAGTTCAAGAAAATATCAACTGTACCTGGTTGCAGCACTATAGGCCGCTTCGCTCATCTCATGCTCAATAAAATGACAAACTTGCTCGTACCAAACCAAGAGCCGCTCCTGTCCAAATGACCAAGTAACTCAATGTTATACTAGAGCCTTGGAGCAATATTCAAACAAAATGCTATATTGTCCAATAACTACTATATACACAATCAAGTTAACGAATTACAAATATAAAAAGGAACCTCTTTATGTTGTTTACCAATCTGCCCAATCCAAGTATCATATATTCTTCCAATCTCATCGGCTTTGTTTTTCTTAGTTTCCGAGTGACTCACAATTTGTATATGAGCCTGCAAAAAAAAAAGGAACAATAAGGAACATACAGCACCATTTCATATTTTGGAGATAAAAAGCAAAACTTAAGAACTCAAAAGACCTCGTATTTGAGGCGATTCATCTTTGGACAAGGATTTTTAATTGTTCCTTTCATCAGAACAGAAAGTACACGACTTGCATCACTCCAGTTTCTCTGACGAAGTAGCTCACGAAGGATTCCTGGTAATCTATTGAGATACTCCCTTCTGCTTGCCTTTGGTCCAAGATTCAGAAGATAAGATGGTTTTGCCCTACAGTGATGAACTCTCTTGGACTTATGTCTATCTAAGAAGATAGAGTCAATATCTGAGCTATTCACTCGACGACGCTTGGCTTTACTGTCTTCAAACTTTTCAGAATTCTCTTCGATTTTCACCATTACCATTATCCCCAAATCTTCGTGACAAACAATACCCAGAAGCTATATAATTGTCTAAATCCGAAATATAGCTTGGAGGTTACGATTTCGGGAGAATTGTAGAACCCAGAAAGAGGAGGACGAGGAAGACTTGTAAAAGTTACAAAAGATTAAGCTTTTTTTCAGGTGATATTAGAGTTTTGGAAGAATTAGAGAAAAAGGAAATGCTTCCAAAACCCTAATGCCACCATAGAAACAGAGCGAGAGAAGATAGGTGCCAAGGAAGGAGATGTTCATTTTGACTTCGGTCTCCTTTATGGGCCTCTAGGCCAATTTTAAACTGGGCTCAATTGTTTTATCTAATTCGAAATACTCAAACGCAGCTCAGCGTCGCGATCTTCACCGCTCTTTTGGTCAACACTCGTCTGATTTTTTTTCTATATACAGAATTTAGAAAAATGGATTTTTGAAATAGTTATTGAATTTTTTATGGTATCTACAATGTCGGCAAAATTGACTAATATTTGATATTTGCCCTTGAGATCAGCTTAATATTACACGTGTGGCCGCGTAATCAAATCCGTTAATAATGACCAACGAACGTTTCTTAGCTTAGCTAGGCATACAGTTCCCGAATCGCCCTTACCAACTTTATTTTTATTTTTCAGCCCCTACCTACATTAACACTGTTGAAATTGACCCCAAACGTTTTTTAAATTGAGATTAACGTCAACAGTTTTTTTTATAAACATCATTATATTATTTAAAAAGATTTTTCAGGCAATTCGAAGATATATTTTTACGAAATACATATATTACGGAAAAACATGAACTCGTAGCGCTAACTTATCCGCGTTTTCATTACAGCGTCGAGAAATTAAAGAAATCGTAAAAAAACATCTAACAAATTTTTTGACTATAAACACTAAAACAAATTTGAAGAAACATAATCTTTACTGTTTATAACAAAAAAAAAAACACCCCATCATAAATAACCGAAATTTCAAAATGTAGATATATCTACCCCACTAGAAATGATAATAAATCCGGCTGAATTGATGATAACCTTATCTGTTTTTGAATTGAATTTTTATTTTTAAATAAAAATGCAAAGAAAATAAATAAACAAATGCTGAACAATTTATTGTTGAATTTGAGGAAGGCCATTAATGTATGGAAGTACTAGTAGTAGTACACAAGACTTTTATTATTGTCAAATAAATACTTTGTCATCTTTTACTTTTTCAAGTGAACAACTTTTATATTAAATTAAATAACAACTACATTGGCATATTTTCTGAGGTGGACAAATATATATATTATTAGTAACTTACACTAAACATATTTAAATAGAAATAAGTATATGCTTACATATGTGTTTCCTAAATTAATTAAATTATAAGTTATTAGACACTGATTTGTTCATCTTCATCTTCATCTAGTCTGGTAAAGCAAATCGCCATCTTCCCACAAAAACTGCCCCACACGATTTACACACACACAACTTTATTATCTGTTATACTTATATATGTGTACATACATACTCATCCACAAAACTCTACTGATTGATTGATTTCTCCATGAACGTCCTCCTTTGATTTTTACTCTTTTGTTTTTATTTTCTTCTTTCTGAGAATCAATCATGAGATTCAGATCTCTCATCTCTCTCCTCTTCCTTCTCTTCTTCACTGTATCGGCTTGCGCTAGATTCGTCGCTGTACATCCATCCTCCACCGGTCTTATCTCCGATGGAATCGACGGTGGTCGAAATCTCGGCGGCTCCGGATCGGTTATCAAGACGGTTGTTTCGGCTGAAGAGGAGAAAGAGGAAGCTTGTGAACAGACCTACGGGTTTATGCCGTGTACTAAGACCGCTCTTGGGAACGTGTTTCTGATTTTGGTTTATGGATTTCTCATGTTCACGGCTGCGACGTATCTCTCTGCCGGAAGTGAGCTTCTTCTTGAGATCCTTGGCCCTGGAATTGTTGGTGGTTTGTTTCTTCCCATGCTCGGCGCTCTTCCTGACGCTATGCTCATTTTGGGTATGTCAAAATTTCGAATTTTGGATCTTGAGATTTCATATCCTTCGATCTATAACATTTTTCGAATTTTCTGATGAATATTCGAAAAAGTGTTTGGCGATTCTTGGTGTTATTGTTTTGAATTTTGGGGGAAAAAAGTGAATATTTGATTGCTTTTATGATACAATGATGAAGAAGATTCGAAAGAGCATTTTTTTTGTTAGGTTTTGAGAATCAAATAGTTAAACGATGATGATACACTGATGGTAACTGATGAACTCATAACTTGTCACCTTCTGCCTTTTAGTCATATCTTTTTTGGTTTGTCGTTAGGACTCTTTTTTTTTTTGTAAAGTTATGTGTTTGGTGTTTCCTTGAGTATAACAACATCTTTTGGCTTTCAGTGTCTGGACTTTCTGGAGACGCCACAACTGCTCAAAGCCAAGTCTCTGTGGGAATGGGTTTGCTCGCTGGCTCTACTGTTATGCTTCTCACTGTTATCTGGGGAACTTGCACTGTCGTTGGCAAGTGTGACCTTCGTGACACAATTGCTGTAAACAATCAAGACACTAAAGGCTTCCATCTGAACGGTAACAAGAAAGTGTCTTATACTTTGTAGATTCTTCGGTATAACTGTAATCTTTGATGAACACACAGGAAAAAAAATGAAGTTTGTTTTTTTTGGTTTACTCTGCGGTCCTTTTTACTGTTGTTTACTCTGTCTCTGTAGATTCTGGTGTTACTGTTGATATTTGGACAAGCTATGCTGCAAGAATAATGGCTATATCAGTTATTCCGTTCGTCATTGTCCAGCTTCCGCAGATGTTGGGCTCAACATCTGGAAGACACTTGTCCTTATTGGTTGCTCTAATCGTCTCGACTTTAATGTTAATCTCTTACTGTGTATATCAGGTAACATAGAATTCTAGAAAAGTATCCATTAGACTGCTGTCTTTTTTGCTTTCTCCATCTTGTTTGTGAGATTATCCTTCCTTGTATGATGATATCTAGGTCTTCCAACCCTGGATCCAAAGGAGACGGCTTGCTTTTGCAAAACACAAGCATGTTATATCAGGAATACTAAAGCACTTGAAACAACATGCTCTAGGAAGGCTTCTTGATGACGAAGGTCAGCCTGATGAACATGTCATTCGCAGGTAAGTCATATATTCCGTACATGGAGAACACACATCTTTTAGGCAGTTTACTCGATTTCACCTTGTGCTCAAGTTTATCTGTTTATTAGGTTGTTTGAGACAATTGATGCAAACAAGGACGGACACTTATCAGCGGCTGAACTAAAGGCACTTATCATTGGGATCAGCTTTGAGGAGATAGATTTTGACAAGGATGATGCTGTGGGAAAAATTCTCCAAGATTTTGATAAGACTCTCGATGAGCAAGTTGATCAAGAAGAGTTTGTCCGTGGAATTAAGCATTGGCTTATCCAGGCAATGGGAGGTGCTCCATCTGGTCCTGATGCCGGTCCCCGAACAATGAAATTCCTTGACAATTTCCATGTGGTTAGAGAGACTGTCGAAACCTTATTTAAACAGATTTGGGTCACAAAACTTATCTGGAATCTAACGCAAAGTTTTATCCCCTTTTTCTCTTCTTTTTTTGCAGCAAACAAAGAGAGAGCATGCTCTGTTGGGAGATAATGAAAATGGTGAGAACGAAGAGGAAGGCGGTGAGGTTGCAGACCCAAAATGGATCACTATTAAAGCAACTCTGCTGCTACTCTTAGGAGCTGCCATTGCAGCTGCATTTGCAGATCCTTTAGTTGACACTGTTAACAACTTCTCGGCAGCCACAGGGATCCCATCTTTTTTCATTTCCTTCATCGCTTTGCCTTTAGCCACCAATTCGAGTGAAGCCGTCTCTGCCATCATCTTTGCCTCCCGCAAAAAGATCAGAACCGCCTCATTAACTTTTTCCGAGGTCCGTAACCACATTTCTTGTAGCTTTCTACCTTGTTATACTTCCTAAACTAAAACCTGTGTCTTGGTGTTTGTTTGTTTGCAGCTATGTGGAGGAGTGACAATGAACAACATCCTGTGTCTCTCGGTGTTCTTAGCAATCGTCTACCTTCGAGGGCTAACATGGAACTTCTCATCAGAAGTGTTAGTGATTCTCATAGTTTGTCTCGTGATGGGCGGTTTCGCGAGTTTCCGCACAACATATCCTCTTTGGACATGTTTCATAGCTTACTTGCTTTACCCATTCTCCTTGGGTCTGGTTTATGTTCTTGATTACTGTTTTGGTTGGTCGTAGAGATCTCTCCTTCAAAGGGATTGTTCACATGAGTGAGTTTCTTCCCGCGTGTTTCGTTTGTTCTTTTATGTTTATGGATTCGAGTGTGTAAAAACTTAAGTTAAATTCTGAGATTTGTGATTTGTCAGTGATGATGTATTGACAACAGAATCGTATTAAGCTAAATATTATCTCTATTGTTTCTTTTGAAATTAGTGTTGTCCTACGTATTCACTTTGCTTTAACTTATGGATGTATCTATTGAAAAAAAATAATAAAGAAAAAAAACAACAACAACGTGGAGACCATTTTACTTACAATCATATTCAGAGATTGGAATTTATAAAAAAATTTGAGAAAAAGAGGACTCATTGCTGATGCTGTATGAATCTGAATAAGTGATTAATTGTAAATATTTTGATATATTAACTACTAACGTAGAATGCTAGCGTCAGGGTCCCGTAGCTCAGTTGGTTAGAGCGTTGGTCTTATGAGCCGAAGGTCGCGGGTTCGAGCCCCGCCGGGACCATACTGGTTATATTTGTTATTTGCTATTTGCTATTTGCTATTTGCTATTTATTATTTATTATTTATTATTTATTATTTATTATCATTTGAGACCAAAACTACAAGATCGTAGAAGCTCACTTGAAACGGCTCTAAATCCTCTTTTCCTTCTTTTTTTTTTATTTGTCCTCGACTCTTAAAACTCGTCCTCGACATTCGGTAATTTCGGGTCTGATTATTTGGTTTGAAAAAAATTCGGTTATTTAAAAATTTTGTCGAATTGAACCGAATAAAAATTCGGTTTAGTTTGTTCGGTACTCGAGTTATTTGGTTTTCATTGAAGAAGCATATATTTATGTGTCGACAATTGAAATTTGATTGGTTTCAATCAAACGGACACAACAACATCAAAGGTTATGAAAAACTTCAATAAAGTTTTGAGCCATTTTGCAACTATTTTTACCTTCTTTTGATATTCTCAAATTTTGAAAAATATATAATTGGGTAAGAAAAAGAAACAGCTGTAACCTTGAGATCTGACAAGAGATAGAGAAAGGGGGACCATTCTCTAAAGGTGACAACCTTTTTTCCCAATTTTGGTTACATCCTTTTCTTACACTTTGATATCCTTTCACTTTTATTATTGAGTCCATGTCTTCTTCAACATGCCCCTTTGGATCACAAATATACATCCCAAAATGATATAGAGGTTTTACCTCATTAATCTTTCACATAACCAGATTCATTCATCAAGAGCTACTACATCGTCTATTACGCGGAAATTGATATAGTTTCAGTGATCAAACATTTGATAAAAAACAAAAAAGATTCAGGCTTTCTATCTTCTTCTTTTTTTTTACTTTAGGATGTATAGCCACTACTTCCAATCTCTTCTTATCACATCACATGTAAAGTATTGCTTACTTTATAAAGCTTCTCCATAAGAAACCAAAGTTTTCACTTTCAGAGTAGGATAGTGTTCATAATGGTAGCCAAAAATCGAAAGGATCTTTTTTAACAATCAGCATTAACCTGATGGTTTAATTAATTCGCAATCGATAAGTTATGGATCGAAATCGGATACCCCTACTATATTGTTCTTAAAAATAAAAAGGGACTTGGTCTTCTTCAACTTCCTTCATATAGACCAACAAGGGTGTCTTCATGTACTAATCCAATGTCCTATTCTTTTTTACTTATTAAAGACTATATCACACTCAAGTTAGGTGGATCACCTACACTCTTGTTAAAGTATGTGTTATTGCCACTAGACATCAAATTCTCTTTTGCTCTTTTTCATCAAATATTGAAATCTAGTAGCTACACACCAAAATAAAGGGAGTCAAAAACAATTTTTCTGATTTATATTTATCCGTGGATCCTGGGCCAAAACTTATTCTAAGTTTCAGAACTTGCATCCACTAAACAAATTTAAAAATAAACCCATCATTATAAATTCTCAACTCCAAAAGAAGCAACACATGCAAACTCTGTCTATGGAAAATGACTCTTCATCTATGGGGCCAAAAGAAGAGACTAAGAAACACAAGAGAAATGATTGTTCCATATTCCCTTTGCCAGTTCAAAAGAAAGTTTATAGCCATAGAGATTGGAAAAATAAAGCTGCTAAACCAAACAATGTGATGTAGTCATGTAGATGGATAGAGCACTGTTCCTCTTTGGGATTGGCAAGTAAAAAAAAAAGAAGAGATATTTCTTGAGGAAATCATTAAACCCACATGGAATAAAGGGCAAAGCTTGAGACTTTAGCTTCAAGTGGCGTTAAAGATTTCCAACACAAGAGCATAAGGAAACGACAATTACAAGTTACAACAAAACAAGATGTGAGCTCGTGTAGCTGAAGCAAAACATCGTCAAACACATTTGAACTTCAATAAAGTTTTCTAATTGATACAAGATGAACTCAAATTAACAAAGGCTTGGACTTTAGAAGAAGAAGAATGCTAGAACACATTTTCCCTATTCCAAGCAATTGAAGCTCCCTGCAACATTAACAAGAATGCTAGTTAACAATTTGATGGATGATTACATTGTAAAGAACAAGACTTTCAGAAATGAGTGTTACTTTTCGTCGAAAGATCGAACCTGGAATATGAGAAGAAACCATTTGTGTTGCACAATCTTATGTGCTTTTGGTGAACTCGTTTAATGGCGAGAATCAGATGAAGCAGACGACGGTTTGTTTTTGCCACCGTGCTCCTCTTGTTCCCCCTGAAACAGTGCTGGTATGCGAAAACCGGAGAATTCACCACTTGAAGCAAACGCAATGCCTGGAATAGCTGATTGGTGAATCCCCGTAGGAACATGGTGATGGTGATGATCATCAGTGGTCATGGTCTGATGATGATGATGGTGATGGTGAGGATCAAACCAAGCACGAATCATGGGTGTGTTAATGGACTGAAGGGGACCCCTCTGAGATAAAAGCTGACTTTGGCTAAAAACTGGCTGAAACGACGACGGAGAAGCAAACACAAATCCACCTCCTCCGGTACTTCCGGCGGAATCAGCTGCTCCGCCGTTGTTCCACGTCACCAGCCTCTGTATCTTTCCAAATTCCGGTGACTGGTCCCAGCCTGGCGTCGATGAGTCAAACCCTAACGGATTGCTCTGGCCGGAGAAGAGAACAGGCTCTGTTTGGTCAGCAAAAGGTGGACCATTTTGAAGCGAGAGACGAAGAAGATCTTGGTTTCGTGTATAAGCTCGTGACGGTGGCTGGTGAAAGCTCTGTTGCGTTGAAGCTACCGGAAAAAACGACTTTATAGTATCAGCTATCGAATCAGAGTCCATTGACGCCGGAAGAAAACTCGATTCGTTATCTTCTTCTCCGATTTGATGCTCTGTTTCTTCGTGCGGCGGCGGCGGCGGAGAAATTAAAGTTTTGATTTTTCTGGGTTTAGCGTTTGCGGCAGCAGCAGCGTGTTGACGAAAAGTATCGGCAGGATTCCAAGGAGGAAGCTGAGCGAGATCATCAATGGCGGATTTAGCTTTGTTAATAAGCCAATCAACGGCTTTACTGGGTCGATCAAAACCAAGTCTATCTTGAACATCGTAGAATTGAATAGCCGTCGGAGCTGAGAGTCTCACGCGCCGGTCACGTGGTCCTTTCGCCGTACAGACTTTACTATGTCTGTCTTTTTTTCCTGTTGACCGAACAATGTGACCTCCTTGCACCTCCACGATCTCGCCGCAACCACCACCGTTCTCTGTCATCTCGAGAAGAGGCAACGACGGAGAATCTATTAAATGGTAGTTAGCTGCCGCCATTGATGGAGCATATTGAGGAAATTCAAAGTCGTTGATGGTGGTGGTGGTTGGGTTATGACGGCGGCGGCGACGGCGATCGTTAACCGCCGAGGAATCCAGAGTCGTTCGTTTTTTTTGTTTCAATATAACATTTATTGGCTCTCCCTCTCCTCCCAAACCCTAAAATCGCCACCAAATTAGAGACGAGGAAGAAGACGTAATCGAATTTGTAGACTAACCCATAACTGAAATTTTTATTCTTTGGTCTAAAGATCTGTTCTTTTTTTAAAAGTCTGTTTATGAGAATCGAAGGAGACCAAAACAGATAAGCAAGCAAAAAAGAGAGAAGGAGATGTGGGAATTGACTAATCGAGAGACAGAGAACCAAGAAAAGCTCTTTGTAATTATTTTCTCGGGAAAATTTACAGTGACGGTAAATAAAAAGGAAGTGACTTTGGGATGAGAGGGAAATGGTAAAGGAAGAGTGTGTCTGCCTGTCTGGTCATTAAAAGAGCTCTCAGTGATCTCATCTCATCTCATCAATCATCACTTTTTTTTTGTTACGGATGTAGTAGTAACATCAAAAAACTCAAATTTGATGTAAAAACGCTAAATTATTGGTAGATTACCAAATCAAAAATGCTTCTGTGATAGGATATATATTATACTAAAAAATAAAGCTTTTCGATATGTTGGAGTGTTGGAGACACTAATAATTGGGCAGTATAAAGTAATTTTGATGGTTCTTCTTTTTCAAATAAACAAATTCATTAGCCTTTTCCTAAATCAAATTTTAGAGGTTACACCCTGTAAAATGCTTCACCAGTATCCGACGGAATCATTTCGGAATATATATATATATATATAAACAGCACTGTCGATGCTCCTAGCCACTATTTGTTCTCAGAATCCACAATGCTGTTTATATATTCCAAAATGTTATTAAATATGAACGTTTTAGGTGTGATTCATGTAGATTTTGAGAAAGATATAAGTTCAAAAATATGTGACCAAATATTTCTTCTTTAACCTTCCCAGGAGAAGAAATTACAAAAAAAAAACAATATTATGTTCAGAATTAGGAGCAGCTCCACTATTTTTTCAGAATTTTCTATGATCCCATTTAAACCACCATAGAATAAGCCACATATTCTATCGCAGCTCATTTGAAGTCGAGTCTCTAATATAGTAATATATATATATATATATATATATGTATATAATGATGATTATATCAAATATTTTAGAATATTATACTATAGTTTTTATTTGCATATTCTTGTCCTAACTATAAATTCTCTTTCTAACCACTTCTCCATTATACACCGACCATGTCGTATGCGAACTTGTATGAGATGATGTATTTGGTGCCATATTCTTGATCAAATATGGTTATGGAAAAAATGGAATCCACTTCAAATAAATGTTATCATTGCACCAACTCTCTAAATAGAATTACGAATATAGCCTTTTAGTTAATGTCTTTCTGTTCTTCGATCGCATGTGTGTCAGTAAGTACACTCCCCATCACCTTCACAGTCATTCCCACTTATCTCTCTCGCCCAATTTATTTTGTCATATTTATTCCTTTCATTTATTTTTGTCAACTTGCTAGTTTTCATTTTGTTTTTCCATTGTTCAATTTTACTCCATAATAAAATAAATTAAGACATTGTGAAAAGTCATAATTTATTCGTCCATTCCCTTTCAAAATTATCAGTTTTCGTATTTGTCATTTTCAGGGGAAGTAATCAACTATTTCATTTTTTATTCGTTTATTTTTTTTAAAAAAAAACTGATTGTTTAATTGTTGACGAGAGTTTGATGGTTTATTAGTGCTTCCTCTAACGTAAACCGGTCTTTATTTGTCTAAGATTGAAATATCATTTAAGAGATGAAAACATAGGGTCTTAGATGGCAAAACACCAAAACACTAACGGTAATTATTAGGGTTATATAAATCTAATACATAAGTACATCAAATAATAAAGAATATATGTTAATATCGAGGCATATTATATGGTTTACGAGAAAAAGGGTATATAGAAAGGACGATACAGGATCCAATTATCCGTTTTGCAATTTTAGTGTAAAAGAAAAGAGTAATGTTGACGGATGATAAATATGCATGTGCCATGTTAAGAATTCCAAAGAGAAAGGACGATGCTTTAGTTCAGTTTGCTGGTACCCTTTTTGTCGAGAGATAAAAGATCTTATATTTACTTTTATGTTACTGTAAAAATAATTGTTATGAAAGTCACAAAAACAAAAAGAAGAAAAGAAAAGGGCAAAAAATATGAAACTTGTGTTACCAAACTAGTTTTTGGTTATTGAGGATATGGGCCGAAAGTTTATAACTGATAGAAACTGAGACGAAAAGGAGACAACCATCGATCATGACTTAAGAGGATTGGGCATATAACCCACTCCGAACCAAAATGGCTAAATTTGTAAAATCGGTTTGGAGTGATTAAATTTTGGAACTCAAATATTGAACAAATGCTAAACTATAATCAAAAACGAAAACATAAACAAAATATACTTGTTTGGTCAAACAAATGGAACCCGTTATAAATTTATGTTTTCAGATTTTTTTTTTTTGTTGTTTTATCATCCAAAACACCAAAACAAACTAAAATTTTCTCACCCGAGAAAGACCAACACGTTGAACTACCCATGCAATTTCTCCAAAACGTTTGAAAGTCTCTTTTTCTTTTGTATGAAAGTTATTTAAACCAAAAAAAATAAGAAATGTAACGTCAGAAAGACAGAAAGTATGGTAACACAGACGCAGCATTAAGTAGGAACCAAGCCACACTAATGATCTCTTGTTCATGAAAAAGAAAGTCGCATGGTTCCAAAAGGAGGAAAAAAATCATAACTCGACATGTTACAGTTTTTCTTTTGTGTTTGGTGATGAACCAAAGAGCCTTATGGTTCACTAATGGAGGCACAAACATGGATTTTATTGAAACAACCCGATGAAGGAGGCGGCAACTCTAGCTGGAAAATTGGAAAAATAACCGAATCAACTCGGTTTAATCACTGGCTGGCAAACTTTACTCCCTTTTCGATGGAGGATTTGAGTTCTGGCTTCAATGCTTCCAAGCCTTTCTTCTCAAAGTCTGAGAGTGGCCCCAAGTCTAGAACCTCCTCCACACCGTTCTTCCCCAACCTCACCTGAATCATAATTAAACCCTCAAATTCATCAACCGAGACACAAGACCATTAGGATGTACATTCTGTGTTTGATGCTAAGTTTTGAGGATTACCTTTGAGGCAAAGAAAGGAAGCTCGGTGATTGTGGATTGCACGTATGAGCATTCTATGACATCTGGAACACCGTTGAGTCCTTTCAAGCATGCATCAGCGAATAATGCTCCAGCATAGCTGTGACAATTTATCAGATTTTCAAAGTTAAGAATCAAAAGTAGAATCCTGAAAACTTTACCAAGTAAGTGAGAACAATTATGAAAAGATCACCACAATACTCACGCCATTGACAATGTAGCTGACCCTTTCCCTGCTTTTGCCTCCACGACTTCTGTACCTCCATCTTGGGTACGCTTAGTGAGGGCAGTGAGTACGTCATCTGACAAGTTGGCTTGAGGAGTGGCCTACATTTTACAAACAGAGTAACTTTGAGTCGAACAGAGCTAAATCGCGGTCGCAAGATATAAGACATTCGACCACATTCTGAGTAGATAGGAAGTGAGAGGTAACCTGAGAGAAGAGAGGAAGAATTGTAACCCCAGCATGACCACCAATCACCGGAACATTAACTTCTGCAAACAAAAAAAAGTATTCACATTAAAGCCTCAGGTTTAGGATTCAATAATTTCTGGATAAGACAATATAGTGCTAAAATGTTAAAACAACATAATTGAACACAGCTCATAAGATGAAACATTACAAAGCAAAACTTATGAAGAGAGGAAAAGGCATCTATACAAACCTGCAACAGGGACATTTGCCTTTCCAGCATAGAAAGTCTTGGCTCTGACAACGTCAAGAGTGGTAACTCCAAACAATTTCTTTTCATCGTACATACCAGCCTTCTTAAATATCTCAGCTGCAATTGGAACAGTAGAGTTCACAGGGTTGCTGATCATGTTGACAAGTGCCTGATTCAACAAAAGAGAAACTCCAAAGGTCAGTCATTTGATAGAAAACCAAACTCGGTAGAACAAAAGGGAGACATTGTACACCTAAAAAACAACAATCTTGGAGTAGTGAGGCCAAATTAACGACCTAAAACAATTGAGACCCAAACACCAACAACTATTGGAGAAGCAATGAAAAATGATGCACTTGGTACACTGTGGCATGTAATCCAATAGAAATATAAACTCTGACACGCATAATATCATAGGCTTACATGTGGGCAGTACTTGGCGATGGCAGTGCAAAGGTTCTTGACAATTCCAGCATTAATGTTGAAAAGATCGTCACGGGTCATACCAGGCTTCCTTGGTACACCAGCGGGAATGATAACGAGATCAGCTCCTTCAAGAGCTTTGGCTAAGTTATCATCGCCCATGTATCCAACAACCTATCAAACACAAGTCAATAACAATAATCTAATGAAAGGATATGCAGTATAGTGAACAATTAACGAATCTAATAAGAGAAGATGATGAATCTATAAGGGAATCGCCGAGAGACTGCAAAATCTGAAGGAGGAAGAAATTGAAGTAAAAAGGGATCGAATGTAATACCTCAGATCTGGTGTTGATGTGACCGACATCAGCGGCAACTCCAGGAGTGTTAGCGATATCGTAGAGGGAGAGAGAAGAGACAAGAGGATTAAGCTTCATAAGGAGAGCAAGAGGCTGACCAATTCCACCGGCGGCACCAAGGATGGCGACTTTTCGCTCTGGGACGGATCCGGAAGAGAAGCTACGGCGGATAACTGCCTGCTTCGCGGAGGAAGAAGATCGGACGAGCATGGATCTGAACATTTTTGGCGATGAAATCTAGGGTTTCTGAAAGAGTAAGCTAACGAATCTGAGGTAATCGAAGAAGAAAGAGATTTATGTGGTGAAGCTGGGGCGAGACACTCGAGGATACTTGATGAGATATGACTCTTTCCTCGATCTCTTTACTCTAAATGCTTTCAGTTTCAGGTCTTTTTCGTAATTTACTTAATTTGTTTTCATTTTAGGAAAATTATCTATACATATATTATTCTAGTTTTAACATTATGGATTACATGATTATTCTCAAATTTTATCAGATAAAACTCATTTGGGTTACCCATAAATCTTATTGTAAGATAGACCCACTTTGGGGTCAAAGACAACCTCTAAACCAAAGAGGTGTGATTACTTTTAATCGGGTAAAAGCAGTTCTGAAGCTCTTAATTATACAAATTACAATCCATATTATCAAATGCCAAAAGAGCAACAAAATCCATAGTCACGGGGAAAACTTGCAAAGATTAATTTTTATTTATTGTGTTTGGCTATAACCTTTTCTTGATAAAGATGGTTATATTGCAAGTATGTGAATACGACTAGAAACGTACAAAGTGTAACGATACACATCTTATATTACATGCTATAAAAAGTTGGTTTTGCCGTCGTCCTCACATAGCCCAAAGTCATATTGCCGCACCTCCTCAGCCGCACCGATTAATCGCCCAATAAAAGGACCAAAAGAAATGTAAAACAAAAGACCAAGTGGTCATTAAGTTAGTGTGAAGAAATGATTCCTAACAATGGCACGACTAGTCTGTTTGTGGACAAGAAGCGAGATCAGATCAAAGTCTTTGTCTCCAGACCGAGAGGACCAAAGAATATTTAATACCAATTTCTCTTAAAACGTGGCCAACAAAAAGGTAAAAATTGTCAAATATCAATAGCCATGATATAACCAAACAGAGCCATTTTCAGAAAAATCTAAAATCTCTGACAGAAAAAAAAATCAAAAGGAACCTGGAAAGTAACTCTTTTCACTTGGTAACAAATAATCAAATAGAATTGTTTATCATCTGAAGCAAATAGTGGCAACATCAGATAACAAGAAACACACTTTTCAAAAAACTTTTATCATGTCTGCATTTGACATCAATAGACAATAGAGCTTCCCAAGTGTGATAATTCGAAAAGACGAAATTCAATACAATTTGTTCAGTATATCAAGCTGCTAAAACACATGTTCAGCACTTTTAATCTATGAATCAACCAGTCAACAAGGATTCCACAAAGCAAATCGTCTAGTGCCACTTGGTTATGTCAAGTAAAGGATTCTGTAGGTCGGTGAACCCAAACGAATGTCCACAAAGATCACAGACAAGTTACTATGTTGTAGCAAAGATCACAAGAGTAAAGGTAATTAACCAATAAACAAAGTAAGGAAAAATACACCAATTTTATTGTAAACTCTCACTATGACAAACAAAACCAATCTGCCAAGTCTGTCTACGAAAAAAATACAGCTGATTTCCTAGTCTAATCAGTCATAGAACAACTAGGCATTTCATAGGCCAAGGCACAATTAGATCAAGTGCAGAGAGAGATCAAAGCAGCAATACATTCATCAATCCAGAGATTTTAAAGAGGCTGCAATCAGGTAATCACCATAAGCACAAAAAGCATCTTCTCCCTGTCACAAACCTGAATCAAACATCCATTCACAACTCAATTTGATCATTAGCTTTAACAAACAAGTCACTTCAAAAGACAGGTTATACTTTAAGCAGAAAACAAGAACCCCCTGAGCAATGTAAGGACTAAGGAGCCAATGAACAATGTATTGCACCAAATCATACTTTAAATATGAGAGGAAACAAAAAGCTAATGATGATGATGATGATGGTTGCGAACAGACTAACAGCTTACGATATTTATAAATGAAAACCAGAGCAAATGAAGAGAAAACATTTTAATAGTGCCTAAATGTAACTGTAGTTTACCCTGCCAATCAGTAGAAAAGAATTCAAGGCGCGACTTATCTGGTTATCTGATGTGAGTAACAAAGTAAATCCATGAATTCACACTAACAACATAATCAGGCATTGCATCAAGTAACCACTGAACGCAAGCAACTAGCCCAAAGCAGACAAGTAAGACAAAAGCAAAAGAATTCCTAGCAAACAAACTAGGCACAGCAACAGGCAAAGAAACTATGCAAAAACAAGTGAAGAATGTATCAAAATGCAAGGACCATGCTCATGCAACAACAAATAAAAGCTGTAGCAGTAGCAAGGTAAAGCAAAAAGAATGATAATTCAATAAAAGGAAGAACCGTCTCACCGTTCAGTAATTTGGTGGAACATTGGGGTACATTCCTCCAAGAGGAACTCTTGGCACCGGAGAGGAACCAACAGGCTGATGCTGTCCAGGATATGCTGAAGCTGATGAATGTCCATAGTGCCCACTCTCTGGATAACCACCACCAGACATCGAACTTGGTGGCATTCTATACGCCCCACTTCCAGTACCAGGCCCACCATAACTACCAGCAGCAGCACCACCCATTGATCCTGCACCAAGACCACCATAACCCCCAGTTCCTGCACCACCGTATGCACTGTAATGACCACCATATGCACCTCCATAGCCACCTGCTCCACCGGCAGCAGCAACACCCATTGAAGATGGTGTGGAATTCATGTGATGCGGAGCTGGTCCTCCCGAATACCCACCATAACCACCCAACCCACCAGGTCCACCGTGACCACCACCAGCTGCACCATAAGGTCCAGGAGGAACCATACCCATTCCATCACCATGACCATGACCATGACCAACCCCAGCACTACCATCTTGACCTGGTGGCTTTCCTTTCTTACCGTCAATAGCCAATTTACACTGCAAATTCTTTCCATCAACCACCTTCATAGGTTCAGCAAGTGCAGCCTGAGCACCTTCTGCAGTCTTATAAACAAACAACGCAAATCCCCTTGATTTACCAGTAATTTTATCGAAACCCAAAGGACCTTCCTCAATATCCCCATAAGCCAAAAACTGATTCAATAACCTATCCGCCGGCATATCAAACGGCACATTCGCCACATAGATCTTCCTCATCGAAATATCCGAAACATGTGAGTTCGTCGTACCTTGATTCCCAGCCGCCGCGAGCTGCGTAACCGTAACGCGGCCATCAATCTTCTTAGACGGCTCTTTCAAAGCAAGCAGAGCTCCATCAACATGCTTAAAAGTGACGAAACCATACCCTTTGGATTTAGCAGTTACCTTATCGAGAATCACAATAGCTTCTTCGAGATCTCCGTAATTAGAGAAAAGCGAACGAAGTCCTTCTGTCGTTGTCTCCGCCGCGAGTCCACGGATGAAGAGCTTCCTCTGAGAGATATCGGAGTCGGCGGTTGATCTAACGATTTCAAGAACATCTGGATGCCGTACAACAGCTTCTTGCAAGATATCGAGAAGCTGATCAGTAGAGAACCGCTCGATAATCTTCCTAGCGTCCTGTGGCATCAATCGAGACGAAACAGCGCCGATGACTCCGTCGTTTAGCATCCCGAATCCATTTTCATCGAGCTTTCGCTTCTTCAACATATCCATTATCGAAGAAGATTTCGCCTAAAATCCTAACCCTAGTTGAGTCTTAGAGAGCGGTACACGAAAGAAGAAGAAAATAATAATCGAGGAAAAAATAAAAGTCGGCGAGATGATAAATAAGAGGAAGATATGTTCATTTTATAGACAAAATTGGGCTTAACTTAGGCCCAATAATCCGAGGCCCATTTATAGCCCATTAATGTTCCTTCATCTTCCTTATCTGTTACTCCCGCTCTCTCTCTGCGCACTTTTATTCAACAATGGCTCTAGCCGGAAAAGTACCTTAGCGGTTGAGTGGAGATATTTCAGAATATTGTTTTTGGTAATTTTTATCTCCGGTTCATCTCCGTGCCGGAATGTCGCTGAATTTGTGAGTGCTTCTGCTTTCTCAAGCTTTTTCTTCATATCATTTTGTGATTTGAAATTACCTGCAAAATCTAGGTTAACAAAAATTAGATCCAATGTGGTTGATGTTTTAGTGGTTTTATGGATTTGTGTAGAGATTAATTGATTAATCGTTCAGATACTGTTTATGCAGAGGGGTATCGATGGAGATGAAATACACATTTCAATCAATTCGTGCTCCAATCCGATGCGCTTGGTGGTTCCCAACTGCGATTTATTGGAATCTCAAAGAACCCTTCATTTCGAGAATATCCAATTCACTTGTTTCTTTGAGTTCTATCAGACAAATGGAGTTCAAATCTGTAGGGTCATTGTACAATGTGTTTGAGATTCATAGCAAAGAAGTCAATCCAAGTCTTTTCGAGGTGAAGGCTATGGACAAAGATACTGAAGCTTATACTGATAGGAAGCTTATTAAAGAAGAGGAAAGGAGAAGGAAGATTGGATTAGCAAATAAAGGAAAGGTGCCATGGAACAAAGGAAGGAAACACAGTGAAGGTAAAGAACTAGAATGAGATAGTTTTTATTGTTTTTTCTTCCTTGAGGCTTTGTGTAGTGAGTTTGATCCTTTTAATAGACACTCGAAGACGAATAAAGCAGAGAACAATCGAAGCTTTGAGAAATCCCAAGGTGAAGTCAAGTAAGACTCAATGCAATTCAGGGCACAATTTGTTGTTTTCGTGCTTAAGGAAAATAAAGTTTTAAAGAACTTTATTTTCTCTTAAATATGTTTCAGGTCCGGAAGAAGATGTCTGACCATCAACGACCTCACAGGTAGATTTGTATAGATACTCCACAATGAAGCTGGAAAACTTATAAAAATTAAGTCTGTCTCTTGCAGTGATGAAACCAAAGAGAAGATAAGAGCTTCAGTGAAACAAGTTTGGGCAGAACGAGTAAGATTACAGCGATTAAAGGAGAAGTTCACGTCATCGTGGTCAGAAAACATTGCAGAAGCTGCAAGGAAAGGAGGAAGTGGCGAAGTAGAACTCGACTGGGACAGCTATGAAACAATAAAACAAGAGTTTTCATCTGAGCAGCTTCAGTTAGCTGAAGAGAAAGCAAGAGCAAAGCAACAAACCAAGATGATAGCAAAACAAGCTGCACAAGCCAGGACCGAGAAGATGAGGAGAGTTGCAGAAAGTAAGAAAGAACGTGAAGAGAAAGACAGACGAGAAGGAAAGATTCGAAAGCCAAAGCAGAATCCAACCATTGCTTCACGTTCTAAACTGAAGAAGAGACTAACAAAGGTAAATAAAAACCCTACTCCTTTGATGTCTCTGACAAAACTAGAAACCGACCTGATGATTCTTTAGTTTGAATAAATATCTTGTCAGATTCACAAGAAGAAAACAAGTCTTGGTAAAATCGCTATTGGAAAGGATAGGGTAGTTTCAGTTGCAGCTAAGCTGGAGAAGCTGGACTTGGAACTGATAAGGAAAGAGAGAACAAGAGGAGATATCTCACTTGCTGATCAGATCCAAGCTGCCAAGAACCAACGAGGAAATTATGTTTTATCTAGATTTGGCCTTTTTGCCATGAGATCAATGGATTTTGATTAACTCCTCAACTCCTATAGTTTATAGAGCTGTCTCTTTACTTCTTGTGCCACTAAATACTTAAACAAACGAATTGACTCGAGGACATAATAAATAAACCAATTATTAAATAGATCGAGTGCTACATTAGTAACTCATGCAGAACTTATTAGACTAACTCTTAGTGTCTCTCTCACAAAGCAGAGTGACAAACTGAAGAACACTAACTACAATAGTTTCAGTTCCGTATTGAAAAGCTCCTATGCATGAAAACCCAAGACAGTTCAACAACTTAAACATGGTACTGATCCCTATTGGGCAAGGCCGCTGCTGCATTCCACTACCCTGACCTTGCTGTTGGTATCCACCGTTCTGCTGGTAATTTCCAGACCATCCTCTATTCATGTTCGGTGGTGGTAGTTCCTGGTAGTTCTGATTCATGTTAGCTGGTGGAGGTCCCTGACAGTTCTTGTTCATGTTCAGTGGAGGTGGTCCCTGATAGTTCTGACCCATGTTTTGTGGTGTGGGAGGTCCTCTGTAGTTCTGGTTCATGTTTGGTGGTGGCATATGAGGTGGCGTACCATGTGAGGAGTTGGAGGTGGAGCGCCTCCCATACGGTCATACCCTGGTTTAGTGGTGGATCTCTGTAACCTGTGTCTTCATTTCCCATAACGTGATCTTTTCTCCTCTCAAAGTTCCTGCTTCTATCCGAGGTGCGAGGCCTGTCATTGCGTCTGTTTCTATTACTCTAACCTCTAGAAAGAGAAACTCTCTCCCAACTCTGAAGCTTCTTCCGTTGTTTGGATCGTTCTGGTTTGTGTTATGGTTGTTCCAACTCGTGTTTCTGGAGAGTTCTGGCTTTTGTTTCTGGCGAGGTCTAACTCACTGTCGCCTTTGTTGACGCTACTTGTGAATCCGATGATATTTGTCATGAAAATTGTTCGATATGCATTGTGCACTCTCATTCTAATCCTGCGTAAATCAAGATTAATCTTACTTATACGGTCGACCAAGTGCATGAAAACCCCACAAAGTTTGGCCCATTATATCACATAACTCGACTTATTACGTCACGAAACTCGGTACATTACGTCATCGCCGGCTCCAAGAAAAAAAGGAAAGATAAAGATCTATATGATCCAAACAAGAATCCATATAAATAGAGAAGCATCTCTTTTAAGAAAGGGATACAAAAATTCACACACGAGACCTAAGAGATCGATTGCCACGAGTTCTCCATATTTTAATCCTTTAGCTTTCTCGTCACCTAACCCTCCATGTAATCTTCGAACTTAGAATTCAATCAATAAAGAGATCTCCGATTTTCCCAAGATTGTTTCCTCACTTAAATACCTTTTGAGAACGAGTAAAGTGGTATTATCCTATAGATGATAGAAGTGGCCCTTGTATGAATTTCTTCATCTTTTAATAAAACCAATTGACGAAAAAAGAATATAGATTTCTTACTCAAAAAGTCTATTAAAAATTATATTTTTTCAAAAGAGATTTCTTCGTCAAACGAAGTCGCCCGAAACAGGAGTTTAAGTTTTAACAAGTGCATTTTTATCTAATCTATATATTTCAATTATTTGAAGTTTTTCTTGGTTGAACTAGACTAATAGTTTGGTAGGATAATAAATGGGATTTTGATCTACAATTGCATAGTTTTTTTGAATTGAAAAGTCTTGGACAAATTTGAAAAATCAAAACACTGGAAAAAATACAAGAGTGGAAAGACCATTGAGATTGTAAGAGGAAATCTTAAAAAATTTGGTGTCAAGGTAATGGTGTCACTATCATGAAATGAGATACATACATTCGCGATACAAAGAAAGACTAGAAAATCTATTTAATGGTAAAACCATTACTCGTACAACGTTGTCCAATTTTTATAATCCATTAAATATATTTCTCCAGTCTCCTTGTTGCTCTGAAAATATATGTATATAGTCCTATTTAATGATACAAGCACTAACAACTTAATATCAATATGCTATGGTATAGAGATCGACATAGTGATGATGTTAAACATAAGATAAGTAGGGAGATAAAACGTGAAAATTAGGTTTTATGAGCTAATATTTATGATATTATTGTTTGAACAAGAGAATGATTTCCAAATAACACATGTTACTCTTCCCGTGTTGCTGACTTTATCGTTTATATTCTTGACTCGTCGATAGAACTAAGTACACCGGAGTGTGATGTGATGATTAAACCTTTCACATTTAGTGGATCGTCCAAGAGTTCTGTGATTGTCACCGTTAAAAGAAACTGAGAAGTTGTTCATATGAAACCTAACAGTTCGGATACGACATCACTCGAAGTAAATTTTGATACGGCATCACACGCGGACAAGACATTGGACCTGGCTAAGACAATGATCCAAGTAAATAATTAGGTTCGTAGAGGCATAGTCTCTGTGGTCTCTGTCAAAATTGTTGCGTTTGGTATGAGTGATAATATGACCTACAAGATCAGCGTTGATTTAGTATTTCAAAAGCAAGACTTCAACTTCAAGGAATTCGAGAACATAGAGGAGGAATTTGAAAAATCAAAACACTGAAAAAAAAATACAAGAGTGCAACTTAAAGACTATTGGGATAGTAAGAGGAAATTTTGAAAAATTTGGTGTCAAGTTAATGGTGCCACTATCATGAAATGTGATACATAATTCGTACATTTGATGCTACAAAGAAAGACTGGAGATCTATTAAATGGTAATGACATTATTCGTACAATGTTGTCCAATTTTTATAATCCATTCAATATATTTTCTAGTCTCCTTATAATGCTAAAATTGTATGTATATAGCCATATTTTATGATACAAACACTAACAACATAATACCAAAATGTTAAGGTATAAAGATCGATATAATGATGATGGTAAACGACTGGAAGAAAATAAGTAAGAAGATAAAATTTGAAAATAGGGTTTATGAACCAATAGCTATGATATTAATTAGAGAATGAACAATATATAGTATATACAAGGAGGTGACTTTTCGGAGCTTGTGAAGATGGTATCATCCCCGACTGATGACATTTGCTACTTACTTAGAAGTGATAGAAGGAGATAAGAGAACGAGAATTTGTGTTTTCTCCGCGTTATATGTTTTTTGTAAACAATATTCTTTCGGATTAGCTTATGAGTCATCTTATTAATTTAATGATGTTGACAAAAAAAAAAAAAAGGCTGACTTAGAGATTTGCAAATTACAATAAACCCCTTATATTTAAATATTTGTAACAAGCTAAAATCAGTAAAGAGTAAAGACTGTTCCTTCATTGTATTATTTTGGGCTTATGAAAATGATGTTTTGATCCAAATTAATTGAAAGTCACGTGAAACTTCCGTTCGGCCCAAATAGTAACCAAACCATTTTGGCACAGTTATTTTAGTACTAACCGAACTCAATTTTCAAGCTGTCGAACCAAACCGAATTCACATTCAGTTTTATTCGTCAGAAGTCACAACCTTCTCCAAACCCAAAAACCAAAAGAAGCGAAATTTTCAATCCCGAACTAACCAAATGTCCACCTACACAATATATTACCGTTCATAATGTGTATAGCAATCAAACATTTTTTCTTATTATTGTCCTAAAGTACTCAAATTAGCGAGGTTTCTAAGGAGATTATTCATATTATTAAACATCCAAATTCCCGTACGCGAAATCTCTTAATGACTCAGAAGTTCGAAACACGTAATTAATTTTGTAGGTAATTATATATAACCACCAAACAGGGTTATCTCTCTTTATTAGAAAAAAAAGCTAATAAATTAGATAAAACAAGTTCACCAACAAGGCTGGCTAACATTTCACAGTCAATTTTTCAGCTCACCCGAATTTGAGAATCTCCACAAGAAACCTATTTCTCTCTAACTATATTTTTTTTTGGTGCTTTCCTTGTACCTCTTCACAATTCCTAAACTCAATATAAGAAAGAATTTTTAATTTCTTAGAATACTTTTTTTTTTGTCAACCAATTTCATTAGAAATTGAAAATACAAGAATAACAACACATGCTACCTTCATATAAATTTATCTTAACTGTACCAATATTATTTTGGAACAAATAATTTATTAAGAAAACAAAATTAAGCAATTTTTTTGGGGTCATATACAATTATAGCAGTTTAAAGCTTGGAATTATAAATATCTTTGATTTGTATTAATAGTCAAATGCTTTTCGGTTTTCATGGAAGGCTATTAAAGTCTTCAAGCTTTTCGAATGTTTAAATAATAAACGAGAGGTTCCTTACAGTTTGGTGTGTTAGTTCATCTTCTCTACCATTTATTCTTCACTTAATCTCAAACTCTTTGCTCAATTTCTTGATTTCTCTATCTCTCAAAGTTTGATGCTTTCTTTTCCACCCCTCTTTCTTTCTTAGATGGAACTACCGGTGAAAGCTCCAATTCCCGGTGGCCGGAAAATCTCATATAGACTAGAAACCAACAATCTATCATATCGATTAAGCGGAAGCACTCCAAAGTTTTCTAATCTATGTGGTTTGTTGAGTGAGAAGGAAGAAAAGGTTATCTTAAAGGATGTTTCTTGTGATGCAAGATCCGCAGAGATCACTGCCATCGCAGGTCCTAGTGGGGCTGGAAAAACCACGTTGCTGGAGATTCTCGCTGGAAAAGTTTCTCATGGGAAAGTTTCAGGGCAGGTTCTTGTCAATGGTAGGCCTATGGATGGTCCTGAGTACAGGAGGGTTTCAGGGTTTGTGCCACAAGAAGATGCTCTGTTCCCGTTTCTTACAGTGCAAGAAACACTGACGTACAGCGCCCTCCTAAGGCTCAAGACTAAGAGGAAAGATGCGGCTTCAAAGGTGAAGAGGCTGATTCAAGAACTCGATCTACAACATGTTGCGGATTCAAGGATCGGTCAAGGATCAAGGTTTGGAATATCTGGAGGTGAGAGAAGAAGGGTTTCTATTGGAGTTGAACTTGTTCATGATCCAAATGTTATATTGATCGATGAGCCAACCTCTGGTTTGGATTCAGCGTCCGCTCTGCAAGTTGTGATGCTTCTTAAAGATATGACAGTTAAACAAGGTAAAACCATTGTTCTGACGATTCACCAGCCTGGTTTTCGCATACTCGAGCAGATAGACAGGATAGTGTTGCTCTCTAATGGGCTGGTTGTTCAAAACGGATCGGTTAATAGCCTTCATCAGAAGATTAAGTTCTCCGGTCACCAGATTCCTCGGCGGGTAAATGTCTTGGAGTATGCAATTGATATAGCAGCGAGTCTTGAACCGATAAGAACCCAGAGTTGCAGAGAAATCTCATCTTATGGTCATAGCAAAACATGGAAGAGTTGCTATATCAATGCAGGAGGAGAGTTTCATCAATCTATTTATCACAGCAACTCAGTGTTAGAGGAAGTGCAGATACTTGGGCAAAGATCTTGCAAGAACATCTTCAGAACCAAGCAATTGTTCACAACCAGAGCTTTACAAGCCTCCATAGCCGGTCTAATACTTGGGTCGATTTACTTGAACGTGGGGAATCAAAAGCAAGAAGCGAAAGTCTTGCGAACCGGGTTCTTCGCCTTTACCCTCACTTTCCTGCTATCTTCCACAACAGAGGGACTTCCAATTTTCTTACAAGACCGGAGAATCCTCATGAGAGAGACATCGAGAAGGGCTTACAGAGTTTTGTCTTACGTTTTAGCAGATACCCTCATATTCATTCCCTTCCTGTTGATCATAAGCATGCTCTTTGCTACACCGGTTTATTGGCTGGTTGGTCTCAGAAGAGAGCTAGACGGGTTCGTTTACTTCTCATTGGTGATCTGGATTGTTCTTCTGATGTCAAACTCCTTCGTTGCATGTTTCAGTGCCCTTGTCCCAAACTTCATAATGGGGACATCAGTAATCTCGGGTCTCATGGGATCTTTCTTCCTCTTTTCTGGGTACTTCATCGCAAAGGAAAGGATCCCAGTTTACTGGGAGTTCATGCATTATCTCAGCCTCTTTAAGTATCCATTTGAATGCCTGATGATCAACGAGTATCGAGGAGACGTGTTCTTAAAACAACAAGACCTCAAGGAGTCTCAGAAATGGAGCAATCTTGGTATCATGGCAAGTTTCATCGTCGGGTACAGAGTCCTTGGATTCTTCATCTTATGGTACAGATGTTACAGAACAAGAAGCTAGGTTAATTGTTAATTACAACGATCTGCAGATATAATTCAATTTGTTTTGTAATTTTTAAAAGAAAATTTACTTTCTTATATTCTTTTTTTGGTCAGCACTTTCTTATATTCTAAAATTCGCAATGTAAGGAAAAAAAAACATTCTGATGAAAACAGAGTAACCTCTTTTATTTATAAGACATTATTAAGCATCATACTCAGTACAAAGCTCACCACAACAAAGGTTCACTCATAGATAGTTTGATACTAAAGCCTTCTTTCTTAATAAAGTCACTCTTACCTAAGATACTCATGAATTTACACAAGTGTTGCCTTTGCAAGCTGAAGTCCTTTCTCGCGCCCGTAAAATTTTTCTACAATAGCGAGTGCAAACTCCAATGAGGTTCCTGGACCCCTGCTCGTTATGAGATTGCCGTCAACCAAGACTCTATGCTCGATGTGACTCTGGTCAGACAGTTTGCTGCACATTGCTGGGAACGCTGTTGCCTTCTTACCCTGTACAAATACCCATAAACTTGTGACTCTTCCCTTAGTTTAGAGCGATAATAATAGGGTGATTACAGCATATTCCATGTCATCGGAAATATAGTAATGAGATCCTACGCATCTGCGTCTCTACAATGTATATGCTATCATGTTTCTCTCTTGCTGTGTTTGTACCTTGAGTAAACCATGTGGCTCAAACACCAGAGCAGGAGAGGCACAAATTGCTCCATATGGTTTGTTTGATTCCGCCTGCTTCTTTAACATATTCACTAGCTTCTCCGAACTTGCAAATGCTTCAGCACCACCGAGACCACCCTGTGAATTAAAAGAGAAGCTCATCATGTTGGCTGTCAATAAATTCAACTTGCTTGACACTATAAACTTTCGTCAATAAAAGAAGTTAGCACTCACAGGTAACACAATCAGATCGTATGAATTCTTTTCAGCCTCATCGAGGAGCACATCTGCCACTAGCTTGACTTTACGAGATGCGACCACTTCCAAACTGTTACCAAGCGCAGCAACGACGACATTTGCTTTTGCCCGCCTCAGGACATCAATGATAGCAACAGCCTCCATTTCCTCCGAGCCATTTGCAATGGGTACAAGAATCTGAAAAGGAAAACCACGAACTCTCAGTGTACGGTAGATTAAATAAGACAGACACATGAGCTCATCAAAGCAAGTGTGAACAATTTTGCCAGTCAACTTTTTCTCCATTTAGATATTCATCATATGACCTTCTGATGCAGCTTCTGCAGCCAAATTATCTCTCACATTACAAATCTAATTAACCATTAAATAGAAATCATCTGCAAATGTTAAGGGTATAAACCCAAGTGACAGGCAATTAAAAGTTACCTGTGGGGTACCGTCAAATGACCAGTTGACTCGGTTAAGCTCAGTAATTATATACTCATCACCAGGGTTGGGACGCATCACCTGATATGCAAAGGGGAAGAAGAAAGACTAAGAGGTTACCATGGAATAAAGACGGTGGTACCAAAGAATGATTGTTTCTTTGTAGAAACCTAAATTTTTATGTATATTCTATATAGCTTTCAATTGTCTGTAATCTCTCAAGAACAGTCGATGATCACTGGACAGGGGAAATAATGCTGAAATTCAGTCTTCGCAGACCTAGGCTTCAAGGAGTTCACAGTATTAGTGAGGTAAGAAAACTGTTATTTGTATTTTTTTTTTCCTTTGCAGGAACAGATACGGCTCTAACAATACTACGGTGTCTTGTTAAAAAGCATTAAATTAAATAAGTGCTCCGCTCGAATGCTACTTAATCTATCCTTTTCTGCGGAGAGCCATCTTCTCAACAGAAGTTGGTCTCTAAGATCTGTCAGTCTTAGAAGAGTCAGGGGCAAGACATACCAAGGGGCCTGAGACTTCAACAGCTTTCTCTTTCCCAAGAAGTTGCTCCACAAGCGTGACAGAGAACTCCATGGTGGTTCCTGGCCCTCTACTGGTCACTATCTTCCCATCTATTTCAACTCTTGACTCAACAGCTGTTGCACAAGTTGCTAGTTTCTCCATAAAAACCGGGTAACATGTAGCCTGCAAGGAACATATGTGATTTATACACTAAATACAAACTCAAAAGAAAGATAACTTCTAGAATGCTGATCACTACATAGTACATACATACTTTTTTACCCTCTAGTAGACCCCAAGTACCAAGCGCCAATGCCGGCGCACAACAGATAGCAGCGTTAAGTCGTCCACCAGTGTCTTGTTTCTTCACCATATTCTCCAAAGGTTTACAGTTCTTAAGAGTCTCACCGCCGGGAAGCCCTCCCTTGACCAATCATAAACATAAGCAATCAAATAATGAAGTACTATATTGTAATCAAATTATGCAATCGATACATCTAATCATGCTTATATACTATAATATAACATTTCAATCAAGAGAATAACTAACTGCAATTACATAGCAATTAGCTTCAATTCTGCAATTATATGCTAATCTAGGCACAAGATAGTAAATAGTGATCTGAGATGGATCCAGGCTTATGACAGATTGGTGGAGATATCAGAGACGTACAGGGAGCATAATAAGGTCGAAAACGGAGTCAGTAATCTCAGAGAGAAGAGTATCGGCGACCATCTTGATGCCATGGCATGCATCAACGCCAACCTGACTCTCAACGGACGCCACCGTTACATCCGCCCCGCCTCGCCGCAGCACATCGATCATAACCACCGCTTCAAACGGCTCCGTACCATGCGCAACGGGAATCAAAACCTAAAGAAACCTCGGATTTATCAAGAGGTTTCTATTACAGGATAGATAGGGTTCATAGTACGAAATCGATGATAACGATTACCTTCTTAGTAGATGAAGCCATAGTTGCAGAGATAGAGAAGGATCGTCGATTGACACGAAGAGAGATTCGTCTCGAAGATTGAGAAGACGAGTAATGGAGTTTAGTGTTAAAAAAGGGAGTGACAGTGATTGGGTTATAATAGCGATGACACAACGACGACGCCATTGACGTTATTTTTTCCTTCACTTTGATGAAAGAGAAGCACTGATGAAACGAGCTTATCATGACGTGTCCAAATCGGATTGGTAAGTAAGTGACAAACTTGACACGTCATCGATTAAGACGGCGTGTAGTTTGGTCAAAGTGAGAACAACTTTCCGGTTCATAGTTTTGTTCATGCACTTGTTGTCGTTTTAATGTGATTGTTAGTTCTTCTTATGCATTGATTAAAGAACAAACATATTTTTTTCACTCTTGTATGGCCATTTGATCTTTGTTTTCTTATTGCTCGCATATGCTAAAACGATTTTTACATAATTGTTCCATTATACTAGTAATGAAAATAAACGTTTAGGAATATCATAAGTCACCGTTTGTAAATGGAGATGAAGATAAATCTGAGACCGAGAGTTAGCTTTGTGTTGAATCAAGAGACAATGATATAAACGACGACTGTTTTTATGTCTTAACATTGAAGCAAGTTATTACTAATGAAAGAGACATATATATGTCGGATTTTAATAGAGTCTTTATTATAATTCAAGATTAACTAACATTTAAGTTTTCAAAAAATTATAACTCTTTAAAAATCACAAAACCAATAACATCCTCTAGGAAAAAAAAAAAACAACAATTTTTATAAAACAACACGAGATAATTAATGCTTAGCCGCTGGACAACACCTAATATTTAATCATGGTTAACTAATCTACGTTTGAACCTACAAAAATCTATATGGCATTTATGTGAATTCATTTAAATGTCCATATATTTAGACCATTCTTTTGTCGAGATATATTTAGTCAAATTAATGTTGCCTAATTGACGTTAATATTATAAATGCTTTTTCCATAACATAACATTAGTGGAAAGAAAAAAAAGACCAATATATTTACAAAACTTAATTAAGAACCTATGTACTGTATATCTCTAATTCTCTATCCTCCAACAAAAATACGTAAATATCATAATTAACTCAAGTTAGTATAAATATGTGACCGGATCCGAAAAATTGGATCCATCGGATCGGAGGGAAAAAAACACAAACCCGTGACGCCATTAACGAAGGTCGAGCTTGCTTGACACCACACAATGCATTCTCCTCGTAAGCTATTCCACGCGCGATCATCACTCGCCACGCGCCGATCAACAGCTCTTGTCGTATTAACTTCCCTAGCTGTCGGAATCGCCGGTTTCACATTTGGACTCGCCGTGATTCTTTTACCGGGTCTCCGATTAACCGGTCGTAATTGCTTAACGAACACTCCACCGAAGACGGTGCGAGTCGTTTGGGACGTTACCGGAAACAGTAATGGCGTTAGTGGCGAAGGGAAGAGGCATAAGGTTATGGGATTCGTTGGTATTCAAACCGGATTCGGATCTGCTGGCCGGAGACGAGCACTTAGGAAGACATGGATGCCGTCAGATCCAGAAGGACTTCGACGGTACTGATTGATTTTGATTCTCTTGCCATTGTTCTTGTGAGTATCTGTTTGAATTGATAGCAAATGAATAGGAAAATTTCTAACTTCTTGTAGCTTCAGGGCATATGTGGAATCATTGCATCACTTAAATTTCGTTTGATCTGGATTTTAATTAGCACATCTGAGAGTTTTAAGAGTTTTATGTAGATCTTACTTGATAGACTTAAGTGAAGGCAGTGAGGAACTTGATTTTTGTATTGATCTTGAATCCTAGGTCGAAATGAATCTAATCATATGCTGATTAGTGAACTTTAATTCCCAAAGTCTCACCAGATTCAAGAAATTAGAGCTTGATCAACTTAATGGTTCTTGTTTAGCTGTAGGACATTGATTCTTGGATGCTTTCACTATTTAGATGGGTTTGCTTGTGTTTGGGTTTTCACTGAATAACACTGCTATATGCAGCTTGGAAGAATCTACGGGATTAGCCATCAGGTTTATGATAGGGAAAACAAAAAACGAGGAGAAAATGGCTGAGCTCAGAAGGGAAATTGCAGAGTATGATGACTTTGTACTGCTAGATATCGAAGAGGAGTACAGTAAGCTCCCTTACAAAACGTTAGTGAGACTGATTTGCTTCTCTTTTTTATCAGATCTTATCTGAAACAGTATGATTCAAAAGACTCTAATCTGTGGTAGTTTTTATTCTTCTTTGTTGTATAGTTTGGCGTTCTTCAAAGCTGCATACGCCCTTTATGATTCTGAATTCTATGTCAAAGCTGACGATGATATATACTTAAGACCAGGTAAATTATCTATTATAACTTTTAATCTCCGTCTTGGGAAAAAATAAAGTTTGGACCTTTGTTTGTTTTATTTCATGTTTTTCCACAGATCGACTCTCTCTGCTATTGGCAAAAGAGCGGAGTCACTCTCAGACGTACCTAGGATGCTTGAAAAAGGGTCCGGTTTTCACAGATCCTAAGCTCAAATGGTAAGGACGAAAAGTGAAAACACAGAGTCTTAACATGAAGAAGGCGAGAACAAAACTGATAACTAATATATTGTTGACAACTGGTGGGATCAAAATTGGTTGCAGGTATGAACCATTGTCTCATCTTTTGGGAAAAGAATACTTTCTTCATGCGTATGGCCCCATCTATGCTCTCTCTGCTGATGTGGTAGCAAGTTTGGTTGCCCTCAAGAATAACAGGCATGTTCTGTTGTATAACTTGACAAAAGATCATAGAGTCCGTTTTGCATAGTAAAGAACTAAATGTTGGTCTGCAACTGCAGTTTCAGGATGTTTAACAATGAGGACGTGACAATAGGTGCGTGGATGCTGGCAATGAATGTCAACCACGAGAACCATCACATCCTTTGCGAACCTGAATGCTCGCCTTCCTCTGTTGCTGTTTGGGACATCCCTAAATGCTCAGGTTCTGTGTATTTATTTCTTACAATTTCGATAGTAGTAATATGATTAACACTCGACGCGATTCTGTCTTTCAATTCAATAGCATAACAAACTATACAACCATTTGATAATAAGTTTTGGGGAATGAATCTGTAACTGGTGCAGGTCTTTGTAACCCAGAGAAAAGGATGTTGGAACTTCACAAGCAAGAAAGCTGCTCGAAAAGTCCGACTTTGCCATCAGATGATGAATGATATTATTTGTCTTATCACCTTGAAATTTCCTTATAAACCTCCACAGTGGTCGAAGCTCTATCTCTTGCAGATTAGTTTCTTCAAGCGAACCTGCAACGAGATTGTTTCACATAGATTCAAGTTTCGAATTCACTCAAACGAGGAGCTGAACAACAAAAGACAGGCCAACGAGCAAACAAACTCAAAAGATAAGCACATGGATTAAATTTTAAATTCCTTTCAGGCACTTGTTCCAAAAGCAAAAAAAAAAAAAAAAGATAATAAATAATTAACTAAAACATAAAAAGTTGTCAAAAGAGCATTGTATAAGGCAAGAGGTTCCAAACGTACGACCT
This sequence comes from Crucihimalaya himalaica, assembly GCA_004349715.1. NCBI lineage: Eukaryota > Viridiplantae > Streptophyta > Magnoliopsida > Brassicales > Brassicaceae > Crucihimalaya > Crucihimalaya himalaica. The sequence goes on along the minus strand of SMJT01000057.1, from coordinate 875,397 downwards.
CATAAGACCACTGACCACCCTATTGCAAAGGTTCGTAAACCAACTAACCAGAGCTGGTTAATGATGTATTTGTTGGACCAAAACTCGTCCACTCCTTAGGGAACTTCCAAGCTCCCATCCATCATCAGCTTGTCGGAAGTAATCAAACCTTTTCGAAGTTGTAAGAGTCCCAATTTATCAATGTCCAGCTCGTAAAATCAAAATTTACTGGAGTTCCATTCAAGTTGTATTTTGTCGGGGGCAACCTCTTCTTTTGTAATCGGTCATTTCGCCATTGACGATCTCAAGGTTGGCGCCAGCCTTTCCCAATCATCACTGCCCTTCATATGGGCTTTGACTTTGTGGCATAATACCGTTATATGGGCTTGACAATATGTATATTGCTTTGCAACTGGAATTGCCTCAGCCACTGCATGTGTTTATTGGCACTCGGGAGTGACCCTTCACTGCTTATCTCCATGATTAACCAATATGTAGTTGATTTTGTTATTAATGTCATGATTTTTACTTGCACTGTATTTAAACTGTTTTCTTTTAAATGATGAATAAGTTGTACTATATTTGTTTGCATTGTATTTAAGTTGGAGTTGGGTTTGGATTTAGAAATTAAAACCAAAATGGGGGCATGTGAGGCCCATTCATGGCTGTTCTTTGTTGGCGGCAACAGCAGAACAAATAATGTCAAAATGTTTTGGAATCGCATACTTGCAGATGATTGACCTAACTTTTTACCATTTGAGATGAATGAATTAAAAAATTGATTCAACCCATTTAAATAAAAAATTTAAAAAACAAATAAAATATAAAAAAAAATTATTCAATTCATTCCACTACTATTGCGTAGAAAAATGAATTGAATGATATTTTTTTTTTTCAATTCATTATTTTCTAATCATTTATTTCTATACAATCATTTGCAGTATAATACGCTGATTTCAGAGTAAAATTAACATATTTTTATATATATATATATATATAGGAAAAGATATAATAATGTAGGAAAAAGATTATATACATTTCTTGTTGAAATGAAAATGGAAGGATTTTGTCATTATGTTCCACGTGGGGTGGCTCGACCTCTGTGTACTATCATGTGCTGAATCTAGAGAGCATTCATTATGATTAGTCTCTTAAATCTTAAAATCTGAATGAATTCACTTTTCCAAATTTGATTTTTTTTTTTATAATTCATAGTATCTTAAAATATATATATCAAGATTTGAGGGGAAAAGGAAAAAAAAAGAAAGATAGTAACATTCTAATAAGAGTGACTGGAACTATTTGGGCTTTCTGAATTTCTTCGTTTCTGCTTATCTCTAGATTCCTCTTTTGGAAGATGTCTCAGTTTCACTCCTTTGGAACTTGCATTTTCCATTTTTGTTTTCAACATTTTCTTTTCTCTTCCATTTTTGTGTGAATATGTGTAAAGTACATATCCACATAGTATATGGTGGGAAGTGCCTGATTTAGGTTTTCTAATTTTGTAATCTATGTATATACACACATTTAATTTGAGCTTTTTTGTTCTGTTTGATTTATTTGGTTTTCAATTTTTTTAATTTATCAAATTGGATTTTGAAAATAAATAAATAGCTAGATGATAAAGTTAATACAAAATCAATAGGTCCATTTCACATACATCAAAAATCCATACAACGAAACTTCTATTAACTAATTATATTAGAACTATAATATTCTATTAATTTATTGATATACTAACTAATTTAAAAATTTATTTCAAAACCGAAAAAATATATTAATTTATTGAAATATTAATTTACCGAGGTTATATTGCATGTACAAGTGTATGTTTTCCTTTGTAAAATTTTATATGTGAACATCGTTTATATAAACAATAATAATACATCATATGGTTGTATATAAACTTAATTACAATTGATCGTTGTTTAGAAGAAAAAAAGATCCTATAAGTAAATGATTAATTACATGTAAAACGTGTAAATCCTATAAATCACGTATCATGCTCTAATTGGATTCTGGGACTATGCCACGCCAGTGTGCAGCGTAATCACATCTAACAGAGACACCAATGATGATGGTTACCTCTGAGTCATTGACGTCACGTTTGAAGGACAAGCGTCATCTTTGACCAAATCTATATTTGCTTCTACCATTAATTTTACTATCATTGGCCTTATTACAACATTTACTGAGTTTATTTCCCTAGCTTTTCTATCAGCACATTCGATTTTTCCATTTGAGGTATTATAAAAAAAAAAAATACTGTCGACTTTAAATTATTAACATGAAAACAAACATATTAGTGGGAAATATTTCATTAAACAAACGAAGAAGTCAGTCAAACTAAATTTATTTAAATGATTAATCATTTACGATGAAATTTGTTATATAAATCAAGTATATCAAACGGAACAAACGAAAATAATGTATGTAATACGTGTGAAATAGACGAAACAATCAGTATATAATCAATATAATAAAATGTGACTCATAATATAAACAATCATACCAAACACGGTACTTGTGAAATAAGTTATTAATCTTTGGCTATTTTAATTTCTCTAAATGCTCCCTGATTTTATATAATTGTCTATCGAATCGAACCGTCCTAGTTTGAAGGTTAATGTACGATTCATATACGGTTTATAAAACATAACCAAATAGTATATTGAACGATATTGCACTTGAACCACCTACATAACCCACATCTTATATACATCATACCGCCATTTTATTTTTGTCACAAATCATTACCATAATAGCTATAGACAATAGACAATTTAAGATTTATAGAACACTTGCATTCAAAGGAAAATTTCTAAGTTGGAATCAAGATTCATAGAACACTTACTCTGAATGCAATCCATAAAAGCATATGAATATGCCTTTTTCCCATCCCAATAAAGTCTTTATACTCGATAATCGACATCAATCAATTAATTTTTGACGACAGATTAATGTGTAATTATGTTTAAGACAATTACACAACAGCTTAATCGGCGCATTCAATTATTCATAACTACACCTTAGAAATTTTAGTTTTACACACCAATACGTAATTCATTGAAAATTTGACAACAACAATTATATTTATCACCGTGGAGAATTTTTGACTCGAATTGTCCCAAGTGTCAACTAGATCGAAGAATATAAAAAATAGTGAGGCTTTTGAATATTAGCTATTATGAAGCACTTACTTTTGAATTACTATTATTTTACTTTAACAAAATTATACTCTTTAAAAAAATTTCAGTTTCTTTAACAACGTAAGTTGCACCAAAAGAAACCACTATGCATAATGGCATATTTATAAAAGAATACGCATATCAAAAGATGTGGTTCGAAGCATATGAAGTATAACGCAAGATTTCGGTATATTCTATGCTTGATAAAACAATGCTATGTAAAAATACACACATATATATGTGCTTGGGTTACAAATTATTCTATGCTTGATAAAACAATGTTCGATGGATACCAAAAATAAAAGCAAAAAGAATACACAAATATTGTGTAATGCAAGTGTCGGTATACCAAACCCACTATCACTCTCCGATCGAGTTATATAACCGCTCCATTATCAATTAATCATATACACTTTCGCATACGTATACCCGACTCAAACGTTTTGCTTTTGTTAAATAACAAATTCACACACACACACACACACACACATCTACTTTAATAAAACTTATCTCTTTAATTCTATAATATGGCCGGATTTTAAGAATGGAATCTCATATATATAATATCGAAACCTGTTTCTAGGCTCTAGCTGTTGAAGTTTTACAAAGGCTCTTTAAGAGATAAAAATATTTGCAATGCATGGCCAAAAGAGATGCATAAATCTTTGTCGCCGAGTGTTATTATTTTCTGATTTATCATTTCATAAAGAGTTTCGATTTTTTTTCATTATGCATGTTGGAACGCTCTGATAATTATATTTTCGTATAGATAAGCAAAACTTTTGAGTTAAAACCAATTACATGATTCACTTAAATGTAATTTGGGTAGGCTGAAAGATGGAATAAAAAAGAAACGAGGAAATTACTAGAAGAAGAAAGAACTATCGTGCGAAAGAAGCCAATAGAGATGAGTGCAAACTACGAGGTCACTTATTACATTTGATGTCATTTCTTTGATTTCCCTATCATACCCAAATCTCTCTTATAGCTAATCTACACATTTTTGTAAAAAAACATTATTTTGACCTTTTACATCTATTTAATAATGTGATTCTCAGTGGCTGACTTTTCTTATCGAGTTAGATATATTAACATGAAACGTTAATAAATTTTATAAACGTTAACATAGATATATATGTTCTTCTTCTTTTTCTTTTTGAAAAAATGGGGTTTCTAAATAATACTCTCTGTTTATAACAATTGTTGTTTAAATTTTTTCACATTTATTAAAAAACAATTAAAATTTTTGTATTATCCTTTATTAATATAATATACATTTTTTAATTGATCAAACATTAAAATAATAGAGATAAAACTATATATTTTACCAAACAGAGGAAGTAATAAATAATAAACTTATTCTTCAATTTTGTGTTAATATATGTATATCTTACAAGCTATATTTTGTGTTAATATTTAAAACTAATCGGGCCATTTTACGTACTAGTTAGATGTTGATACAATGAATTGGCTCATTCGATTTGATAAAGAAAATGAGTTCGTTGAACAAAAGTATACTAGTAGTAAAATGCATTTATTTTCATTTAATAAGAAATAAAAAGAAATGTTAATGATAAACACACAAAATTGATGAAGTATTTGTATTATCACATGTTTTTTTTTTGCTGCTTTTTAATTGTTTTTGTGGTTTGACACAACACAAAATGTATAGATGTTATAGAAGCGTAGACATCATTTCCCATAAATCGCGAGTGGGCTCTTTGGATGTTGTAAGCTCCAAAGTACAAAGAAAAATCAAACAGTACCGAAATCGAGGTAAGCAGTTTTTTTTTTTTAAGTACTTATAATCGTTATGTACAATACTATATAACAAATTATTTTCTGAAATTATTTTTGATCAAGCGATAAAGTGAAAAAATGGAAGAAAAAAAAGCAAGAATGAAAACATGTCTCGTGAAGCAGCAGTTGAACAAGAACTGTTATTTTTTTGGATAACATTTAATATATATCTATTTCCAATTTTTTTTTTTTTTGATAAATTTCCATAAAATGTATTCCTTTAATGTATACCAAAAGCTTTAGCAGAAAAAAATGTTCACGTACGAAACAAAAAGTAATAGTAATGTGTACTAAAAACGTATTGTATTTGCAATTTCTTTTTGATTATTCATTTGGAATTATATATTGTACAGTTTACGACATAATATTAAAAGTCTGTTAATTCAATTTTCACTTTGTTATTACTACTAATTTGTTAACTTTACATCCGATTTTTGTACTTTGTTGTAGAATAATTAAACCTTTTTTCTTTTGTCGAACGAAAATTAATTAATAACTTTTTTTTTTTTTTTGTATTATTTAATTAGTTTAATATTCGCTCTGCTTCTCCATCTTCACTCCTCTTCTTCTGTGAACCTTCTCTCTCTCTCTCTCTCTTCTCAGAGCTGCAACTTTCTCTCTCTAGGCACTCACATTCATTCTTTGCTTCACCCTTTTAATTCACGAGATCCCTCCCCTTCGATGCCTTTTCACAGAGTATGTAAGCCTCCATTCTCCATCTCCTCCTCCACTCTTCACCGTCGTCGTCTCCATTAACGACCATTGCTCACCGGAGTCAGTCAAACCCTAATCTGCTATTGCCGAGGAAAAAAACCTCGATTTTAGGGTTTTCTTCAATCCTCACAAATTTCGTTTCTTTCTTCGCCGGGAAAGTAAAAAATGCCAAAGTCAGTTAAACCCATTCCTGAATCTGACAAACTCGCCGATCATCTCCGTGATTCATCACTAACCTCCGATATCAACAAACCAGACTTCCGTGAACTAGATCTTGGTTCACCGGTTTCTCCGCTTCGTTCTCAGCCACGTGGACTCACCACCACCACCACCACTACCACTAGTAGTAGCAGTTCTAGTTCTTCCGGATCTGTAACGGGTCGAGTTAGAAATGCTCCGGTTGTTATCGGAAGATCTAATTCGGTTCGTAGTCAATCTGGTTCTTCAAGTGGGAATAATCTAAGAACGAGTCAATCTAGATCGGACTCAGCTACTTCTTCTTCTTCGCATTCACAACCACTCATCTCCTCTGCTACTTCTCCAGCTACGACTTCCCCGGCGACCAATGTACTTCCTACCGGAAACATTTGTCCTTCCGGGAAGATTCAAATCACAGGAATGACGCAGAGCCGTTCAAGAAGCGATGTTCTTGGATCTGGTACTGGAACTTATGGACATGGAAGTATAATGCGAGGTGGAGGAAGCAGTATATCTCCGGCGAAACCTGCCTCTAGTGGCGGAGGAGGAGGATCTCCGACGAATTCGCCGGTTATTGTCGGTAGCTCTAGCAGAAATAGTCCTGTTTCAGCGGAAAGTTTATGGAAGAAAGCAATTTTAGGTTCGGATTCAGAGGAAGTGAAGAGAGTAGGAAATGAAATGTATAGGAAAGGTTTGTTTAATGAGGCTTTGAAGTTGTATGATAGGGCTATAGCTTTATCACCGACAAACGCAGCTTACCGGAGTAATCGAGCTGCGGCGTTGACGGGTTTGGCTCGAATTGGTGAAGCTGTTAAGGAATGTGAAGAAGCTGTGAGATCGGATCCTAGCTATGCTAGAGCTCATCACCGTTTGGCGTTATTGCTTATTAGGTAAAGTGCTTCTCGTTTCTCATTAGCTCAGCTAGTGGTTCTGTACTCACTGTATCATCAAAATACAGAACCTTTATCTATGGTGCTGATTTTTTTATGATAAAGCTGTTACTTTTAGTGTTTTTGTTGATGTTGGTGTTGTGTTTGTGAAAACTTCAATGTGCGTCTTCATTACTTGGTTGCATTGCAGATTAGGTCAGGTTAATAGTGCAAGGAAGCATCTTTGTTTTCTTGGGAGACCATCAGATCCCATGGAGTTGCAGAAGCTTGAAGCAGTGGAGAAACATTTGAACAAATGTGTAGATGCGCGAAGACTTAGTGACTGGAAAAGAGTTTTGACGGAAGTAGATGCTGCCATTGTTTCTGGAGCCGATTTTTCTCCTCAAGTAAGAATTCAAATTGTGGGATAGATGTTTGCCTTGGGAAGAATCATCTTTTAACTGTTGTGTCTTATTTCTACAGCTATTTATGTGTAAAGTAGAAGCATTCTTGAAACTTCACCGGCTTGATGATGCTCAATCAAAGCTAATAGAAGCTCCTAATGTAGAGCCGTTCCCCGTATCTTGTTCGCAGACTCGGTTTTCTGGTATGGCTTGTGAAGCTTATACATATTTTGTCAAAGCTCAAATCGAGATGGCTTTAGGAAGGTGAGACTAGAGAAACATTTTCTTATGCTAATGTTAAATAAAACTGTTGAATGCCATTAAGAAAAAAGGGGTTAAAGAGCAAATGATGAATTCTTGCAGGTTTGAAAATGCAGTTATGGCTGCTGAGAAAGCTAGCCAAATTGATCCACAATGCAACGAAGTTGCTATGTTACACAATACTGTTACAATGGTTGCTAGGGCTCGTGCTCGCGGTAACGATCTCTATAAATCAGAAAGATACACGGAAGCAAGCTCAGCTTATGCAGAAGGCCTTAGGCTTGATCAGTGCAACGCTATTCTATATTGTAACCGGGCAGCTTGTTGGTTTAAACTTGGTATGTGGGAACGCTCAATTGAAGATTGTAACCAAGCGCTTCGTTATCAACCAAGTTATACAAAGCCTCTTCTGCGTAGGGCTGCCTCAAATAGCAAGGTACATATAAAACCGTTTTTTGACTTTGTTTGGCTTGTAATTTTTTCTACACTGATCCTCGAGTATTCTGTCCAACTGTAGATGGAAAGATGGGGAGCCGCAGTGAGTGATTACGAGGCCTTGATAAGAGAACTACCTCATGACAAGGAAGTTGCTGAATCTTTATTTCATGCTCAAGTGGCATTGAAGAAATCTCGTGGAGAAGAAGTATTAAATATGGAATTTGGTGGTGAAGTTGAGGAAATATTTAGTCGTGAACAGTTCAAAGCTGCCATGAATCTACCAGGTAAAAGATAGCTTCTCTGCTTCTTACTTTAATAACTTTTCTTGATTGGACTGCTAATCTAACTTATGAAATTCGTTATGTGATATATACTTCAATCAAACCCAGGAGTTTCGGTTATCCATTTCTCGACAGCCTCTGATCATCAATGCAAGCAGGTATCTCCATTTGTGGACTCGCTATGTACACGTTACCCGTCTGTACACTTCATGAAGGTAAAGTTACATGAAACCTCTCTCATGGTATTGACTCAAAACGTTTCACAACTCCAAGGGGAAAGATTGACTCTAGATTTGAACTTTCTGGTTAGGTGGATATCGATAAATGTCCTTCGATAGGTAATGCAGAGAATGTGAGGGTTGTACCAACAGTGAAGATATACAAGAACGGTAGTCGAGTTAAGGAGATTGTCTGTCCAAGCAGAGAAGTGTTGGAGTACTCAGTGAGACACTATAACAGTTAAAAACTAAAACATCACGCTTCATCTTCACACTTCTGCAACCTCCTCATTACCCTTAAAAAAAATTTCTCAATAATCCCACTTAACTTCTTAAGATGCTTCATTACCAGGGAACCTATTAGTGTAGAGTTTCAGGTCTTTATGATTTGTTCATTCATTCTCCTCTTCATTGCCCTGTGATCTCTGTCTCTGTATGTTATGTTCTGTCTTCTTCCCTTCATTCATTTATCTCTACAGATTGAGATTGCATTGGCGCCTTCTTCTTCTTCTTCTTCTTTTTAGCTTTACTTGTTTAGGTATAATTGAGAGATGTTACTTGTTGGAGATGACTGTGTGTACATAAGAGAAGTTCGGATGTGAGTGAAGAAAGAAGGGGCTTGCTTACTAAAGGGGCAAAAGAGGAAGATTCGAATTCTTCATTTTCATTTTTACTTTTAGGGCTAAGTGAAACCAAGAAGAAAGTGAACCATCTTGTCATTTTAATTCTCAACATTTTCATCAATAAAAAGTTATATATTTATTCATTTTCCACTAAGTTAATGCTTTTATTTGAATACATTTAAACCCAAATCATACATAATTTCATCTAAAAATGCGGTGGAAAGAGATGAGGTTACTGAAATATTTTCCTGTTTTTTTCTTTCTTTCTTAAAGGTGTTTAGAAAAGGGTTAGGTGATTGATTTCAAAATTGGATTTTAATACTTTATTGTTGACAAAAACAAAAAGGAGAGTCGGATTAATTACATATTGATAAATTGATTTGTAATGAAAGCGACTGTTGTTAATGCTTTGTTCTTAAAGGGGGATTAAAAAAAAGATTAAAGAACTATATATTCGCATTTATAAGTTTGTTTCCTTTTTTAATTAATTTTAAAATAATAAATACTTTTAAAAAGGCAAATAATAATAACATAACGCCCAAATTAATAATAATTGTACTAGAAAATAAGAAAAAAGGTTTGGTCGTTAGCCGGTGGCACCTGCCCGGTGCTATTCTGCGCCAGCAGAAGTCGGTGCCCCTAATTTCAGGTTCTTTGACACGTATTTATCTCTTTTATATAAATTATATATATATATATATATAATTTGTGGATAACATATGTTTGGTCGTCTTCAGCTTTTAGCTATTTGAGTCTTTGAGTTATATAATAGTCTTTGAGTTATATAATAGTATTACAAAAAAGTTTATTTACTTCTAATACTAATAAAATATTCTCTTTGTTGCTCATTGGTGGAGCGCGTGATTAACACTCACCGACTTATTAGTGTGTGAAGTGTGAACTTTTTGACCCCTGACAGTGAAATTAAATTAAAGAACGTACTTATTAAAGCATAAAGTACGTTGGTGAAAAACTGGTACACCGTACATGTACGCTTTAAATTCTCACATTTAATAGAGCCGTTGGGGCGTTATGGTAACTAAAATGCAAGCCACGTCTGTATACGAGACTCACACACCGTGTCGTTTTCTATTCACCATTTTCCTTCCTCAACGGCCTCTTTTGGCAAACATGTCTGCCATTTTTCGGGACCACATATACATGCCGAGACATGTGTCATGTGACGATGATTAGGGTGGGAACAAGAACTGTACCCGGGAAAGGCCAAACCAAAACAAAATTGCATACGTCAAAACTAAACCAAACCGAGTATAATTGGTTTTAGTTGGCTTTACTTTTATAAATCTTGTAAAACCGAAACTAAACAGTAAATTAGGTTGATCATCCTTAAACAAAATAAAGATAAATAAAAGACAAAACAAACAAGAAAAGATTCTCTTGTTCTGTTTTATTACACTTGAGAAAAAACAGAGTGCATGTGTTCATGATCTCGAAGGATTCTTACACGAAAATCAACATTTTGACGGTGGTGATACGCAAATAAACAAGAATCCAATCGTCTAATTTATTATTTTTAAATTTGTAGTTAAAAAAAAAGGAGAGACTTGAGAGAGATTCAAAGTTTGTGTCAGCATGTCTTTGAACTGAACTCAACCGGTGTTCTGTAGACCAGCAGCAATACCCTTCATGGTCAAGATGAGTGTATCTTCAAGTCCAGGAGCGTATTCGCTTGTCGGGTTAAGCTCGATGAGTTCTTGTGCTGGTTTGCTCGATTCCGCAATCTCCTTAGAGATGTGAGGTCGCAGAGTCACATGGTAACTCGGATCACGGATTCTCTTCAATGTGTAAGCTTGACAGACATTGAGAGTCGTAATGTAAGAATCACGAAGTCTCAGTCTCTGTTTCAAGTAAGGATCTCCTTCCAGAAGATCTTTGTGTCCAGCGGTCTGCAAACAGCGAAGGGGATTCAGACAATCGTAAAATCAATAAGGAGAAAGAATTCAAGAGGGCTCTGATTTTACCTGCAGGATGAGTTTCTTGGTTTCTTCGAAATTAGCCCTGAGTTTCTCACCAAAAGGCCAGAGTTCTTCTGAAACAAGAAGCTTATCGTACAACGCAGCAATACCAGGATCTCCTTTAGCGAACACCATTTCGATTAGATCAATGGTGACTCTAAAGAAAGGCCAGTGTTTGTACATATCTTGGAGCATAAGAAGGTTCTTGACGTCTTTTTCGATCACGTGTCTAATCGCTGCTCCGAATCCAAGCCATACAGGAAGGTGGAATCTTGTTTGAGTCCAAGCAAAGATCCACGGAATCGCACGGAGAGATTCAATGCCACCGCTTGGTTTCCGCTTCGAAGGTCTGCTTCCTATGTTCATACGACCATACTCCAGTTCTGGTGTAGCCTGCAACCGATTTTAAGATTCCGTGAGTTTTAAGAATCTGTGGGGGGTGAGTTGAAAATTCCGAGTGGATGAAATACTTACAAGGCGGAAGTACTCGACAAACCGAGGTTCTTGAAACACAACTGAACGATACTCCTCAGTTGCAACAACCGCCATTTCGTCGAGCAAAGCACGCCATTCCGGTTTAGGCGAAATTGGAGGACGCATACCGTGCTCGAGTGTAGCAGCGGTGAAACGCTGAAGCGTTCTAAAGCATAAATGCTCTTCACCAAAAGATTGCTCGATGACTTCACCTTGAACCGTGACACGGAGTGAACCGTTAATAGTATCCGGAGGCTGAGACAATATAGCAAGATGGGTCGGTCCGCCTCCTCTTCCAACCGTTCCACCACGACCGTGAAACATCGTTAGCTTCACACCATACTCTTTAGCAACCTTCACAAGCTCTTCTTGAGCTTTGTATAGCTGCCAAGCAGCGGATAGACGTCCAGCGTCTTTCCCTGAATCAGAATAACCGATCATAACTTCTTGCTTACCGTTAATCCGGTTCTTATACCAGTCAACAGAAAAGAGCCTAGCAACTGCTGCAGGAGCTGCTTCAAGATCTGCTAGCTTCTCAAAGAGCGGAACAACTCTCAAAGGCTGTTTCACGCGGCACTCACGCTGTAAAAGCTCAACAGCTAATACATCAGAAGGTGCAGTTGCCATAGAGATAATGTAAGCACCAAAGCTGTCTGCTGGTAGCTCGGCTATGACATGAAACGTGTCGAGAACATCAGCTATTTCTTCGGTTTTAGGAAGATCAGAACCGAAAAGCGGACGTTTGCCACTTAGCTCAGATAAAAGCCATTCTTGGCGGCGTTCTTCAGACCATTCTCTGTAGGATCCGATATCTAAATGCGTGGTGATAGCATCCAATACATCGGTGTGGCGGTCAGATTCTTGCCTTATGTCAAGTCTCACAAGAGAGAGCCCAAAGGTTGAGACTTGCCTCAAGAAATCAAGAAGGCTTCCATCTGCTATTGAACGGTCACCACATGAACACAGAGATCGGTAACAGAGCTCAAGAGGTTCCAAGAACTACACAAATAGCACGAAAGAACGGTTTAGTACCAAATCATAACCGGGAGTTAAAGGATTCTCATTGCAATGATACCTGTTCCAAGTTAACGAAAGTAGCCTCTTCAGGGACATCAGAGTGTCCATTGCTGAGCAATTGATGAGCGCGTTCACGTGTGTGATAAAGCTTGTCCCTTACATCGCCAAGAATCACACGGTATGGCTCGGTTGTAGGAATTGACTTCCAGAATTCTGCAATCAAGACAATGAATGATAGGTTCCAAATTAAAGTGGTTCTGGACACAAAGCTTAGACATAAACAATATGCTCAAATCGGTTTCTTTTCTTACCTATGTAATGTTTCGCAGCATCTTTTCTCGAATTTGCGTGAAGTTCATCAGCTCGGACACGCAGCTCGTCATTGCAACGCCACATAGACATCTACGAAAGAAGCAGTAAAAATGAAATAAGGATACATACATTCAGAAAATGAGGAGACTAAACTTGAAAAAAACTCGAGATCAAACCTCAAACATAAGATCTTCGATTTGGTTAAAGTACATAGTAGCAGCCATCATTCTAGCTAACAAGCAAACATCTCTAGTGACTTCTGGTGTGACCCTTGGGTTACCTGCAAACACATATATATATATTGTGAGTTTGTGACATGAGTAAAGCCATTGAGAGAGGGAGTGAAATAAGAGAGCTATGCGAGAGGGACTTATAGACAAGTACCGTCGCGATCACCACCCATCCAAGAAGAGAATTGAATCAATGGGGCATTATATGGAACACGTTCATCGATCCCTATGTTTTTCAAAGCCGTGTCTACACGGCGCAGAAACTTAGGAACACCTTTCCAGATAGTTTCATGGAAATAACTCATTCCTGCTCTCATCTCATCTTGAGGAGTCGGTGGTGTTCTTTTGATTTCATCTGTTCGGAATGCTGCTTGAATCTAACAAATTCAAGTTTTCCATTAGTTTCCAAAATCATGTCAATATGAATAATCCAATAAGCTTTTACTTTTACCTCTCTCTGAAGAGCCTCATCGAGCTCTTGCTTGTCATCAGGAGTAATATCCTTAGCATATAGTTGGGCCAGACAGTCTCTTATCCTGAAAAAACGCACAAAGAAGATAACTTAAACATCAAAACATTGATCCAAAGCTAGCCTGGTTAAGCCTAAAAGACTAACCTCCCATGTTTCTGAAGCAATGATCTTCTCACAGACTGAGTAGGATGAGCAGTCAAAACCAAATCCACAGTCTGATTCTTCAGAGCATCAAAGATCTCTTCAGGAGACTTATTCAGATCTCCAACAAGCTTTTTGAAAGTTTCTTCAAGATCAGATTCAGTAGTAGCAGAACTCTCATCAACAAAATCACCTTTCTTCAGCTTCTTGATCCTACGGCGATAAGCAATCTGTACTTCCTCAGCCAAATTGGCTAAGTTAAGCATGTGAGAGAAAGCCTTGGCGATAACAATGGAATCTCCTGGATCTAAGCTCGTTAAAACATTCCCTAGCTCCTCTAGCTTCTTCGGTTCATGTTTCCCTTCATATTCTGCAGAATGCTCATAAAGCTCTTGCACCTATATACAACACAACACACAGTAAGATCAAATTTAGCCAACGAAAGTTTAAATCTTTCATTTCAATAGGTAAATTGCAGAACACATGAAACTAAAAATCTCTAAACGGACAAAAAGTTTAAATCTTTCTTCGTTTAAAGCCCTAATCAACCCATGATCGAATCAAAAAGTTAAAACCTTTATCAAAAGTTATCACAGAGCATGTAGTTTCAGGATCTTATATTCAAAAGGGTCAAATCCAAAATCGAGAAAAACGTACAGTTTCACGGAGATCTTCACCGTGCAAATCCTGAAGAATATCGAGAAATCGATCTAAGAGCAAAGCATCATACTCAACAAGCTTGTCGTCTTCACTAACTTTACCAGGAACCAGTTGACGAAGATGAACATCAATTGATGCCATCTTCTCTAACTTCCGATTCGCCATTTTTTCACCAACTTCGTTATCCTTCACTCTGAAGGAAGAGAACAAAAAAACACGAAATCAAATCCACAAGTCAAAAGATCTGTCGACAAAATTGACTCCAATGAAATCGGAGACAGAAGTTTTTTTAAAAAAAAAATCGAAACTTTGAGTCAATTGAGGACAGACCCAGATGAGAAAAAATTGCTGATTGTGCGGAGAGAAGTAAATCTAATAAGTGAGTGTTCAGAAGCTAACCAGTTTAGAGCCAAAAAAGGTGTGTCCTTTGAAGTCAGATTCAGATTTCTCAGAGATATAAGCAAAATAAGATACTTTGCTTACGTATTTATAGAGAGAGTGTGATCATGATGATTCCTATCCATTATTCTATTTCTACGTGATGCTCGCTTATTGTTGAATTTTAACGTTTTGTATTACTAGAGTATTATTTTCCCTCAACATTTATTATTTGATTCATTGAAAGTAGTTTCTAAAAAAATAGAATATTCTATTTCTAATGAATGAATCACTGATAGTCAAAAAATTGATCAAACACATTTTGCAAACTTAGACTTTCATATTTGACTCATAATTATAGACTTGCACCTAGAATTCGAATCGGTTTTCACTTTACCGGTTGAGTGAACCGCAATTGGATAATACTTTTTGTAGCTTTGCACAATTACAAATGAGTTTATTTATTTTGGTTTAATTACCAAATGAGAATTTTAAAATATAAAAATAAAAGAAATTTGTTCATCCTCACATTCATGAGAGCCAATGTAGTAGAGAAGAGCATGTGACATACACGGAATTTGATGAATCAATCTCTGAACTTTGAATCTAACTTCACTTTAAGTGATCAAGTTGACATTTTTTTTTCAAGATGACATTTATTTTATTTTTTCTTATATTATGATTTAACTCTTTAAGTATATAACCGACCATTTTTTCTATAAACGTTTTTTTTAATTGACTAGAAAATGTTTAAATAGTCATATGATATAAACAACTCCTTAGACATACAGTTTATTTAACTTCGTTTATTAGTTATTCGATGTAACTGCTTTTTTTTTTTAATAAATCAGATTAGATATAAAACTTTTAATGCCGTAAAGTTTTATCGTTTTTTATACAGTTTTCTAAATTATTATATTCTATCCAATCAGTTTTGATATCCAGAGCTCTAAACATAATATTCCACGTAAGAATATTTTACGAAACTCGTAATAATTTTCTAGAATATGTAAGAAAACATAATACATTTATCACTTAGAAATTTTACAACAATCGATCATGATATAAATCACATTGTAAATACGTGACTTATGAAATGTTCATATAATCATTTCTTTCCGTAGTTTATCATATTCTCAATGGCTATGGAATAATCCCATAATTAATTTAGTCTACTTAAATAATTTTGCTATTAACATAGATATTTTATATCATAAACATAGATGCCGAAGTTTTTTAGTTGGTTATTTTATTAACATAGTGTCATAGTTGTTTAATTTTTTAATAAGCGGATCTGGTTTTCATACATACGTGTCATGTATTGACCCAAATCTGTAGTCTATGTATGATAAATATAACAGTACTGTATATAAATAATATAACTGTTGTGAACGGCAAAAGTGAGTAAAATACAGTAGGACTATATGATGCAAACAAACTAGATCATGCCATGTTATTATTTTTACTCTTATTATTGTTTGCTAAATGGCAAAGTCGTACATGTGCTGTGATGTCACATTATGAATATTTTGTGCTGGTCGACTCCAATTATCAAAACAAATTGGATCTTTCT
This sequence comes from Crucihimalaya himalaica, assembly GCA_004349715.1. Lineage (NCBI taxonomy): Eukaryota > Viridiplantae > Streptophyta > Magnoliopsida > Brassicales > Brassicaceae > Crucihimalaya > Crucihimalaya himalaica. The sequence continues at coordinate 859,191 of SMJT01000057.1, read as the reverse complement.
TCCTATGTGCTAATGGAATATTCGGATATTAATTTGGTATGTCTTTATCCATCTAAGTCAACACTCAAACAGGGATGAGTGAAGAGTGATAGTCTAATTGCTGGAATATAAATAGGTACTCACTTTCTTTTATCTATTGCAAAATTTATGATAATTACAATTTTTTTTCCTTTTCACCATCACATAAAATTCCTAAGGAATATAATTAGGATATTGATATGCATGTCTTGAGTACATATAAAACTAAAATTTATTGCAAATAAAACTAGAAACAATAAAAGGTTAAAACTCTAAAAACCAATTACGAAACTGCTGCTATTCAAAGCCTTAATTAATTTTGTCAAGTATAATTATATATGAAATAGAAGCTTCGTTTACAGTTGGAAATGCATCATGCATGTACCATAAAACTAACATATTTTGTTTGCCATGTTTAAATTTAAATGTCCTGAAATAGAATTATAAATACGGCTTACGTACACTTCTTAATTACGTATATCGTGGCGTCTTAGTAGGATGCGTTTTAGACTTTTAGTACAATGCTTAAAACTTGTCACTGAGAATATATATATATATATAATGCTGAATTATAATGAACTATTTATAAAAAGCAAAGAGGCTGCATAATGATAAACTGAATATAAGGGATGTTGGTTAGCTGATAATTTGGTTGACGTATTAGATGATAATTAAAGTTCATTATCAGGAAGAAGAAGAAGAGTTTGAGAAGAAAGGACAAGTGTGAAAACTTCTTTTTTGTTCCTTTTTAAAAAAACCTTTTGTTATTTAATTTGATGTACGGCATCCTTTTAGACACTTTATTAGTGGGATGCTTCACGGAAGCAAATATTGCTTGGTCGTAGTGCCTTATGACATGTTTCCGACTCAACTAAAAGATGTATGGTAGAGTTACTAGAGTATCGTGATTAATGCCGTTGAGAGTTTTTGAGCACAAAATATTCTTTTAACTGAAAATCATTTTATAAAATTTTGAGCACAAAATTGTTTTCTTGGATTTAACATTTTCTTCTCTTGATCGTTTTTCTTTTCTAATGAGACAGAGACTTCACGTAATTATTCTAGTGTGGTTGTAGTTTAGAATCATTAAAGTTTACGTAGTTTAGTATACACAAAATTATATAAGTAGCCGCATTTTATATTATTTACTGCATGTTAATTATGAATAGATCTATTCATAATATGCATGATGATTTATGAAGTTCAGTTATTGTTATGTATATATATACAAAAACTACGCAGCTAATTAAATGAAATAAACGATTGGAAAACAAAGAGTAGCGCATATGAAAGTATTTCACACCATTAACAGTAAGCTCATCATTTCATATATTTACAAGATCCAGTTGTAAGCAAAAGAACATAACCGAAAAGAAAATAAATTTATAAAGAAGTTCTTTGTTAATAAAAATTAATTACAGTAGATGGCTTCATCGAAAGGATTTGCAGTATGTTTCCTCATAACACTCCTCTTATTCATTGGAGTCATCTCCTTTCATATCATGTCGAAATGTAAAAACTATGACGTCGACCTGGATTTGGGGAAATGTCGAAACAATGATCCTATGAGGATGCTATATATTACCTAATAGCCATGGCCTAGTTATAGATGCGGGAATGCTATAATTAACTAGGTTAAACAATCTTGACAACATCTATAGATATTTAAATAATAAATAAAAAACTTCGATTTATAGTCCAGTATTTTAATTTATGCTAGTGTCGTCGCTACATTATGATTAGTGTCGAAACCTGCATATGTAGACTAATTTTATTTATGAATACACGACATGAGGTCGCCTCTAACGGAGCTAGTGTTGCGAATGACCCTATCAACAATCTTGAGATGCTAACAATGGTTTTGATGTTTAAACAGCTAGCTATTCGTCTTGGTTACTTCTAGCAGCAGAGAAACTCCTGCTTGAAATAGTCTTTTGCTTTTGTTTTCACTGCATCCTTTGAAATAGCTAACTGCATGCCGAGATCCTGATGATAGTCCTATGAACCCTTGGCCAAGTTTCACAGATTAAGTAGATACTGCCAGATAAATTAAAGGAGCTCCTACGTCCTTTATCATTGAACTGTTGACGCGAACACGAGATCGACTAGTCAAACACGAGAGGATCGAACCAACTCAAGTTCCAAACAAAAAATACGTGACTTGTCTTTATAACTAAGTCTTGCTCCCGTTGTTGTTTTTTTATTTTGCATATACGTCACCACTCCTGTGTTTCCTAAATACAATGAGCATGATTTCTAAACGTGAAGTTTCAAATTATCTTGTAAAAGAATAAAAAAACAAGAAAAGCAAAGGACATTTGGTTCAAAGAGAGCATTATTCGTTCGTTGTTAGTTGTCAACTTGAACAGAGTAAATAACTGCGATAAGAACAATAAAAGCACATTAATATATTTTAAGAGATACATTTTTATTTTGGGTTTTCAAAGTACAACAATTTGTTTCTTACATAGTAATAATTATGTGCTTCTCCTTCCACATACCTTGCGTTTACACTTACACATGATTACAACAAAACATTACATTTTGCAGAGACGTTCGCTTCTTTAATCTTTTTTTGGGTTGCCTTTTGCTGGGATTCACTCGCAGGCAAGTTTAGTGCCGAAACTTGTGAGACAGATAGCAAAAGCCTGAAAAGCAGAGAGAGGCTGTCTATAATCCATAGTGAAAATGTCATCTCCCACTTTACCAAACTGTAGAAGAACTGTTTCTTCATCCCCTTTACCGCTCGGTTGACTTTGGTCCACGGTCGCAACCAGCTGGAAGTTCTTGACTGAAGCAACAGTTACTCTTCCATGGAAGTTGAGACACCAGCATTGTAAGTGTTCGTGCCATCTCGGAGCTTTGTTCTTTAGTATTGTGAAGCTGGAACCATCCTTGTTGGGCTTTTTCATTATTTTGCTTACATCACATGGCTTTTGGTCCAAATAGAGTCCAGCCGATGATGATGATGATGAGGACGGGCATCGGAGTGTGCTTACCATTCTCCTTGGACCTCTTGATTTCAAGAGGTTGAATTTATAAGAAACATGACCGACTTCAAAGTTGCCTGCTGGAACTTGAGGGCTTATCTGCTTCGATGCAAATCTGCGACTGGCTTTGCCGTTTGAAGGCTTCGCTCCGTTATGTGGCGGTTGGCTATCGTATACTGTAAAGTTGGTCCCAAGAAAATCTGATCTGCAGAAGTTACCAAAAAAAAAAAACATGAATCTTAGATTTCAAGCCACTCATATTCTAAGCAAAAAAAAAAATACCAAAACTCCATAAAAAGAGACTCCAGATTTTAGTATCAAGAGTGGCAAAAACAAACTTAAAACTTCCGAGATTACAATCTTGCTTTACAGATTAAATGACCGCCAAGGATATTCAGTGTTGCACACATTGATGGTACCTTAATTTTCCAACATAGGCATTACTTCCTTGAGAGAAATCATCAGCATCAAGTGATATGATGTACTCAGTGTAAGCACCAGTCCTGAACCGCCGTGCCGCCAGAAGAAACTTTCCTTTATCAGTGAATGCTGGTAAACAGTAAATACTAAACGAAATTAATAAATGCAGAGAAAGACCCTTTTCCTAGAGAACAGACGTAGAGCAAAGTCTGAAAGATAAACTAGCCGACCCAACATTTTGAAGCCAAGAAAGAATCCTGACAGATGTATATCTAAATGAAGTATAATCGAAAATTTGTTGAACTTGTTCCAAAACAACAAAAAGTAATCTGCTCTTAACTAACCCCACTTGTAAAAAATTTAAATTAACCATACCATTGATATAACTCAAAATATTATTCAGTGAAGTCAAGATGCACGGAAGTTAATAAAAGGATTAACAATGCCTTGCAAATCAATTCACTGGTCAACTCCTATATAAGACTGAAGCTCGGAATTTTCATCATTATCACCCAGGTCAACAACAAAGTCAACACTTTATTTATGGTAATTGGTTGGTAAGCTAAGTTCGTTCAATGACCACTCAAGGCATAATTTGGTGAAAGACTGAGACAACTTACATTGTACGCCTGGGAAATCAGTAATTCCAATCGTTTTCACACTTAAACACACCTAGACTTTCAAGCCTTATATTTTTCCAATATTGACTAAATCAACCGGTCTCTAGTTTCAACAATAAGAATGAAACTAAGGAAAAGTAATACTTTTGAATTACTTACATGGTGTTAGAGCAAGATACAAGTAAAAAGTTGATGTCTTCTTGTTTCTCTTTATCAAGCACTGATTCGAAAAGTCTCGAGGACCTGGCTGCATCTCAGAGGAAACTATAAAATCTCAAATCTCATGCCATCTTTCAATTGCTCTTAGAAAAAAGCAAAGCCATAATTGAAGAATCAAATGTAAACATAATAAAAAATAGCATGTAGTGATGCGTATTAAGCAAGAGCAAAAACAAAGTAGAGCTTTCAATTACATCAAAAATGCCCTAGTCGTAACTCGAGATTACGCATCAAGACACAAAATTTAATGAACTTAAAAGATTGCTTTATTTGATTAAACAAAGCCTCTAATGTTAAAGATACAACAAAATCGATTCCTAAATCAGAGAATACGAAATCCAATAAGGTGTCACCAAAAAACTCAAATGAAATGGTAAATCACAAAAGCCCTACCAATTTAAGGCAAGAAGGGAAAGTAATTTTGCCAGAGTTAAGAGGGGATCTAGCAAAATCCTGAGTAATTTCTCTCCATTTCTTCGAAACGCAGGCACAAGTGACTACATCTCGACGTTGAGGCCAACGGTCCTCAGTCTCCTCCACGCGACGAATGATCTCGCCCAACAACTCAGGGAGCATCGCCGACCATGACGATCCAGCCATATTCGACGGCGGCGGAATCGAATCGGCTTCCGGTACCGTGTCTCCCTGATGATCCCTAAACGAGTTCGAGATCCTCCGCGAAAGGAGGGACCGTGACAAAGGCATTTGTGAAGGAGAGAGAGAGAAAGAGAGATGTTTCGTCGATCTGGAAATAGAGAGAGAGAGAGAGAGAGAGAAAGAAGAGAGAAAAAGGATGAGATGTGTGTTTTTTTCTTTTTGGGAATAATAATACGAACGTGCGAAATCTAGAAGACGAAGTGATATTTTTGGTAAAAGTGACACAGCTGTGATATATGATTAGGTGACATTTCTTTTCATTGGGACACTTCTCTCTATCTCTAAGTGGTCGAGTGTACAAAGTACACATAGCACACTAAACCGGATACGATTACTAAACCGGATAAATGATGTTATTATTTCATTGAACATCTCCATAGCACATAGAATCAACCACAAAGAAAAAATCTTGTGACTTGGGTAACAAACAACAAGCTTCGATATTTACCTTCTTTAACAGTAGAGAAATTTCATCGGTTTCAAGGAGATTGAGGTTGATAAACGAAGATTTCGACATATTTGTTTGTAGTATTCTCTGTTTGTAAATCTGAAATTTTCAAATTCGTTTGTAGTAACTTCTCTAATCTCTAACCAATTTTTTTTTAATGTTAGAGAAGTTTAGTAGTAAGATCGCTTATTTATATTGAAATGGATTTTACTTGTTTAGGGTTTAGTAATTTATTTTGTCACTTTTTGGGATTGTGTAGTTATAACTTAGAGATATGTTTTAACATTTGTACCTTTTTTAAATTCAATATTTAATGATCAAAAAAGATCTACAGTAGTTAAATTGTTTATTACAAAATGTTAATGCCATAAATTGTCATATATCTATAATCTACTGTCTCTAAAGTTGCTTTCTTCTACTGCCAAAAGAAAATCTATCTATTTGTTGACCCAAAAAAATAAAAGATTCTTTATACATTCATGCAATTTCCTTGTTTACAATTTTTAAAATATTAACTATCATATGTTGTATATAAAAATATTTTATATTTTATAGAAGCAACAAAGTATATCCTTTTCATTTCATAAAATTTGTATCTCATTTCATTTTTTATTAGATTATTATACTTTTAAAAGCTAGATCTTTTATTTAAGTAAAAGATCTAAGAGCATCGGTAAAGATACGTTCAAATAATAATATTTTTTATTTCATTTAATTATTTTGTTTATTTTAATTTTTCTAAAATTATTTTATCCCATCATAAAAAAAAGACACGTATGTAGAAACGGTTCTCATGGTTCTCTAACATTTGTAATGATATTTCAGAGTATTCAACTCAATTGTGATTCATATTTTTTTTTCTTGTGTTTTATGTATTTTTTTTATGTGGACCTAACTATTACAAACAATTTTTTTTTGCAACGAGAAGCAAACATGTGGTGGATCGTCGGAGTGTAACCAGTCTATTAAACTCTGTTAACGTCTATTAAACTATGTTAATGTCCGTTTAATAAAATGGTTTAAAGTAAACGAAAATCAACAAGTAAAGAATACACATCGAACAAAACTTTAAAATGAAAATACATTTCGACAAAGTTTAAATATGCGGTTAAACATTGAGATTTCGGATGATTGAGGATTTAATGTAAATTTTGTGTGTGGCTACGCCTTGACGACCTATTAAACTCTGTTAATGTTTGTTCAATAAAACCGTTTAAAGTCAACTAAAATCAACAAATAGATAATACACTTTGAACGAAACTTTAAAATAAGAATACACTTCGACAAAATATAAATATAATATGTAACTAAATATTGAAATTGCAAAATCGGATGATTAAATACTTATCCTAAATTTTATGTGCGACTACGTCCCGACGAGTCGACGACTCTAAGGTGGTACAATATAGTTATATTACACTATTGGCAGTCTAGTATTCTTAGAAAACTTATCGACACTCAAATCACTAAAAAAATACGAGATTTAGTCGGCAAAAAAAAAAAAAATGAAAAATACAGTAGATACGTGACTACTGAACACGGAACTCGAAGAAAAAAGCAGTATGTAATGTTATTCATAATTGTTTTGGATGATTATGGATAAATTTTGATGATTTTTATACAATTTGAATGAGATTTTTTTGTGATATTTTAAATTTTAACAATATTTTTAGAATTACGAGTATAAATATGATTTTTATAATGAAATTGTTTAGTTAATCAAAATTATAGAAGAAAAGTTCAGAAAATTATAAAATTTTTTCCCATGGTCATATTTGTATTTGTTTTCAAAGGAATGGTTTTTTTTTGGGCTAAAAAGTTTAGAGACTTTACACTTCTATTTCCAATCAAAACCCATGTCCGCCGTGAAATCTGTCTCTTCCTTCAGGCTCGCCTCTCTCCTCCGTCGTGAGAATGATCCTTCCGCCGCCATGAAGCTTTTCCGAAACCCTGATCCTGAATCAACGAACCCAAAAAGACCCTTTAGATACTCGCTTCTTTGCTACGATATCATCATTACGAAACTTGGTGGGTCCAAGATGTTTGACGAGCTAGATCAGGTACTTCTACAGCTCAAAACCGATACTCGGATCGTTCCTACGGAGATTCTATTTTGTAACGTGATCAATTTCTTCGGCCGTGGAAGATTGCCCACTCGTGCGCTCCACTTGTTCGACGAAATGCCTCAATACCGTTGCCAACGCACTGTGAAATCAGTGAACTCTCTGTTGAATACGCTTTTGAAGTGCGGAGAGTTCGACAAAATGAGGGAAATTCTTTCGGGTATTGATGAGTTTAGTATGCCAGACGCTTGTACTTACAATATACTGATCCATGGATGTTCTCAGAGCGGGTGTTTCGATGATGCCTTGAAGCTATTCGATGAAATGGTCAAGAGAAAGGTGAAGCCCACTGGGGTAACCTTTGGGACGCTGATTCACGGGTTGTGCAAGAATTCGAGGGTGAAGGAAGCATTAAAGATGAAGCAAGATATGTTAAAAGTATATGGAGTATGTCCGACGGTTCACATTTATTCGTCATTGATTAAAGCGCTTAGTCAAATTGGTGAATTGAGTTTGGCGTTTAAGCTAAAGGATGAGGCTTATGAAGGAAAGATTAAAGTAGACTCAGCTATTTACTCTACGTTGATTAGCTCGCTTATAAAAGCTGGAAGGTCGAACGAGGTATCGAGGATCTTGGAAGATATGAGAGAAAAAGGATGCGAACCCAACACAGTGACTTACAATGTACTGATTAACGGGTTCTGTGTTGAGAATGAGTCCAAATCAGCTTATCGAGTCTTAGATGAAATGGTCGAAAAGGGTCTGAAACCAGATGTTATAAGCTACAACATGATACTTGGTGTCTTGTTTAGAATCCAAAAATGGGAAGACGCAACTTACTTGTTTGAAGATATGCCCAGAAGAGGTTGCAGCCCTGATACCTTATCTTATAGAATAGTTTTCGATGGTCTTTGCGAATGTTTACAATTCGAAGAAGCAGCGGTTATCTTGGACGAAATGCTTTTCAAAGGTTACAAGCCTCGCAGGGATAGACTAGAAAGATTTCTGCAAAAGCTTTGTGAGAGTGGAAAGTTGGAGATTCTCAACAAAGTTATAAGTAGCTTGCATAAGGGGAATGCTGATGATGCAAATGTATGGTCGGTTATGATACCTACAATGTGCAAAGAACCTGCGAAATCAAGTTCTATTGATTTGTTATTGAATACAATAACTGAAGATGGTCCTTTATCAGCAATGCCGCAGTGCTAGGTCACTTGTCATGCAAGTTAATGTTGCTGTGAACCTTGTTCTGGTTCTGGTTATACAGGACAAGGAACACATAGAACTAGAGAATTACCAAATCTTGTAAACAGGTAAAACGTTACCACATGGGCTCTCTTCAATTTAGATAACGGAAGAATGTGCTTATTGCCTCCTAATTAAAGCTCTTACCTCTTCTCGATAGCCTGTAAAGTGTAAAGTGGTGGTGCAGAGGAATTATCCCAATCGCTGAACCAAGCTCTGTTATTGAGGTATTAGAGCATCCACAATGGTGAGTTTTTAGAAGAGTTTCTTAACTTTAAATAATGAAAAAAATGTAAAAGATGAGAGAGAAGGAGAAGAGGTTCTTTAATAACCCTAAGTATCTTATTAGAATCTTAAGTATCTCTATAAGATACCCATAAAACATGTGTCTTTATCTAATTGGTTGAATTTATTTTTTGAACTAAAATTTAATTATTTAACTAAATCAAATTAAAACTAATAATATAAAATTGTTAAGAACTCCTAAAATTGAGGCTTACTATTGAAGATGATCTGAGTTTCCTTCAGTTGATTTAAAACTTTAAAAATAACATAAATTACCAACTGTTTTTTTTTTTTTTTTAACATATATAATGGTTTGATAATTACTTAGTTTTGGATAACATCGCATCTTACCCAAACTCTTAATCCTAGTCCAAATAGAAAACGTTACGTTATATAAATATGACTAAAGTTACGGTCGCATTGGTTAAGAAAGAAAACGTGATTTTCGTTATACGATTCTGGTTTCTAAAATTGCAGCGAGAGAGAGAGAGAAAGATATCATCATGGATACAAAGATGACCATCCGCATAGCTTGCATTGTTTACGTTGTGTCTGCGATAATATTTTATTGTGATCAGGCCTGCTGTGATGTGGTGGTGAAGGTGTTGAGTCTGTTGACGCAGACGGCATCCGTGCTGGTAGCGTGGGCGGTGGCATCCGTAATGGAGGCGGCATCCGTGACTGCGGTGTTGGAAACGGTGGTGATGGTGGCGGTAGTCGTATTGGCAGCGGTGGTACGACGGTGGTGGTGGTCGTGGCAGCAGAAAAAAGTTAATAATATGTAACGAGTGAAAGATGTTGTTATAGTGATTTAACGATTTCTTTTTTTCATTCCTTTTTTTTTTTAATTTATATTGGATTTAAGTATCTTTTTGTTTACCCATTCGACTCTGTTTGACTGAATCTTTTTACCTATCCAAAACACATTCGATTCATCTATAACAATATAAGTTGAATTTGTAGAAACAGTTTCCTTCCACTGACTCTACCTTCCACTGATCCATTGATTGAGACTGATCCATAGCATCTTCGATAAGAACCTGAACCAGAGAGAAACTTATCAACGATTGTTTAACTTCTGCAAAAATCAATTCACAATTTGGTTTATTTAATTATCAATGACTTCATAATCTATGTTTTAAAATTTTATCAAATAAAAAAAAACATGTAATAGATATTCAAGGGACTTTTACGTATAATTAAAAAAATTAGGATGGAAAGAGTTTATATGATTCACGTATAATAATAATATCAAGGGCACGTAGACATATAATAAAGAGTTTACGTCTAAGGGTGTTTTCGTCATTTACACTATCGAGAACCCTAAATTTGATTCCCAGGTTGTTTTCTTCTTCGGCTAATCCAAAATTCATCAATTCCGTCCGGTTCAAACTCCGTAAGTTTTGGGTTTTTGTTGGTAAATACTGTTTGATTCAAGAGTTGCTTCTGCAAATAATTGGCAATAAGAACTTTTATCACTCAGTTTGTTACATTACATTAATAAACTTCAGTTTCTTGTCTTTAACTCATCTCAGACATAGAGCTTATAATAAATTTTAAATTTTAAGGTTTCAGGAATGAATCTTGGAGTGAAGATGATGCAGAAGAAGATGGCTGTTCTTTACCATTATCCATGCCATGACGGTGTTTTCGCCGCTTTAGCCGCTCATCTCTATTTCTCAGCAAATTCAATCCCTTCACTCTTCTTCCCCAACACAGTCTATTCTCCAATCACAATCAACCAGCTTCCACTTCAAGATATCAGTCATCTCTATCTTCTTGATTTCACTGGACCTCCTGGTTTTGTTCACCAACTCTCTCCTCAAGTCGACAATGTCGTGATCCTCGATCACCATAAAACCGCTATTGAGAGCTTAGGTGATGTCTCTTCCACTTGCAAGAACGTTACTAATGTGTTGGATATAGAGAGAAGCGGTGCCACTATTGCGTTTGACTATTTTACTCAGAAGCTGATTGAAGAATGCAGAGGAAATTGCAGAGAGATGAATGATTTCGAGAGAATGAGACGTGTTTTCGAGTATATTGAAGACGCGGATTTATGGAAGTGGGAACTACCAGAGAGCAAAGCATTCAACAGTGGAATCTTGGACTTAAAGATCGAGTACGACTTCAATCTTAACCAATCATTGTTTCAGCAGCTACTCTCATTGGATCATCAAAGTGTCATCAACAGAGGAAAACAGAGTTTGTCTAAGAAACTTAAACTGATTCACCAGGCGTTGGCACAGTCCTATGAGATTGTTCTTGGAGGTGACGAAGAGTTTGGACGGTGTTTAGCTGTAAATGCAGATGAGATTGCAGAGCTTAGAAGCGAATTAGGGAATCAATTGGCTGAGAAGAGTAAGAATCTGAAATTTCGAGGTATTGGAGCTGTTGTTTACAGAGTTCCTGAGCTTGGGGATGAGAACAAACTGAAAATAAGTTTGAGGAGTGTTGCTGAAGAAGACACAACACCGGTTTCTCAGAGATTCGGAGGTGGTGGTCATAAGAACGCAAGCTCCTTCTTGTTAAGCTCCATGGAGTTCGAACAATGGAAGGTGAATAGAAACTCTACCAATACACTAAACTAGAGATGTTGTAGAATCAGCTATTAAGCTCTCTGTATGGAATGGTTACTTGAACCGGTTTGGTTTACGGCATTGCCAATTTTTTGTAGTTCAAAACTGGATTTTGGTTTTAGAACAAATATTGATCAATGTAAACTCCAATCTACTATGAATCTTTTTGGTTTGTTCGAAAGACGGATTCCCTCAACTACTTGCTCTAAAAATGTCGTATAAAAAAGAATTGGTAGAGTGGATAGTAGAAGAAGGGTCGATGCAATGTCTTCGTACTTTGACTATAGACAATTGCAAAAAGTTGAAACAACTTCCGGATGGGCTCAAATACATAAGTTCTTTAAAGGAACTGAAGATAGAAAGAATGAAAAGGGAGTGGACTGAGAAATTGGTAATAGGTGGAGAAGGTTACTACAAAGTCCAACACATTCCCAGTGTTCAATTTATCAACTGTGACCACTAATGAGCACACTAGTAGCAAAATTATTACAAAAGTTCAGAAGTGTTCAGTTTATCAACTGTGAAACTTATTTCTATGTTGTCCACTTTGTTCATTTTTATTTATTTTGCATCCCACTTGGATTAACAATAAGAAACGACTTCTGTTTTTTGTTTGACTTTGGTTTTGTAAAAGAAGAGTGTATAGCTTAATTGTAATCTTTGTGATAATTACATCGTACTTGCGTACGTATTAACGTTTATGGAGGACGGTCCAAGACCCAACATTTCCCCATGATCCTAGATTTGATACAATATGCATAAATGGTGTTTTGTATTACAAAGCTTATATTGAAGCTGAAGGATCTTTTAAGATAGTTTGCTTTGGCTTTATGTTTGAGAAAATCGGCCTTGGTGAAGACATTTCTTATGGGTTTCATAATTGGACTTTATTTAACTTCAAAGGTAAATTATATAGGTGCACATCAGTATACACATTGGGATAAAGAAGAACTTACGTTGTGGGTTGTAGAAGATACTGGAGAACATAAATGGTCCAAACGTATATGCATACTGCCCCCTATAGTCTCCGAGAACAAGATTGTTGGAATGACGAGTATCACTCGGAGAGATTGTGTTTTCGCCGTACGCGTTTGCTATCTATCAAACCCTTTCTACATTTTCTTCTACAATATCGAGATGAAGACTTGTACACGAGTCAATACTAAGGGATTTCAAGAGTTTAAGCATCATTTTACTTTCGTTCGCACCTTTCTAGACTTTGTAGAGGATATGAAGCTTATCTAAGTCTGTTCGAGGCTTCAAAACTTTAGATAGACTCTGTACTTTGTATTTCTCAACTCTTATGATATTATTTCTCTTAAGATTGTTTGGATTTTATCTTAAAAACAGAGCTAATTTAATCACATTTAAGATGTTGGATTTGCAAGGAATTTTTATTTCTTTGGGTTATGTCCTTTAAGATATCGACTCTTGTTATAATTCGTTTAGTTATTTGTTAGGTTATGTTTTCATGAAATTAATATATTTGATCTTATCCGATGGTAAGGTATATATTGTTATCTTAAGTTATAATTTATTGATGCAAAGCTTACAAGAAATTTCCAATATCTTCTTTCACGATTTTTCCCATTGTGATCAGAACGTAAGATCTTGCCATCTTGGATATGATTATGGCCCCAAAAGATCTATCAGAAACATATAATCCTACCAATCAGCCCTTTTTTAAAAGATTAATCTGGATTCATAATTTTATTATTAGTATAATAAACTTAGGCTAACACTAGTAGTAAGTATATTTATTAAAATGTTTTGGAAAGATAAACAGCGCATTCCTTAACTTATAGAGGTTGTAAAATGATGAAGATCAGATTTAGTATTCAAAGCATAACCAAATAACGTTAAAGTGAAAGAAAAAAGAAGCTTTTCCGACAAACATTGAAACCAATTTTTTTAAAGATTTTACTCAGTCCTTTGGTTTAGATCCGAGCCCCACCATAAGTATTTGGTCAATTGATGTTAGATTCTCGGCACAGAGAAGCATCGCCCCCATCACTATAATTCTTATAAAAAAACTATATCATAAATGCTCACCAAATACCAATACGTGTGTATTGAATAATTTAATGAAAATAAGATTATGTTTTCGATAAACTTTTGATAGCACCGCACCACCGCTTTAGTAGTATCCCACCAAATATTGACGTGTTTGTAGTCAATTCAATTCATATCTTTGATAATCACTTACTCCTTATCAATTCTTAAACACATAAAAATGGCTTTCAACAAGTCAATGTTTTCGTTTTCTTCGTGTTCATATAAGTAATTACTCCAATAACCAATTTGCACAATTACATTTACCATTTTTAAACCTAAAAATGAACCAAAAAGAACTCAAATAAGAGAATTGTATTGTGCATGTGCCAATATAAGACAGGGAGACATAATGCTGGATGGTTCATACACCAGCAATACATTTAAAATGGATTCAATGTTTATACATGCAATTATATAGTATACTATAACTATCTTACCAACTTTTCAAGTATTAAAATATTAATGAATTTCAATCATATACCAAATCTTTTATACACCTAAAAAATTCGATCTATCACTAAATTTTCAACATTACGCTCCATATTTTATGTTTCCTCTTTAAGTAGGCTAAAAACAATAATTTACATATTATATTAAAGAAGAGATAAATATTCAATGACAACAGCTAAAAGATGCCTGTGTCTGTGTTCTCTGAACTAATATGGACAAAACTCAAAAGACAGAGAGAACATAACACAACACTACTTCGCTACTTCAGATCCAACGGCCAACAATTTTTCTCACATTCCGAAAAATACCCCAACAACTTCTCGAAATTACCAAATCGTCCTTGAAGACCCACCATCAGTCCAACAAATCCTCACCGTCCGAATCTTAGATCGTACGGTGATCACGAAAGCGAGAGATAGACTTCACATTGTATCGAAGTTTTCCCGATCCTAAACCCTGGAACCACCGTGAACGCGACACGTGGCTCAGATTCCGGCGAACTCTCTGCCGTCGGAAAAAACGCTTCCTCCGCTACACTCTTCATATACACTTCAGAGAATCTACAACCTTTGGGTACTCGAAAGATCTCAGCTTCAGTTTCGAACGAGTAAGCCAAGCAATGCAAAAGCCAAATCCTTTTCGCCATTTCGAGAAATCCAGAGCAAAAGCTTGTCTCAGGGAATTCACCAGCAGAGACTTGGTTTCTCAAATGCAAATGTCCGAAGAAAGCTTGCTCCATCTTTGGATGTATAAGCTGCAAGTACTTAGCTCGACAAAACCTAGCGAATCTTGATTTAGGCTGTGCCGTTAGATAATCTTTCGCTTTCATTGACCTGAGTTCTTTAAACCTCTCAAAGAACATTTCCCTCTCTGCTTTGCTCTGTTTCTTCTTCTTGTAGCTTCTTGAATCGTTTGAAGTTGAGAAGTACGGTAGATGGAATGCTTCGAACATTACATTGGAGACAAAGTGTTCGAAAGTGAAACACTTGTGGTCTTGCTTGCAATAGAAAACACCGGGCTGGATCGAATTAGCAGCCGATGAAATATCCCATCCTGCGATTTTCATTTGTTCAATCATTAGCTTCACGAATCCTCTGGTGGATTTGACTGTGTGGTGCAGATAAGTAATGAAATGTGTTGGATTTAGCGCCGATATATGAAGATTGTCAAGAGGATTGCAAAGTTGTCCGCTTTGGTTAAGTCTCTTCTCTGTCAACTTGTTCTGTTTCATCGATTCATCGAGTTTCTCTCTCAGAAATACAATCTCTGAGTCTTTAAGCTTGTACTGAGACTCCAGCTTCTTCCCCATTATCTCATACGTTTTCAATAGACTCCTCAGCTCTTGAATTTCCGCGAGAACCAGAGTTCTTTCGGGATTTGGATCCACTTGTTTCTTCAAGAAACATTGTTTCAGCTCAGACAAAGTCTTAAGCTCAGCGACTACCAAGTTGTCTGCTTTTTGAATCCCGATTGAGTCATACGGAGACTGAGAATGCTGTAACTGTGCATAAGCCGCTTTGATGGAAGAAACCGTTGCAAAAAGCTTCGCAAGAAGAGCTTCCAATGCTAAACTTCTTTCATACTCTTCCTCAAGCTTGTAGAATGATTCAGACAAATTAGCAGTCTTGGAATCAAACTTTATCTTCTTCATTTCCTCTTCTGGAGCAACACCCGTTAGCTTATAAATGTTAAGAACTTTAGCAAACTTGCGTCTGAGTTTACCCTTAGGAGCAACAACCATTGGTCTCACAGTCTCCATCTGCAGATCCATTACAAAAGAGCTTAGTAAGGAGACAACAGTATCAAGAACACAGTAACAAATAAGACAAAAATCACCACAAAAGGAATTAAAAAGCAAAGGAAAGGAGTGAATGAATGAGACTTGTAAGTTGTAATGATGAATAGTTTTATACATAAAGAAAAAGGGAGCTTTAATATTTGGATCAAGGACCGTTAATGAAGGGCCAAGCATCTTTTGTGATATTCTCAAAACAGGACTTGCTTTACCATAGAAACTAGTGAAGTAACTATAGGAAAAAAGGCTCAAAGTAAAAGAATGTTTCAAAAAAAGTGATCAATTTACAAAAGAGAGATCTATACATAAATATCTAGAAGCATTTATACAACCAATACTTTTTTAAAATATTCATCAAGAGTTGTGAAGAGTTCATGGTTCATGCTTAGGAAATGCTATTTTTCTAAGAGAAGGAATAAAAGAATAAGCAAGTTGTGTGTATACCATTTCTTTATATAAATGAAACCAATCTACTTTTTTTATTTTATTTCCTTCTCACTTTTTTATGTGAATATGTTTGCTCTTTCTGCGAGGCTATTTAGTCAAAATGTGCTGCTACAGAATCAAACAAATACTAAAAGAATTGCACCCATATAATCTCTGCAAAAAACACATGACTTATGCAGAGAATAATTAAGTAGAAATTGTTTATTTTCACATCTCTGAAAAGAAACATTTAAGAAACAAGAACAAATCAATATTACTACTCTGTTCAAAAAGAAAACCCTGATGTGAAAACAGTACAAACCATAAAACCAAATGTATAGGTTAAAATTGATTTTTAACCATTTGAAACAACAAGACAACCTCAATGCCTGACAAACCCACCAAACACATTTAGTACAATCAGACACAAGACCCACAATGTCTCATTGTGGTTTTAGACGCTAGAACGCACTAGCAACAGGGTCTAAACCCTATGCAAATAACCAAACAGATCTTTAAGACATTTCTTATCAACAAACATAGAACAGAGGTCTATTGCTTAATCAAACCTAAGAGAGCTTACAAAAGAAGAGGATTGTTAAAGAGTGATTACGAGACTTCAAGATGTTAACATAACCACAAAAACTCTGAGATTTCAAAATTTCCAATCAAAGTTTTGACAATTTCATAAGCAAGTTTCATAAAAACAAACTAATAAAGTCAAAAGTCGTACCTTGCTAAAGTCCCAAGTTTTTCTTTGTTAATTTTTTTGAAATTCTCACTTCATTGTAGAGTAAATCTGAAGAAAGAAATAGAGAAATCGACAAACCAACTTCAGCTTAAACCCTGCAGACTAAATGAACCCAAACAGAAATCACAAATCAACTCAAGAATGAGAAGAAAAGAACATAGAACAGAGATGAGAATGAGGAAAAACTCAATAAACAAGATGAAGAAAAGATTCAAACTTTTTGCTGTAAAATAAGAAAGTCCTAAAACCCTTTTAGAGAATCGACTATATATATGTATAAATGAACAAAAACAATTAATGCGAAAAAATTCGACATTATTGTCATTAGCTAACAACAATGAGGATTAGGCCCACGGCCAGCGACATGAACCTTCCATTGCCAACAAAAATTAAAACTTTGAAAAATAAAACTAAGCAATAATGGAATCGAATCATTCACCAGAAACCCACATGAAAGTTTTAACAAACAAAACTTGATTGAGTGAAAAGAAATAAAAAAGAAAGTAAACCACTCACCCAAAATAGATCTCTCTGTTTCTTTACTAACCAAAATGTCTCCTTGAGAAAGAGAGGGTTGAAGATGAGAGAGGAGTGAAACGGTCAGAGAGGAGATGAAGAAGAAGAGAGTAATGTGATATGACGGAAAGGGACAAATGACAGAGAGCAAAAGCAAAGCTAGCATTGGGAGATTCAAATTGAAGTTTCCTAAAGTACCCTTTAAAACTGAGGCTATTTACACCGGCCGTTGTGACTTGGTCTAGTGAGAAATCTCGAGATACGCGAAGGGTGTTTTTGGTCATTTATGTAATAGCATTGAATGGAATATTTTGTAGCCACAGCATAGGCCATAGGGTATTCTTTTGGATTGGGTTGGGCTTATTATGGGCCAATTATGAGATCAGCTCAACGTGCGAATTTATTAGTGGGCTTGTCTATTTTGTTACGGGCATAGGTAATTTGATAAATACAGAAACAGGGTCCGATAGGTGCGGTTAAGGATTTAATGACGGTTATGAAGAAGATGATTAGGTTAAAAATGGATGGAGAAGACGATATGGTTAAAAAAATGACAGTTTCATATTAAATTTGATTGATAACAATATCACAGTTGAATTATATAACTGGTTTAAATCATAAAGAAGAAATTTTAATAAACTAATTGATAATGTGACAAAACAAAATTTTGGGTAACAGTCGTCGTCAAAATTGCTGAAAATTTCCAAAAAGAAAAATAAATTTTATGTCTAGCTCTACACGTCGTAAGGCATTGACGTGAGAATGCGACAAGAAAATATATTTGATAGACTCTTTTGCATGCAAACGCTTTGAAGTTTTGGGTCCTCACAACCAAAGGCATTCTTCGTCTTGTCTACCCGTTGTTATACGAACCGTCTCGCTGATTGGTAACGCCACCAAGAGGATGAGTCCCAAAACGCAGCGATCGGTGGCTACTTATCAAATCTTAAAGTATACATTATTATGAGTCGTAGACTTTTTGATATGCATAAAAGTCAATCTTTGTTTGCCAAAAAACTGCATTCAAATTTTAGTTTTTTGTTCTTTTCTGTCTTTCTAATTTGGACCAGCAAAATTCAATACAATTATGGACCAGTTGATTGTAACTTATGAACAAATTCGCAAGTGTCCTAAATTTAATTCCTCATGATGACGAATATTCATTCAAAATTTCTATATTGTGTACTCAAACAGCCTACCTAAAAATCCAAAATACTATTCATTTTTTTTAGTGATGTGAAAGTGCATGTTATTCTTTTATTGTTTCAGTTTTTTTTTCCCTCTAATTTTAATTCTAAATAGCACCAATATTATAAAAAAGATCAATAATAGGTTTTAAGGTCGATTTTCAACATTTATGTACTATTTTAATAAAATATTTCTGGGAACTTCGACGAAAAAATATATTTATGTTCCATAGTTATTATAGAACATAGGTAATTTCTCTATGGAACATACCTATAGTTATGTGCTTTAATAGAGAAATTACCCTAGTTATGTTCCATAGTTATTATAGAACATATGTAATTTCATAGAGAAATTTCTCTATGGAACATACCAGCAAAATAAAAATTACCTATACTCTATAATAACTATGGAACATAACTATGGTAATTTCTCTATAATACTCTACAAGTTATGTTCCATAGTCAATTACAATTTACGTACAAAAGGTCAAGGTTACAATTTTGAAATGACTTTTCTACAGAAAACTTTTAAATATTAGAATAAAAGAAATCTGCATTTTGATAGTAAAAAACGGAAATTTAATTTTCGTAATCACTATATTAATAATCTAAATGTTAGTGAAAAACGGAAATTTTATTTTCTTAATCACTATATTATTAATCTAAATGCAACAGTAAACAATATTGTATATTAGGGCATATTACCACCCCCACTATGGATTATCCGGGTATGTTTACTATAATGTTAATAACCACATTACAATTTTTTTCTTATCATTATACTTGGAGAAATTTTTGACTAAAGTTAGAAAGAAAATATATATATTCCTTAATAAACCGTAAAGTTGATACTTTTAGAGATTTAGTTAGCTGTAATTATAATATGGTCTACATGTCCTTTCCTTGTCCTAATGAATCATTCAAAGCCTTCACTTCTTCTTCTTCTTCCTTCTTGTCGAGGTCAAATGACGGCAGATTAATCTGCAAATCTCAAGCTTTGTAGATTACTAGTTAACAAGCTTCCCCAAGAATTTAGCAACTTCAGTTTTCATGGATTCTTCAGCTCCCAAGTCATGAACTTCAATGCCTCACAAGTCACAATGTACGTTTTTTTGTTCTTTCTTTTTCTTCCATTGACCCTGGTTTAACTCTTTTAGTCTCTGGAATTTAGGGTGCTTTGAGTTCTGGAATCTAAGAAAGAAAAGTTAAAACTTGCTTTGTTTTGTGATGTGATCTGGAGACAAAGAAAGCAATTTGAAGTTTCTGGGTTTTCAAAATCTTCAAATTAGACGTTTTGGAGTTCGTTTCTGCTTAATTTGAAAAAGAGCTGTGATGTGAACAAAAAAAGACTCAACCTTTATGTAGCTAAACCCAAAATCAAGCTTAACAATTGATTAAAAATATATGAAATTAAGATGGGTCGTTTTTCACATTGTTCAGTCACGTTCGTCGCACACAAAGCAGATCACCATTTTAGTCGTTTCTCCAACTTCCTTCACGTTTCTTCCCTCTCCATTCACAAATCACAATGTCTCAAACATTCCATTTAAAAGAATTGGAAAATCAAGCAAGGTTTTTTACGTTTTTGTTAGTTGTTGTTTTGCATCTGATTTAGTCACTTTCTATTATGTGTCCTTTAAGGCTTTCGAATCCCAAGATGAGTGTGAACCGGCGAAGTTGGCTCAAACATGGATCTAATCTCAGATTGGTTATCTTAGTTCTGTGGTTTCTTTGTTATGTTGGTAATGGTCAAACTATTGGGGACACCCGTGAGTTCGACAATCCAGCTGTTCTTCCGCTCGTTACACAGATGGTTTACCACAGGCTTTCTAATAGCACCGCTGCTCTTAATCGTGAGCTCGGTAACAGAGCAAAGTTTTGCGTCAAAGACCCGTCAGTTTTCTTAATCTTGCACTTTATTTGCTTTGCTTTGGTTTCTAATTTTGTAAACTTGTATCACTAATGCAATAAAATGTCTCATTTTTCTGATTAAGATTTCAACTTAGTGTTTTATATATTGACTAAGATATCAGGCCCTAAAGAGGGTGTGACACTTTCAATTCTTTGATCTTTATTATAGTTGATGCATTGATGGCTTCACTTGCTTAACTGTAGGTGGTTTAGGTGAAAATATATTCTTTTAGCTTTTACAAAAGTCTTGTGAGATATTTTGCTCAGGTTTATCCTTTTGTTGAAATCACAATCTCAGGGATGCTGATTGGAACAGAGCTTTTAACTTCTCCACCAACTTGGATTTCTTATCTTCTTGCATCCAGAAAACCCAAGGTAAGGACTTTTACTTAGCAAGAACCGAAACAGAAAATTATTTGCTACTTGGTTGTTGACAAAAGATGGAAGAGCGACGATTTGATGATTTTATAGGAACTCTGAATCTTAGTTGTTGCAGAAGTGTCACGTTTCTTATGGTTCTTGGAGTTAATCTGATGACATAATTGTCATATCTTTCTATGTGTTTACATTTTCGGTTTGGAACAGGTGATATTGGTAGGCGTATCTGTACAGCAGCAGAGATGAAGTTCTATTTTAATGCCTTTTTCAACAAATCGAGTAACCCGGGCTACTTGCAACCAAATGTAAATTGCAACTTGACTTCATGGGTCGATGGTTGTGAACCTGGATGGGGCTGTAGTGTTGGTCCAACCGAACAACTCGACCTGCAAAACTCCAAAGAGTTTCCTGAAAGAACAAAAAATTGTATGGCTTGCTGTGAAGGGTTTTTCTGCCCCCGTGGCCTCACTTGTATGATACGTAAGTAATTCATAACGCTTTCATGGTTTATAAGCTTTTCTCATCTCTATATATATATATATATATGGTCTAACTAACACTGTTTCTGAATTTTTGGTTCTGTTTTGAAAAGCTTGTCCCCTTGGTGCTCATTGTCCCTTAGCTACTTTTAATAAGACTACAAGCTTATGTGAACCGTAAGTTTTTTTATTCCATCTTAGATACAGATACTAATATGATACATGTGTTATTATTGCTGGATAAGATAAGATGTTAAAATATCAAATCTATAGGTATACTTATCAATTACCACCAGGACAACCAAACCACACTTGTGGAGGTGCGAATGTATGGGCCGATATCAGATCCAGCGGTGAAATATTCTGTTCCGCGGGATCGTATTGTCCAACCACCACTCAAAAAGTACCTTGTGATAGTGGGTATTCATTTTTTCGTCCCTTCAAACTCCGTTATATCCTCAAATTGTCCTCAAAGTTGTGTTACTATGCTATATCAAATCAATGATCCAGCTGAGAATCAGATTTTGTTTCAAACTGTTTTTAGTTTAACTGGTTATACTTTTTATGTTGATTTAGGCACTATTGCAGAATGGGGTCTACATCTGAGAAACGTACGTCATCAAATATTCATGATTGCTTGTTGTCACATAACCAAGTAATGTTTACTATTTCCATCAGCTAGTCTCTTCATCTTTTAAGTACGTCTTGTCTTTTGCAGCCTGCTTTAAGTTAACGTCCTGCAATCCCAACACAGCAAATCAGAACATGCATGCATTTGGGGTTATGGTTATCGTAAGTTTTTTCAGTTATTATTAAATATCCAAGACTAAGGTTTTACACTAAAAGAGTGGCCTTCAATTTGTTGGTGCAGGCTGCAGTGAGTACTATTCTACTCATTATCTACAACTGTTCCGATCAAATCCTAACGACAAGGGAAAGGAGGCAGGCGAAATCAAGAGAAGCAGCGGTGAAGAAAGCGAAAGCTCATCAGAGATGGAAAGCTGCTAGAGAGGCTGCAAAAAAGCATGTAAGTGAGATCCGTGCGCAAATAAATCGGACATTTTCAGGTAAAAAATCCAATCATGATGGGGATACCCACAAGATGTTGGGTCGTGGGGACTCTTCTGAGGTAGATGAAGATATAGACATGTCAAAATATTCAAGTCCTGCGAGCTCCTCTGCTGCGCATTCTAGTTATGAGATCGAAGATGATGCAGCTGCCGTAAGTAATGAAAGAGCAAGTCTTGAAATAGAAGGAAAGAGAGTAAAAAGACAGAATTTGGCCAAAACTAAGAAAACACGCAGCCAAATCTTCAAGTATGCGTATGATCGGATTGAGAAGGAGAAAGCCATGGAGCAAGAGAATAAGAATCTTACCTTTTCAGGAATAGTTTCAATGGCTACTAATACTGAGACGAGAAAGAGGCCTCTCATGGAGCTTTCTTTTAAAGATTTAACTCTTACCTTGAAGTCCAATGGTAAGCATGTGTTGAGATGTGTCACAGGAAGCATGAAACCAGGTCGGATCACAGCTGTGATGGGTCCATCAGGAGCAGGAAAGACAAGTCTTCTTTCTGCTTTGGCTGGGAAAGCCGTTGGATGCAAATTGAGTGGTTCGATTCTTATAAACGGGAAGCACGAATCAATCCATTCATATAAAAAAATTATTGGTTTTGTACCACAAGATGACGTTGTTCATGGAAACTTGACAGTAGAGGAAAATCTTTGGTTCCATGCTAAATGCAGATTACCTGCGGGTCTATCAAAAGCAGACAAAGTTCTTGTGGTTGAAAGAATCATTGACTCTTTGGGCCTACAAGCTGTGAGAAATTCTTTAGTTGGTACAGTAGAGAAGCGGGGAATCTCAGGAGGGCAGAGGAAACGAGTGAATGTGGGTTTAGAAATGGTAATGGAGCCTTCGGTTTTATTCTTGGATGAGCCTACTTCTGGCTTGGATAGTGCCTCATCACAGCTTCTTCTTAGAGCACTTCGGCATGAAGCCCTCGAGGGAGTCAATATTTGCATGGTTGTTCACCAACCAAGGTATCTTGAAAACAAGTTTCGCGTAGAGGAAATGTCTTTATGTGCCATGAAGTTTTTAATTCATGTTTCTTTGTTGCAGTTATACTTTGTTCAAAACGTTCAATGATCTAGTACTTCTCGCGAAAGGTGGCCTTACTGTTTACCACGGATCAGTCAACAAAGTTGAAGAATACTTCTCGGGGTTGGGAATAAATGTTCCAGACCGTATCAACCCTCCTGACTATTACATCGACGTTCTGGAAGGAGTTGTGATATCAATTGGGAATTCTGGTGTTGGTTACAAAGAGCTTCCTCAAAGGTGGATGCTTCACAAAGGGTACTCAGTTCCATTAGATATGCGGAACAACAGTGCTGCTGGACTTGAAACGAATCCAGACATTGGTATTAATTCACACTGTAATGCAGAACAAACATTTGTCAGAGAGCTGTGGGGAGATGTGAAGAGTAATTTCAGGTTGCGTCGTGATAAAATACTGCATAACTTCTTGAAGTCTAGAGATTTGTCCCACAGAAGGACCCCTAATACGTTGCTACAATACAAATATTTCCTTGGAAGGTTTTCTTCTTACATTTTCCACAACTTACTTACGATCAATTGATTCTTGGACGTTGGAATACAGCGGAATAATGTTCTTGATTTCAGGATAGCTAAGCAGCGAATGAGAGAAGCTCAATTACAAGCCACAGACTATTTGATCTTGTTGCTTGCTGGAGCTTGTTTAGGATCACTTATTAAAGCAAGTGATGAGAGCTTTGGAGCTCCTGGTTATACCTACACTATCATCGCAGTCTGTAAGTTGGATTAAATTCTCTATTAAGCTATCATTAATGTTATTAATCAATTTCTGAGAAGTTTCTTCATGTTCTTATGAATCTTATCTTTTTCTTTTCTTCTTCTGTCAGCTCTTCTTTGCAAAATAGCAGCTTTAAGATCCTTCTCACTAGACAAGTTACATTACTGGAGAGAAAGTGCTTCAGGGATGAGTAGCTCGGCCTGCTTCCTTGCCAAAGATACAATAGACTATTTCAATATACTTGTCAAGCCATTGGTCTATCTCTCTATGTTCTATTTCTTCACGAATCCGAGGTCCACATTTCTCGATAACTATATTGTTTTGGTCTGCCTCGTATATTGTGTGACCGGTATTGCATACGCGTTGGCTATCTTTCTCCAACCAAGCTCAGCCCAGCTGGTTAGTTTTATTTCAGTTTCCTTTTGAAGAAGATTCATGCTCTCTACTTATTCTAATCGACAAACTTTTGGAGATTTTGCAGTTTTCTGTTCTTCTTCCAGTCGTTTTAACACTTGTTGCAACCCAACCGAAGAATAGTGAAGCTATTAGGATCATAGCTGATTTGAGCTATCCAAAGTGGGCTTTGGAGGCATTTGTGATAGGAAATGCTCAAAGGTACCAAAACAAGTTGGAACAAAAGCATAAAGAAGTTACCTTTCAAAAACTCGGTTTTAATCAAATATTGGATTTCAGGTACTATGGAGTATGGATGATTACGCGGTGTGGATCGCTTATGAAGAGTGGCTACGACATTAACGAATGGAATTTATGTATAATGATATTGCTTCTCATAGGTGTGGCCACTCGTGGAATTGCCTTTGTGGGGATGATCATACTTCAAAAGAAGTGAAGAAAGATCGTTCCTTTACGGGTTTAAATTTACTTATAGTTCGCAGGAATCTGAAGCTTCAGGGTAGAAGAAGAGCTTCGTGATTCTGCGGTTGGCTAATTTTGACGAAGATTATAGCTTTGTTGTTAAATTATTTGTTCATCTTAGTTGTTGTCTTATTAGAGTAAGAAACTTTGTGCAGATCTTTTGTGACATCAATGTTGGTTTTCAAACCCAACAGAAAATGTTGTCTCTTGATGTACAAGATCCAACAATAAGATTTAGGAAGTAGTGCGAGCACTTTTAAGACGAGCCGTGGAAGCTGTATGTTATTAATAAGTCGAATGGGTTATAAAGTGAATCGAGCGTGATGCTCTTTTACAAAGTGTGATTTGTAGGTGGATATAAGTGTTTTGTAAGTAATGCGAATAGGAAATTCTTTCTATTCTTCTTTGTGATGCGAGTTGCTCTCTTCCCAAAAAGTTCTGTCATTTGTACTATTCATCCGTAGTCTTTATATAAGCGATGTCGAGGGTCTTTCCGTCTCTTGGTCGTCCCTTGGTTAATATTATTTCTGCCTTTGTGCGAGTCGGGGTTTGTGCGAGTTGGGCTTATCATATGAGTTTGGCCTGTGTCGAGTGGGATTTTCTTCGTGGTATCCAACATTGTCAAATCTGATTAGCTAATCTATAAGCTCTTTTAATCTTGGCTTGTTCTTAAATTTTGGCATAATTGAACTAAAACGTGACCAACAACTTCTTCAAACTTCTTCTGGTTGAAAAAGACTTGAAGTTGAGTGAGTTTCTGATCATTTTCTTGAACGAAAATGTTTTAATTCTCTTTAGAATTAACTCTTACTACACAAATGGTAGTTAATATATTAAACAAATGTTTCTGTGATTGGAGCTGTAGGAGGACGTCCAGTAGCTTTGAGTGAGTACAACTCCAATAATTTTGACACAAATGTTTCTGTGATTCTTTTTCAAGATTATTTACCAAAATTAAACAATTGTCCATACATAAATATCTTTTGGTTTACATAATTTAAAATTACAATCTTGTTTTGAAAAAGTTATGAGTGTATGGTAATTTTTAATTCTATTAATCACAAACATATCTTCAAAGAAAGAATGAAATAACTTTATTGTGTACCATCATTGTCTATGGGATTAATTAACTAATTTAAGTATTCCTTCTTTAATTACAACAAAAACAAATCTGGTAGCAAGTAGCAACTTTTAAAGTGATGATTATTGATTGCTAACTAATTATTTTCTCAACCTGATCCTTGATTAATTTAATTAAGCCATGATCATTAATAAAATATTAAAGTGCTTAGATTCTTCAATCCAAAGAATAATTAGGATGACGTGGCGAAAGATGATTGGGTGATACAACATTGGCTCGCATTGGATTTAGAAACCTTTGCCTTTAATTGAGAAGACAGCGAAGCCAAAAACCCAATTTTCCTTTTCGTTATGCAAAAGAAAAAAAAAAATCAAAACTTTATATATCAAAAGATCACACAATAATGTCACAATCATCAACACCGATTCATCGTCATCTTCAACTCGGTCTTGATCTTCTTCTTCTTCTTCTTTCTACCGACATCTAATTTGTTTGTCTCAAGATTCGAAAAATAAAAAAGCTCTCTTTGCTTTCTCTTAAGGAAAGGAAAAAAGTTTGCGACTTTGATTTGTTCCGATGAAGCTTCGACAAAGACAGGGTTTTGTCTGAAGCCTTTTGGTCTATTTCCGAGAGATTTTGTGTGTTTTTACTTGAAGTGTTGAAAGAAGCAGGAACATAGATTAATGGGTTGTGCTGGATCGACACAGTCGCAAGGAGATGGTGAGATCGAATCTTTCTTAGTTCTACGACTTTACTTGTTCAATTTTATTGGATAAGGCGAAAAATGAATCATTTTTATCTGAAATCGATGAGAAAACCCCTAGATATGTAATTAATATGTTAGAATGTTCTTTGCTCCAACCTTAATGTAGATTTTGTTCATTGAAATTTAGGGTTTAGGTTTTATCTGATCTGATGGGTTTGTTTCAGTTACAATCTTCATGACAGTAGCATGAGCTGATGTTATCCCCGAATTGATATGATGTTTTAATTATTGATTCCAGTGAAGGATTTTTATGTTTTAGATTGTTGTCTGTGTATTTTTATGTGCATGTATATGCTACAGTCTCTCATTATGGTTGGCTTTTCTTTTATGGAAAGAAAATTAAGTGAAGAATCTACACCGATAAAGCTAGTTTATGCGAATGGACTAACTTTTAATCTTAATTGGGCACTAGTATGGTTGATGATGCATATAAAACCTTTATGCATTGCATCAGATGGATATTTCTTGTTTGTTTACAGGGTCAGTGAAGAAAATTAGGAAGCCGAAACCATGGAAGCATACCCAACCGATCACGAAAGCTGAGCTTATAAAACTGAGAGAAGAGTTTTGGGACACTGCTCCTCATTATGGCGGTAGGAAAGGTAACTGTTACTATTTCTTGAGCTTGCCTTGATTTTGATTTTTGAGTGGTGTTTTCACTTTATACCATTTGATTACACATAAAAGAATTGGAGGATTTGTAGAAAAGGGATATTAGTCATTGGGAGGGAGGGGAAAAAGAGATTCCTAAGGGCCCTACGGGGTTCTAACCGGTGACCTCTTGAACTGCAGTCAAATGCTCTACCACTGAGCTAAGGGCCCTTTGGTTGTTTAGCAATGAGTTAGACATAAAGAAGATTATAGATTAGTCATTCATCTGCAGAAAAGGGATATTGGTGATTGAAGGCAGAGAAAAAAAAAAGAGTTTTAAGGGCCCTACCGGATTCGAACCGGTGACCTATTGATCTGCAGTCAATTGCTCTACCACTGAGCTAAGGACCCTTTGCTGTTCTTCAGTAGACTTTTGTTAAAAGATATTTTAATAGGTTGAGAATTTCTAGTGTTTACCATTGAACTGCAGGGAAATTAGATTGTGTCAGTGTAATCATATACTACAGTTTGGGGAAATCATAGAAAATTTATGTCAAAATAATGATATTACTTTGTTTGCATCTAATCTTAGTATCAACATGGTGTATTTTACACTTGGTAATCACAGAGATATGGGATGCGCTTCGCGCTGCTGCTGAAGCTGACATATTTCTTGCACAAGCAATTGTAGACAGTGCAGGAGTCATTGTTCAGAACACGGATCTCACAGTCTGCTATGACGAGAGAGGTAAAATTTCAAATCTTTTTTCGCTGGCCTCGTGATTGTTCTTCATGGTCCTAACTAGTCCTGTTATTGCCCTGCAGGTGCTAAGTATGAGCTACCTAAGTATGTTCTAAGCGAGCCTACCAACTTGGTGGAAGAAAATTGATTTAAGATCAAGAATATTTGAAAAGACAAAAAAAGAAAAGAAGAACCAAATGTAAATCTTGTGTGTAAGTAGTTACATTAGGATTCTCTGCTTTTGTCTATTTTAACACTTATTAAAAAGATTGATTCCCACATCTCTCTCTCTGACTTGTACCTAAGAACTCCGAGTGTTTCTGGAAATCTAAAGACAGTTCTTTGAGTTTCATCTTAATCTGTTATTTACACAAAACTACTAATAATCTGATGATGATTTACTTTGATCACTCATGCTCATGCTCGTACTTATCTCTTGCTCTATCGTTTCGTAATACATCTTCATTGTGTTCATGTTTTCAAGTCTCTTTGTTTCTCTATGTATTGAAGCATCCTCAAGTTTCTCCATCTTCACCATCTTCTCGCCTTCCAACATCTTCACCACTTCTGACATTGACGGTCTATCACAGGGCTCTGAGCTTGTACACATTATCGCAATTTGGATCATGGTCATTGCTTCTTCTCTGTTGTAATCTGATCCTAGTCCGGCATCCACCAGTGCCAACAGATTATTCTGCTCCCTCAAAACCTCCACCTAGGGAAACAAGAACAAAAAAGTTGAGATTTTACTCGATGGTTATGTGAAATATAATCAATAGAAAAGATGGTTACCCAGTCAATAAGATAGAAACTATTCTTCATGGATCGTTCTATCTTATTGCTCCTTCCATGAACGATCTCTAGAGCTACAATACCAAAGCTGTAAACGTCAGCTTTATCTGTCAAATGGCCTCTCATAGCATACTCTGGAGCCATGTACCCGCTGCAAAAACGTTGCAAAAAAATTTAATGTGTTGTGTGTTATAAGCAAATCTTGAATGACATAACCTTTTCTCATTGACTTTTGATTATTGTTTTTACACTTACAATGTTCCGGCTATTCGAGTGCTCATGTGAGTGTTGTCCTCTTCATCAAGCTTGGCAAGACCAAAGTCAGATATTTTCGAATTTAAATATTTGTCTAGCAACACATTAGTGGCCTTGATGTCTCTGTGGACGATCTTTAGCCTCGATTCCTCGTGTAGATATGCTAGTCCTCTCGCTACCCCGATACAGATCTTCCGCCTTGTTGGCCAGTCCAATTTCAACTGAGTTTCTTGGGGACCTTTATCAAGAAAGGCAAAACAGATTTGGTTGTAAATATAACAGAACTCAAATTTTGACGGTGTACTATTTAAGGAGCTAGAGTGTTGCTAACCAAACAATGCTCGAGCAAGGCTGTTGTTTTCCACAAACTCATAGACTAACAAAAGTTGGTCTCCTTCAACGCAACATCCATATAGTTTAACCAGATTCGGGTGGTGCAGAGCTGAAATCATGACAATCTCGTTCAAGAACTCGCGGCTACCTTGTTTAGACACTGTCGAAAGCTGTTTCACCGCAATTATTGTTCCATCAGACAACTTTCCCTGTAATCATATATCAAATACAACAAAATTTTGTCATCAACTGATCCATAAGCATCAGTCTTTAGTTGTAATCTCTCTTTCCGTTCTTACCTTGTATACAGGACCAAAGCCGCCTTCTCCAATCTTATTTGCAGAATCAAAGTTGTTTGTAGCGGTTTTGATTTGCCTCAACGAGAAAGAAGTAAGCATGAGTTCCAAACTTTTGAAATCTGAGAGAAGAACAAAGTTCTAACAATGATCAAGAAACATGTACAAAAGAAACCCACTTAGTAGTAATAAAACTTCTTTGTGAGTACCTCTTTCCATTTGGCTTTTCGATCTCAAGAAACCTCCTTTCCATAGAATTCCAAGAACGAGTAACACAATGAAAATCACTACCACTGCATGGAGACAGCCACTCATACCTTTTCTAGGTGGTGGATTGGAATCTATATGCATGCATGTGTTAGAAATGAGATAATGAATCAACTCTAACATGAAAACTTCCAAAAATAATAGCATTGTTTACTTGGATTCACTGATATAACAGATATAAGAGGACCATAAACATCTTCTTTTGGAATGATTGTAGTTCCTTTCCCAGCCCAATACAACTGTATCTCCAACTTTCCATCTGTTATCTCGACCGGAAATGTCTTAATAACAACATTTCCAACACCTTTTGCCTCCTCAGCGATATCAAAATTTTCCACCTCGAGCTTCCTCTTCATTATTATACCAAAGCTTCATCAGAATACATAATGTGACAATGATTTTGTTAGACATTTAAGATATATATGTCCTTTGGAGTTACCTGAATGTATATGTCGAAAAGCCGTCTCCCCAATCTTTGATAAGTGTTGTTACCGCTGAACATAATCTCGGCGAAATGGAGATTAACATTGTATTTTCCATTTTCAAAACACAATGCATAGTAAGTGAGTGAGATGTCTGAGAGACGAGCTTGCATATACAGCCTGGAATCTACCACATTGAGTTCAGATGAGTTAGACCCGATGGTTACTCTCTCGGGAACATGTTTATCATCTACAAAGACTCCTATGTTGCTTGAAAACCATCCATTTTGACTTTCATATAAACTCTCCAGTCTATCATACTTATCAGCTTCATATATTGTGCCATTGATAGACACTTCATCTCCACCACAGTTTATATGAAGACCATTGAAAGCTATAAAGAGAAATAGAGCACAAATTAAGACTAGGACACTACCAACTAAAATTTTATTGTATGCATTAATGCATATATATAGACTTACTTTTAGGACACTGGTAGTTTCTCATACATGAAATTCTGTAACAAACAAAACATTTGTTAATCTTTTAGTTTCTCAAAATTATGAAATATGAATATATAATATAACCATAGGATTCGCGGCGAATCTCTATATGAACACAGACACGAGAATTTCGAAGGTGTAGTGTTTTCTTACAAATCATTGTACTGGCATACTGCATTGGTTGGATCTACAGAGAAATTGTTGTAACTAAGATCACTAAATCCAGTAACCAAAGAAACATGTTAGTACGTGATGTAACATATAATTTTCCCAATGCACCTTACAAAGAAGTTAAAGATACTCACATTTTATATCCTTTATTTACCATCCAAATTGGGACCGACCCGTTTAACATGTTTCCTGTAAAATATCTGTAAGAAAGAAATAGTTCAAACAAAAATTCTCAGCAAATTACATAAAAATACGAAAGAAGAGAAGAATTTTCATACATGTAACCTCTGTCGCTAAGATTAGAATACATGCTTGGGATGGCTCCACTCAATTTATTGAAGCTAAGATCTCTGTAAAAAGATTGTTACATAATCAGCTTAGTTTCGAGTTCATCCTCTCGTATAGATTTGATTATACTTGTAAATATACTAACAAGAGCATTAAGGAGGTAACATTTCCAAGATACGTGGGTAAGTCTCCTGTGAGATTGCAGTTCCTAAGAATTCTAAAATGACAAAAAAAAAAAAAAAACAGTGAGTGAATGTTAAGCTTTTGATGTCCAAAAATGGTTTCAAATGTAGTGTAATATTTAAGACTCACAATGTCTCCATCTTTGTCATGTTCCTTAATGGTGGAAATGCAGATTTAGGTCCATTCAAATCACTGATTCTCCTATGATAATTCAAATACAATAAAGCAAATTCACATTGAAACGACGACAATGTAACAAAACAAGGATGAAGCCTATGTTAGATAGTAGTTATACATACAAGTCTTTTAACTCTGCAAGAGGAGCTATGGCAATGGGAATTGGTCCAGCTAAACCACTAGCTTGAATAAATCTGAGGTAACCATAACATTTATAACTACTAAATCAAGAATGTTTAAAGAAGATAACAATCCGAAAAATCGAAAAAAAAAAAAAAAAGAGATATTACAGTCTCTCCAGCTTAGTCCAATTTTGGATGAAATCTGGAATTGTTCCTGACAATTGGTTGTCACTTACACGACTAGTACAAAATTAAACAACAAAAATATCATAAATTTGGTATAGGTTAAGCAACAAAAAAGCTTGATTATGAATTAAAGAGGGGTACTTACAAATCTCTCAAGGAGGTTAGTTTTGCAAATGTAGTTGGAATTTCTCCACTGAAGTTGTTTGAGCTAAGAATTCTATACGAAAACAAAGACAACATGTCGAGGTTTCAAGTTTCAACTATACAAAAACTCTAAAATACATACAAATATTATTACATTTGTTGAATGTTTGGTAGGTTCCCGAGCTCCAGAGGTAATTCTCCTGACAGTTGATTGGCTTCTAAAGCACTAGAATCATAAATTCAATATTAAAAAAAAAAACACTGAATAAGTTTATACTAAACATAAGCTATATGATTTACATTGTTGTTGATAATAGATTGAAAATCTGAACTTACATGCTAGTGAGAGTTGCAATGTTACCAAACTCCTTAGGGATTGGACCCGTTAATCGGTTTGCAAGAATCGATCTGCATTTCCATCAACACAGTAAGTCCAATACATATTGAAACTATATGAGCAGCTATGGAGATATTTATATATATGTACATGTTGACAAGTGGCAAGACTCCCCATTCAGGAGGGATTGATCCATTGAGATAGTTTCTAGAGAGATCACTACAACAACAACAAAGTGACAGTTAAATCAGTTTTAAACGGGCAAAGTTGTAATGTCCTCGTATGATTCTTCGGGTTCTTGCTTACATCTCTTGCAGAAAAGGAAGTCCCGCAAACTCTTTGGGAAGAGACCCTTGAAGATTTTCTTCTTTCAAATGTCTGGTCTCAAGAAATTCATAAAGATTGACTTAAGCAAACAAAACCAAACAAGATATCATAAAATAGGAATCAATAGAGACTAAATCGTACATTTTGGTAACATGACAAATGGTTCCGTTAACGAAGGAGCAGTCACAAGTAACTAAGTCTTTCCACCTGTTGATTGTTGACCATTGACTTCCAGTAGAAGATACTTCGCATGGATCCGTATTCAAATCAATATTTGTTTTTTTCAGTGTGGTTAGTGCAACTTTAAAAGCCTCGGCTACAAAAAAAATATCACACACTTATATCATATGGTTATACAAATGACACGAACATTATCAGCCTATTATATATGCATATTTCAAACCTTCTTGGGTTGGCAAAGTTGCAGATGATGCGAAACCAAAGATGAAGAAGAGAAAGAGTAAGAAGGAAGTGAAGAGAAACCGATTAAACAACATTTTTACATTATAACTTAGATTGTTGTATCATATGTGGGATTTTTTATGAGAAGAGATAAAGAGAGACTTGCAAATTAAAGAAATCAGAAATTAAGAAAGGAGATAAACTAATTTAGCTACTTATTTATAAAAAGTAACATAAAATAAGAATCTTCAGAAGAGTAACATGATTAAGAAAATAATCTTTCTTTAAATGATCAACTAATAAAAAAAAACAAAAAGTGTGCATATTATTAATTGTTACGTATCTCAGCTAGATTTAATTCATTTTGTGTAGATCTCTTATAATATCTATCCAAAATATATATAAGGGATTAATAAAAAAACATCAAAGATTATATGGAAACGTTTTTACTAAACAAGCATTGTTTTTCAATTATTACATGGTGATGAAGTTACATACCTTAAATATCAAGTTTGTAAAACAAAAGGAAGAAATATTACAGTAAGAAATCATTTGAAATTATTTTCTTTAAGTGTGTATAAAAATTACTTCTTTTTTATTGTTTTGTTCGTTTGTGTATGAACTTCATTTTGTTATATATATGTATAACAAACAGTGCTATTTTCTTTTCAATTTTGATTATATATATATATGTATAAGAATATAAAATCTAGATCAATTACCAACACATATCCAAGTTATTCTGTGACACGTATCACAACATTTATATTATGAAAACAATACTTACCATTTTCTTATTTCTAATTGGCTACATCCAACTTATATTAATAGAATTTTGTTTTTATCACTTTTACTTCTGTTTTTCTATAAATTTAGATTTGCAATGTGTCACAACTTTGCAAATTATAAACCTTCAAATATCAATGTATAAAATATTATTGAGACATAGAGTCACATATATACATTAACAAAAAGGTTTATAATCTAACACGTTTTATAATATATGAAAATAAAAGTAAAACAGAGGAAAGAAATGAATTGTGTTGGATTTGCATTGTAACAGTTGTAAGGAGCCGTTGATGTAATTAGCGGCAACTTTGTAAGGGTAAAATGTATACTTAGGCCCATTATTGATTTTTGTAAAACTTTGTTTTGTTTTAAAAAGATAAAATGCATAGTTTCAGACTTTCAGTATAGGCTTACATGTTTAAAGAACAAAAAAATTGGCATCTTGTCCTAAATATGAAAATATTGAACGGTCACAACGAGTTGAACCATCGATGTAAAATAAGATCCTCTACTCTGCAGTATATACGATATTACGACAAACAGAAGAACTATGTAAGAACTTCCAAAAGATTAGATCCATAAGGTAAAATGAATTGTATTTACTGTTTGTAAAACGTAAATGTATTTATAAGTAAAGCTAACTATACTTAAGACAAAATCGTCTCTATACCTTCTAAGTTCTAACCACCCTTATTAATGTAAACAACTAAGATTTTGGGCAAGTATGGCTGCTTAATTTATCCAAAAGAAAAAGAAAGTATGGCTGCTTATAGACAACATCACAGCCACTCCTTTTGGACTACGGGGCCTTAGATTAGACACATAAAAAGTTTACATAAAAAAAACAAAGCAGTCAAGAAAAACATAAGTCTCTTGGTCATTAATTTGTTTAATATTTCTACGTTACAAGTAGTACTTTAAAGTACTACACAGTATTTGACTACAAAAAAATAATTAATGTCGTCAGAAACAGCGGAAGCTGAACGTGGATCCTTCTGGGAACGTGTAATATAAGCACTTTCATAATATTTGGTAAATTTGGCTTTCAATAGTGATTTAAATGTGTATATATATACATATATAGCTATTACATTTTAAATTTTAATCTAAAAAGAAATAATTTATCTAGTTAAAATTCGTAAATTTTGCTTGTTTTAAATCACTATTTATTCTTTTTCCTAGCAACAATATTTATTAATAACTCAGATAAGCCAATTCGAAACAATATTATTTACATATGATATATATAGCTGTAAATCACTATTTATTCAGATATTTGTAAGAAAAGTACATTATTATAAATACTAAATAAATTGATTAAATAAAGTGGTAAGGGCAAGTCCATCAGTTTCGCATCTATTCTTTGCGGATGATAGTTTGTTCTTTTGTAAGGCGTCCAGGGATCAATGTTTTGTTATCCATGAAATTCTCAAACAGCACGAAGCAGTTTTTGGTCAACAAATAAACTTTTCAAAATCTTCGGTTCAGTTTGGTCATAAAGTAGATGACAATAAACGAAATGAACTTATGGGACTTTTAGGTATTACTAATATTGGTGGTATGGGCGCTTACTTAGGTTTGCCTGAAAGTTTAGGGTGTTCAAAGACGAGAATTTTTGTCTTTGTTAAGGATCGACTACAATCACGAATAAATGGATGGTCAGCAAAAATTTTATCTAAAGGGGGTAAGGAGGTAATGATTAAATTAGTAGGTACTACGTTACCAACATATGTGATGTCATGTTTTAGGCTGCCCAGAACGGTTACGTCGAAACTCACTAGTGCGATCTCGAGATTTTGGTGGAGTTCTTCGGGTCAAGACAAAGGAATGCATTGGATGGCATGGGAGAAGCTATGCCAAAGTAAATCCCAAGGCGGAATCGGTTTTCGTAATGTGGATGATTTCAATACAACACTACTGGCTAAACAACTATGGAGACTAATTACGATTCCGGATTCACTATTTGCCAGGATATTCAAAGGGAGATATTATCGTAAAGGTGATCCTATGAACCCGGTTAAATCTTATTTGCCCTCTTATGGATGGAGAAGTATCACATCAGCTCGCTCTCTGGTTCTCAAAGGACTTATTAAAAGAGTCTGGTCCGACACTTCCATTTCAGTATGGAATGATCCCTGGATTCTAGCTCAACACCCGAGGCCGGCATTAAGTAATGGTCATGTTTTTGACCCGTTTTTAACTGTTAATAACTTAATTGACCCATATACAAATTCATGGAATATGGAGTTGATTAATGACTTCATTGACCCTACGGATGCTGCGATTATTCAAGCAATGCATGTAGGCTCGACTTTTAGACATGATGGCCTAGGATGGCATTTCACTAATGGGAAATTATTCGGTTAAATCAGGTTACCACACATTACATATAGAGAATCAGATCAACCAATGGGATGCATGTTCTGGCCCAAATATTAGTCCTTTGTTATCTTTTGCATGGAAACTACAATGTCCCCGAAGTTGCGTCATTTTATGTGGCAAGTTCTTACTGGTTGTGTTTCGGTGACATCAAATTTGAAGAGGCGCGGCATAAACTGCGATACTCGATGTGCTAGATGTGGCGCAGACGAGGAAACAATAAACCATGTTCTTTTTGAGTGTCCCCCCAGCGTTACAATCCTGGGCATTGTCACAAATCCCTTCGGCTCTGGGGAATTTTCCTTCCTCATCGTTGTACGCAAATATAGATTTTCTATTTTGGAGAGTACCCGAAGAGTTCCCCCTTTCTTGGTTTCCGTGGCTAATTTGGTATATTTGGAAGGCTCGTAATGAAAAAGTTTTTTACAATGTGAATAAGGATCCTCGTGAGGTCCTTAAATGAGCAACTGATGAAGCTCAGGCGTGGGCCTTAGCCCAAGAAGAGGTTTCTAGAGAGGTTAGTACCCTTGAGGTAACTGGTTCACAAGGTATTAATTCTCTAGGTAATCAATGCTTTATTTACGGTTTGTGGAAAGAAACCGATAACTTCACATGATTGGGTTGGTTTTGTTCAACAAATAATGGCGAGCCACCAACGATGGGCGCCTGTAATCTACGACGTAGTCTATCCCCGTTGCATGCAGAAGTGGAAGCATTAGTATGGGCGATGAGATTTTGATTGCTGCACAGAAAAATGAGGTCTCTTTTGTTTCAAACTGCTCAGAATTGGTTAGGATGGTGTCTTTTCCAATAGAGTGGCCAGCCTTTACAACGTACTTGGAGAAAATTGAGCGTCTTAAAGAAAGTTTCTCAGTGTTTTCCATCTCGTTTATTTCTAGACAAGCTAATACTAAGGCGGATAAACTTGCACGCACTGTTCGTGTACAACCCAATATGCAATGTTTGTTAACAATGTTCCCTCTGATTGGCTCTTTTGATCCGATATTTTTAGTATAAAGATGTTGACAAAAAAAATCATTAAATATTAAAGATAAAATGTATTTCTTTAATTTTAAATACACACCAACAGTGAATTGACCTACTAATTATGACATGAGTCTTGAAAACTTATGAACATAGGAGATCACAGTTCGACACACGTTAAAAGATGTCTAGTCTTCAAATAAAAATTAATTTAACATAGTTTGAATCTTGTAATAGGAAATTATGGAGTTCGGGAAACCTCCAGATCATTTTTAAAAAATAAATTCAGTATCACCCCTAGCCCTGGGCATTCGGGTAACCCGATCGGGTTTAGGTCTATCGGGTTTAGAATTTAATACCCAATAGGGTAATTGTAAAAAATCGGTTCGGTTTCGGGTCAGGGTTTGTCGGGTTCAGGTCGGTCTGGGTTTTCAATTTGAGAACCTGTAAATAGCCGATAAAATCGGGTTTCATTCGATTTTTGGGTTTTTTGTACCCGAATTACTAAAAACCTATACATTTACCCGGAATATAACCCAATTACCCAAAACCATACATAAACACATACTTAGCTCACAAAACAGATTAACAGATATCTAAGTATATAACCCAAAAATAACATTCAAGTTACACAAAAGAAATAACAAAGAGTAGAGAGTAGAAAAAACATTCAAGTTACACAAAGAAATAACAATGTAAAGTGTAGAATGTAGAGAGTAGAAGACAAATGACAAATATAAGTTCTTAAACAAGTCAGGAAATTGAAAGTACAATGATGAGTTGATGGCTGATGAATGAGTTGATGACTGATGAATGAAGTAAACTGTAAACACTTGAATACCTCAAATCACTTACTGCCTTACTCTAAATACCTTGCACGTTGAATTCAGGTTCGAACTCTACATAGAAAAAATGAAAGTTAAAGAACGAAAGATAAAGCAATTACTTAGAAATCAAAGTATCAAAACAAAATTAGAAGAGAGTTAGAAGGAAAGTAATTACCTCTCATAAGTTCATCTTCCAACTCTACTTCTGCAAGTATTTGTTGAATTGTGGAGACTCCTTTTTCATTGATATGAACTTCACATTTTAACCATTGCTCGGTGCACATCAACACTTCAACCATGAAAGGTGTCAAACTGCTTCTGTATGGATATATTATTCTACCACTAGTGCTAAATGCAGATTCTGATGCCACTGAAGACACTTGCATTGCAAGTATATCCTTAGCTATTAGTGACAGAATTGGATACTTCCCACATTTCAACTTCCACCAAGATAACAAATCATATTCTGTAACACTTAGAAGATTAGGAGCCTCCACATTCTCTTTCAAGTATAAATCCAACTCATTAGTTGAGTTTTGAAGTCCTGTTTCTTTCACAATCTCATCGTAAATGCCCTGGACATCTTCAACTACAAGACCATTACCCAAAATTGTTCTCTCTTGAAAACTACTTCCAGCTTGTTCTTGGCTCTACGAAGATGTTCCTTGTGATTGACAAGATACTCCTTGTGACGAAGAAGATGTTCCTCTGCTATACTCATCATACAAATTATTCAAAATGTGATACACTTCATCAGAAAGATGAGTAGACTCCTCACTAACTTTACCATAAAGCATATCAAAACAGAGCTAAGCAAATTTCATCTTCTTTCTCGGATCAAAAACAGTTGCTACCATCACAAGTCTATTCATTTCTACCTCATCTCCAAATGGATCCCAATACTTTTCCAACTTTTTTAACATAGATGAGGCTTTTTTCTGTAAATCTACCTCAGCAGCTGAACTCTGGCTTAATGTAGTTAGGGTTTTAGTAATGGTGACTATCTCATTGTACAACTTATGAGAAGCAACAGAAGTTGAAGATGAAAGAACCAATGTGGATTTATAAAAAGGACAAGAATCTGAACTAACCTGTCAACTGCATCCCAATCTTTTCTTATAGGTGGTCCAATCCTTTTCTTTCCCTCCTCATTTTCCATAAAGTAGTCGTTGTACGGTTTGTCTTCAGCTTCCATCTTCTCAAACGCTAATCTAAACTTCACACTTTGTTCTAACATGAGATAAGTGTTGTTCCATCTAGTCTTAACATCTAAAGGTAGGCTTCCCCTTTTAATCTTACCAGTTTTGACACGCAAATCAAATGATTTGAGTCGATTTGTTGAAGACCTCACAAACTGAATAGCATTGCGAATAGCAACCACACTGTCATCTATATCAAGCAAACCTTCTTTCACCACCAAATTTAAGATGTGAGTGGCACATCTTAAATGCATATAATCACCATTTAGGACCAATGCATCATCTCCAATCTGTTTCATTGCTTTTTTAAATTTAGTCATTGCAGAACTGTTGGCTGTAGCATTATCCACAGTGATGCAAAATACTCTCTTGATATCCCACTCAGCTAAACAATCAAGAAAAACATTAGAAATTGTGGTACCCTTATGATCAGAAACATTTTTGAATCCTATTATCATCTTTCTTAACTGCCACATAGCATCAACAAAATGAGCTGTTATTACCATATAACTGGCTCCAGTTGTGGTTGCAACCCATATGTATGTAGTCAATGATAACCTCTGGTTATTTTGCCCAAGAATCTTCTTCATAGCTGCTTTCTTCTTAACGTAAAACTCCACAATATCTCTTGCAGCTGTTCTCCGAGAATGAGGCCTATACAGTTGAACCTTAGACCAAAAATGTCTCCAAGCTAAGCTCTCTATAAAAGCTAATGGTAACTCGCCTATAACCAACATCTCATTACAAGCTTCTCTAAACACTTATTCAGATACCTTAGTCAGTCTAACACTACCACCATCATAACTTAAAACAGTTTGAGTTTGGTCTTTGTTAGCACTTTGTCATACCTTGAATGCCTTGCAGGTCAATTCTAGATGTTTCTTCAAAGTAGTGGTGCCGGATTTGCTAGGACAAGCAAACTCTTTCCCACAGTAATGGCATTTGCACTTGTCTGGATTTTTTTCTAGTTTGGTAAAGTGATCCCAAACCCAAGACCTTGTCTTCTTCTTAGAATTAGTACCTCCTTCACATCCAGTGTCTTTCTCTTTCCTTTTACCCGTATTTCTAGTAGCAGGAGTTTGAACATCATCATTGCCTCCACCTCTAGGTCCTCCTCCTCCACTTAATCCAACATCATCATTGGATAGATTATCACACGATGCCATCTAGCACAAAGAAAACAGTCAAACACAGTGTTAAACTATAGAGTATAGTCATATGAAAGTTGAAACTTGAAACTATAGACTATCTATGATTGTTGAAACTATAACCTGAGACTATAAACTATAGACTATATACAGATCTTGAAACTATAGAGTATAGTCATACATAGACTAGAATCACTAGAAGAAGACTACATGTATGAAGAACCGAAGAACTAAGAAGATAGATATACAAAATCACATATATATAATGAACCTTTGCAACTTTAAAATTCAGAAAAGGGAATCAATCAAATGGAATCAATCAAAGTATCAAACTATCAAAGCTTTAAAATCTGGTGCTGGTTATGATTTGGTTTCGATTTTAAAGCTTCTTCAAATCGATAGAAGAGAGACAAGAAAGACAGAAACAAGAAATCAAATCGAGTAGAGAACAGAAGCTAGAGCTACGAACCTGTGATTGATTTCTCGAATGTGCTGACGGTGGTGAGTTGATCGGGTCCGGCGGAGACGGTAAGGTCTCCGAGAGGTTAGCGGCGAAGGTGTCCAGATTTGTATTTAGGTTTTAAGAAAGAAAAATAAAGCCACCAGGTGCTTGTATTCGATTTCGAGTCGAGGAACTGGAGGACGGAAGACGAAAGGTCATCGTTCAACATTAGTATTAAGTGGTTTTCGGGTATATTAGATACTCGATGGTTTTCGGATAATTGTCCGACCCGAACCGATACCCACGGGTAAAAGCACATAGGACTCAAAGGGTAATTTAGGAATACCCGTACCCAACCCAAATTAATTTTTTCGGATCGGTTTCGGTTCGGGTCGTCGGCTTTGGTTTTTATGCCAGGGCTAATGACCCCACATAAATTATTCATTTTCGGCGGCTAGATATTTTAAAAATACAGAGTTTTTTTCATATTTTTTATTTCGACTTATAAGGTTGAATTTTGATATAATATATACGAACACTAAAAGCTTTTGCCCAACTGTTTCTTTATTCTTCCTCGTTCTCTCTCAACTCCCTCTCTCAAATCTCAATCATCTGGTCTCGTCTTGTCTCTTTGAGTCTGTTTGGTTTTTCCCCAGAAAAAAAAATATCGAGATGGGCTTCATCTTCACGACAGTTAAAGTTGCATATGCACTTCTTCTCTTCTTCATTTGCTTGGAATATATCGGATCAAATGCTCAACTTTTGCCAGAAGATGAAGGTGCGTTTCACTTTTTGTAATATTCATTTCATATTAATTCCTTCAATTTCATATTTTGACTCGCCAATTCGACTTTTTTTATTTCCAAGAAAAATAATTCGATGCTTTATCAAAAAAAAAAAAAAAAAAACCTAACTACTGTATATTGTGGACTTGTTGTGGATTTCTCATACGTACATTAATTAAATTCAATACCACAAGATCGTAAATTTGTCAAAAGGTTTTCCATTATTAACTTTTGGTATAAAAATTAAAAAGTCACATTTTTGTCATACGGGGTCATATATGACAAATAAAAAGCCGGACAATATTGTATTTTTTCAATTCCGTGGACCTACCTGATTAAATGATACGGGTAGTCATAGTTTCACGATGCAAGAGCTTCAAAATTAGGTACACATAATATTTACTTGACTAAAAGAACATACACGTTTTCTCGATTTTTCATGTATAAGCATTTTAATTTCATTTGTATCTCAAATTCTGAATGTTAAAATGCATCCAATCGGATTACCAATTTATTATAAGATCCATA
Organism: Crucihimalaya himalaica; assembly: GCA_004349715.1. Classification (NCBI taxonomy): domain Eukaryota; kingdom Viridiplantae; phylum Streptophyta; class Magnoliopsida; order Brassicales; family Brassicaceae; genus Crucihimalaya; species Crucihimalaya himalaica. The sequence goes on along the minus strand of SMJT01000057.1, from coordinate 816,520 downwards.
CAATTATATATTTTATAGTAAGTCAATTTGTAAATTATTGTAAGTCAATTCTAGTATATCATACGTAATTTGCCCCATCTGGATAATATATAATTTTTTCTCAAAGATGTGTTATAAACGAATAAATCTATGTCAATATGTGCAAGTTGGGTCAATTAGAGAGACGTTGAGATAGAGATTGAGATATTTTATAGTATTTAATCTTTTACTTTAGTCATTCTTATTCATTAATTGGACTTTCCTCATTTATACAAAAGTTTGACCATTTTGCACAGTTGAAACTTTGCGAACGATCTTTAGAAAGCTTCAAAACAAAACAGTGAACATTGAGAGGACTTCTTGTTCGGACAATAATTGGAACTTCATCATTGCCAGCTCAGGACTCAACCCACCAACCAGTAACATCACTTGCGACTGTACTTTCAACGCCAGCTCAATCTGTCGTGTCACAAACATGTAAGTATTTATATATTTGTCATTCCATAACTTTGTAAGCAAGAAACATAGTTAGGGCTCTCAAACAAAACTTTCTCTCTTCTTGATTTTCATCAACAGAGAGCTTAAAAGTTTCAGTTTGCCTGGAATTTTCCCGCCTGAGTTCGGAAACCTCACGAGTCTTCGAGAGATGTAAGCACATTTTTTATCTCATCGAAGGATCTTTGTTTCTTGATTCTTCAAAGAATGTCTGAGACTTGGAACTCAAGCAATCGTTGTTTTGTGTTTTCTCTTTCGTTTTTCTTACAGAGATCTTTCGCGGAACTTTCTCAATGGAACAATACCTGCGACATTGTCTAAAATTCCGCTTGAAATCTTGTAACCATTCTCTGCAATATATATATTTTTTACTTTTTCTTGCGATGATAATGAAGTTGTACTGATTCTTGCGTTTCTGTTTGCTAAAAGGTCTGTAACCGGAAACCGTCTCTCTGGACCGTTTCCTCCTCAACTCGGAGAGATTACTACACTCATTGATGTGTAATGTTACATATCTAATTATGTTTTCTTCAAACCAGAATTGACGAGACTCTAATATGTAAAACAAAAATTGCAGGAATTTAGAGACTAATTTATTCACAGGACCACTTCCCTCAAACCTAGGGAACTTAAGAAGCTTGAAAAGATTGTAAGATCCTTTGTTTTATAGTTTGTTGTTTCTTATACATTGTTTTTTTGTAGTTTTACTTAGTGATCTGGTGTATTTATGATAACAGGTTACTCTCTTCTAACAACATAACGGGTCGGATCCCTGAGTCCTTAAGCAATCTCAAGAACTTGACTGAATTGTAAGTAGAGATACAGTGATATTTTCAACAATCTTGATTCTTCAGAATGATACTAAAAGTTCCTCTGTTTCTTGCAGTCGGATTGATGGAAACACTCTATCTGGGAAGATACCTGATTTTATTGGAAACTGGACTCTGCTCGATAGGCTGTGAGTAGCCATCATTGCTCGGATTACTTCTTTTAATGAACAGTTTGTAGTGACTAAGTTGTTAAATCTGCAGAGACCTTCAAGGCACATCAATGGAAGGTCCAATTCCAGCTTCGATATCAAACTTGAAAAACTTGACTGAATTGTAAGCAAGCAAAGAGTTTAACAGTAACATTTTTTTGTATCCTCAGTCCAAGTTTTTGAGCTTAAGAAGATCTCTCTTTTTATATCAGGAGGATAACAGATTTGCGTGGACCAACCTCTCCTTTTCCAGACCTGCAAAATATGACCAATATGGAACGATTGTAAGCTTAACTTTGACTCAACTCAAGTTAGAAACTCTGTTTCATCAAACAACATTTATATATCTTTGTTTGCTTATTAACTTCATCAGGGTACTAAGAAACTGTTTAATAAGGGAACCTATACCAGAATACATTGGTACTTCCATGAGTAAGCTGAAGTTACTGTAAGTCAAATTCTCTTGCTAGTTCTACTGCTTAAAGGCTAAAATTTTGATCAAGTTCTCACATTAAAGTATGTATGTGTATGCAGAGATTTAAGCTCAAACATGTTAAATGGTACAATTCCAAACACATTTCGGAGTCTGAACGCATTCAATTTTATGTAAGTTTCAAATTATCAATATAGATGATATTAACCGTGACTTGAAAAACTGATTCTTTTCTTGCTGCTTTAGGTATCTGAATAATAACTCATTGACTGGTCCAGTTCCTCAATTCATTCTGGATAGTAAACAAAACATGTAAGCAAACTAACTAACTACATCAGAGGTTGAAAATTCGGTATACATCTGCGCTTATCGAGGTCATTGTTTTCTTGATCTGTTTTCAGCGATTTATCTTACAACAATTTCACTCAGCCACCTACTTTAAGCTGTAATCAGCTTGATGTGTAAGCATTGTTGTTGTTTTATGTCAGTGATTTTTCAACTTAACTCTGTCTATATGTTCTTCTAATCAGCATTGTTGGTTAAAACTTATAGGAACTTGATCTCCAGCTACCCGTCAGCAACCGATAACTCGTGAGTCTTCTTTTTCCCCTCCTTTCGGTTCCTAAAACCAAAGATACTTGCAACGAAATAATATTTACTTGTGTAGTGTTCAATGGTGCTTGAGAAAGGATCTTCCATGTCCAGGAGATGCAGACCGTAAGTGGAAAATTCCAACTTTCACATCTACACCCTCAAGATTCAAACTTTTCTAGAAACAAAAAAAACCTGAATAAGTTTCTCGCAGATTCTTCCTTGTTCATCAACTGTGGAGGAAACCAACTCAAGGTTGATAAAGACACGTATGCAGATGACTTAAACAAAAGAGGAGCATCAACATTCTCTTCTGTCTCTGAAAGATGGGGATACAGCAGTTCTGGAGCTTGGTTAGGCAATGACAATGCCGCCTACTTAGCAACAGACACATTTAACTTGATCAATGAATCAACTCCAGCGTATTACAAAACAGCCCGTCTCGCTTCACAATCACTCAAGTACTATGGACTATGCATGAGAAGAGGAAGTTACAAAGTGCAGCTCCATTTTGCAGAGATAATGTTCTCAAATGACCAGACTTTTAGTAGCTTAGGGCGGCGAGTATTTGACATTTATGTTCAAGTGAGTTTTGCAGAACAAAGAAGAAAGTTTTTTTCAAAACAAAGTTTCAGTTTTCTTCGATCAGTGTGTTAAATTAAAATTTGGATTATCTCTTGCAGGGGAATTTGTTGGAGAGGGACTTTAACATAGCGGAGAGAGCCGGTGGAGTTGGTAAACCGTTCATACGAAAAATTGATGAAGTTCAAGTGAATGGAAGTACGTTGGAGATTCATTTGAAGTGGTTAGGAAAAGGCACAAACGTAATACCAACACGAGGTGTTTACGGGCCTCTCATATCTGCCATAACGATTACACCAAGTGAGTTTTCTTTCTCATCTTTCTCCAAATGATCTTGTAGTGAGTGAATGAATGACTGTTCTTTCTCTGTTTTGTTGCCTGCTCTTGTAGATTTCAAGGTTGATACCGGAAAAGAATTGTCCAATGGAGCAGTTGCAGGCATTGTGATTGCAGCCTGTGCGGTTTTCGGGTTGCTGGTACTTATAATCCTCAGGCTCACAGGTTACTTAGGTGGGAAAGAAGTGGATGAAAATGGTAAGAAACAAAACATTGTTTTATTGTTCAAGAAATGCTCTTTGTCATTTTCAAGATCTGATTGTTTCTTTCAAATCTTACTTTTTTTTTTTGGTTATATCAGAAGAGCTTCGGGGACTTGATTTGCAGACAGGATCTTTCACATTGAAACAAATCAAACGTGCTACTAATAACTTTGATCCAGAAAACAAGATTGGTGAAGGAGGATTTGGACCGGTTTATAAGGTGATGACTGCTTTGGATTTACATCTTCACAAGGTTCTGTGAGATTAGATCATATATATTGATGGGTTTTGGTTATTAGGGTGTTCTCGCTGATGGAATGACCATTGCGGTGAAGCAGCTTTCATCAAAATCTAAGCAAGGAAACCGAGAATTTGTGACTGAGATCGGGATGATCTCTGCGTTGCAACACCCAAATCTTGTGAAACTTTATGGTTGTTGCATTGAAGGGAAAGAGCTTTTGCTTGTGTATGAGTACTTAGAGAACAATAGTCTCGCTCGCGCACTCTTTGGTTAGTTTTTTATCCATCTGAGAATGATATTTTGGAGTTCTTGATCTTTAAGCTAAAGTCTCTTGTGGGTTATTTAAAAGGCACAGAGAAACAAAGACTTCACTTGGATTGGTCAACAAGGAACAAGATATGCTTAGGGATTGCAAAAGGATTGGCTTATTTACACGAGGAATCAAGGCTGAAGATTGTTCATAGAGACATAAAAGCGACGAATGTGCTTCTTGATCTGTCTCTAAATGCTAAGATCTCTGATTTTGGTCTAGCCAAGCTCGACGAGGAAGAGAATACACATATCAGCACAAGGATTGCAGGAACAATGTGAGTGTTCATTGCTCATCTTTTCTAAAATTCATCTCAAGCAGTTAACACTTACCGAGTTTATATTTCATTGATGCAGAGGTTACATGGCTCCTGAGTATGCAATGAGAGGTTACTTAACAGACAAAGCAGATGTTTACAGCTTCGGTGTTGTCTGTTTAGAGATTGTTAGTGGAAAGAGCAACACAAATTACAGACCAAAAGAAGAGTTCGTTTACCTTCTTGACTGGGCATATGTCTTGCAAGAACAAGGGAGTCTTCTAGAACTCGTTGATCCAGATCTCGGTACAAGCTTTTCGAAAAAAGAAGCGATGAGGATGTTGAACATAGCTTTACTCTGCACGAACCCATCTCCGACATTGAGACCACCAATGTCATCTGTTGTAAGTATGCTAGAAGGAAAAATCAAAGTCCAACCACCATTGGTGAAACGTGAAGCTGATCCAAATGGTGCAGCTGCAATGAGGTTTAAGGCCTTTGAGCTTTTGTCACAAGACAGCGATTCACAAGTCTCGACATTTGCAAGAAACAGAGAACAACACATAAGCTCCTCTTCGATGGACGGTCCTTGGGTTGATTCTTCCTTCTCTGAGCCTAGCAAAGATGTGAGCCTACAACAGCAAGAAGAAGGACTTTCATCATCTTCGTCGAGGAAACTTTTAGATGGTCTTACCGATGTGAAGATTGAGTAATGAATTGCAAATCATTAATTATATAAAATGATTTAGATTATTAGAAGTAATGATATAAAATTGTGTAAATGATAAAAAAAACATATCTTTGTTGTATAATTCTGAATTGTTCATAAAAATATGGGTATTTTCATTTTTTGGATATATAATTACTTTGAATTAAAATAAATAAATAATATTAAAACAATAAAATGATAACGCACCGTAAAGCCCAACCAAACATCAAATAGATAATATACGAAGCATATTGTTTGTGTTTCTGAACTGCCAGTGTTTGTGTAATATGTTAACATGACATGTGTGAATGGATCATTATTCTAATGATCAGCCAAAAATATCAATTCCGCACGCGTCTTTTATGGTCTGAAATCATCAAATTTACGACACTTATTTTTTATGATTTTAAAGCATAAACGAAGACTAGAAAGAAAGAAAGAAGTCAATGAACCCCACATCAATAATTCATTTCCGGCTGCTAGATATTAAAAGATTATATATTTATGAGATTTTGTTATCTTTATATATTGTATGAACACTACATTAAAAGCTGTCTCTTTCTTCTTCTTCTTCTTTCTCTCTCAAAGTCTCAATCTCTTAAACGTTTGGTCTCTCTGAGAATTGAGAGTCTGTTTGGTTTTCCCGAGAAAAAAAAAAAAGAGATATGGGTTTCTTTTTCTCGGCCGAGAAAGTTAAGTATGCTCTTCTTCTCATCTTCATTTGCTTGGATATTTTCCGATCAAATGCTCAATTTTTGCCAGAAGATGAAGGTGCATATCACGTTTTTATACTTACATTTCTTCAATATCAGTTTTTGAAGAAACATAAAGTTATCTCTTTTTTTTTCCAAGTTATTCGATTCAACTTTACTTTTGAAGAAAAATAATTGGAAGCCTATTTTTAAAAAAAAAAAAAATTGAAAGAAAGTTATATTTTTCCAAGTTATCGACTAAACTACGAAAAAAAAAATCGAATAAACTATATTGCTAACGTTGTTGTAAATCCTTTATTAAAAAAAAACTATATTGTCGTTGTCTCTAAAAAACTATATTTTTTTTGCTGTTAATATTGGTCGTCAATGAATTTATTGAATGGTATTGGTCGTCATGAATCATGGATTATAGTATTTTACAATAAAATAAAATATATATATCACAAGATCTATAAAGTTATATATATATTCTATGTAGGTCAATTTATAAATGCGCGACTTAATTAAAGATTTTATTTTGTTATATATCATACATAATATAATTTTTCTCCAAGATGGGTGTATTAATAAATAAATTTAATTGTACTTCAATATGTGCAAGTTGCGTTAATGAGAGTTAGATATTTTTATAGTACAGTTTTTATCTCTCACTCCCTTTAAATCCAAACCTTCAAATGTTTGAACATTTTTGCACAGTTCAAACATTGCGAACGATCTTTAGAAAGCTTCAAAACCAAACAGTGAACATCGAACGAACTTCTTGTTTGGACAATAATTGGAACTTTGTTGCCGGCTCATCGCCCAACACAGTAACCAGTAACATCACCTGCGACTGTACTTTCAACGCCAGTTCAATCTGTCGTGTCACAAACATGTATGTATTATATTATAGAGACTTCTTATTTCCGTAACTTTCATTACAAGAAACATAGTTAGGGTTCTGAAATGAAAAATTTCTATCTTTTATTACTTTCATCAACAGACAGCTTAAAGGTTTCAATTTGCGAGGAATTTTCCCGCCTGAATTCGGGAGCCTCACGCGTCTTACAGAGATGTACGAACCTTTTTCATCGACGGATCTTTGTTTCTTAATTTTCTGTCAATGGATCATAGCAAAATGTCTGAGGCTTGGTGCTTAAGCAATCTTTGTTTGTGGTTTTTTCTTACAGAGATCTTGCGCTGAACTTTCTCAGTGGAACAATACCTACGACATTGTCTCAAATTCCACTTACAATCTTGTAAACCATTCTCTCCAATGCAAATATCTTTTGTCTTTTCTTTTCTTGTGATAATAAAGTTGTACTGATTCTTGCGTTTTTGTTTTCTGCAACTAACAGGTCTGTAACCGGAAACCGTCTCTCTGGACCGTTTCCTCCTCAACTTGGAGAGATTACTACACTTACTGATGTGTAATGTTACATATCTAATCTTGTTTTCTTCAAACCAGAATTGACGAGACTCTAATTTGAAAAATAAAAATTGCAGGAATTTAGAAACTAATTTATTCACAGGACCACTTCCTTCAAACCTAGGGAACTTAAGAAGCTTGAAAAGATTGTAAGATCCTTTATTATATACTTTGTTTTCTCTTATACATTGTTTTTGTAGTTTTACTTAGTGATCTGGTGTATTTATGATTACAGGTTACTCTCTTCTAACAACATAACGGGTCCGATCCCTGAGTCCTTAAGCAATCTCAAGAACTTGATACAATTGTAAGTAGAGATACAGTGATATTTTCAACAATCTTGATTCTTCAGAATGATACTAAAAGTTCCTCTGTTTCTTGCAGTCGGATTGATGGAAACACTCTATCTGGGAAGATACCTGATTTTATTGGAAACTGGACTCTGCTCGATAGGCTGTGAGTAGCCATCATTGCTCGGATTACTTCTTTTAATGAACAGTTTGTAGTGACTAAGTTGTTAAATCTGCAGAGACCTTCAAGGCACATCAATGGAAGGTCCAATTCCAGCTTCGATATCAAACTTGAAAAACTTGACTGAATTGTAAGCAAGCAAAGAGTTTAACAGTAACATTTTCTTGTATCCTCAGTCCAAGTTTTTGAGCTTAAAAAGATCTCTCTTTTTATATCAGGAGGATAACAGATTTGCGTGGACCAACCTCTCCTTTTCCAGACCTGCAAAATATGACCAATATGGAACGATTGTAAGATTAACTTTGACTCAACTCAAGTTAGAAACTCTGTTTCATCAAACAACATTTATATATCTTTGTTTGCTTATTAACTTCATCAGGGTACTAAGAAACTGTTTAATAAGGGAACCTATACCAGAATACATTGGTACTTCCATGAGTAAGCTGAAGTTACTGTAAGTCAAATTCTCTTGCTAGTTCTACTGCTTAAAGGCTAAAATTTTGATCAAGTTCTCACATTAAAGTATGTATGTGTATGCAGAGATTTAAGCTCAAACATGTTAAATGGTACAATTCCAAACACATTTCGGAGTCTGAACGCATTCAATTTTATGTAAGTTTCAAATTATCAATATACAGTAGATGATATTAACCGTGACTTGAAAAACTGATTCTTTTCTTGCTGCTTTAGGTATCTGAATAATAACTCATTGACTGGTCCAGTTCCTCAATTCATTCTGGATAGTAAACAAAACATGTAAGCAAACTAACTAACTACATCAGAGGTTGAAAATTCGGTATACATCTACGCTTATCGAGGTCATTGTTTTCTTGATCTGTTTTCAGCGATTTATCTTACAACAATTTCACTCAGCCACCTACTTTAAGCTGTAAACAGCTTGATGTGTAAGCATTGTTGTTGTTTTATGTCAGTGATTTTTCAACTTAACTCTGTCTATATGTTCTTCTAATCAGCATTGTTGGTTAAAACTTATAGGAACTTGATCTCCAGCTACCCGTCAGCAACCGATAACTCGTGAGTCTTCTTTTTCCCCTCCTTTCGGTTCCTAAAACCAAAGATACTTGCAACGAAATAATATTTACTTGTGTAGTGTTCAATGGTGCTTGAGAAAGGATCTTCCATGTCCAGGAGATGCAGACCGTAAGTGGAAAATTCCAACTTTCACATCTACACCCTCAAGATTCAAACTTTTCTAGAAACAAAAAAAACCTGAATAAGTTTCTCGCAGATTCTTCCTTGTTCATCAACTGTGGAGGAAACCAACTCAAGGTTGATAAAGACACGTATGCAGATGACTTAAACAAAAGAGGAGCATCAACATTCTCTTCTGTCTCTGAAAGATGGGGATACAGCAGTTCTGGAGCTTGGTTAGGCAATGACAATGCCGCCTACTTAGCAACAGACACATTTAACTTGATCAATGAATCAACTCCAGCGTATTACAAAACAGCCCGTCTCGCTTCACAATCACTCAAGTACTATGGACTATGCATGAGAAGAGGAAGTTACAAAGTGCAGCTCCATTTTGCAGAGATAATGTTCTCAAATGACCAGACTTTTAGTAGCTTAGGGCGGCGAGTATTTGACATTTATGTTCAAGTGAGTTTTGCAGAACAAAGAAGAAAGTTTTTTTCAAAACAAAGTTTCAGTTTTCTTCGATCAGTGTGTTAAATTAAAATTTGGATTATCTCTTGCAGGGGAATTTGTTGGAGAGGGACTTTAACATAGCGGAGAGAGCCGGTGGAGTTGGTAAACCGTTCATACGAAAAATTGATGAAGTTCAAGTGAATGGAAGTACGTTGGAGATTCATTTGAAGTGGTTAGGAAAAGGCACAAACGTAATACCAACACGAGGTGTTTACGGGCCTCTCATATCTGCCATAACGATTACACCAAGTGAGTTTTCTTTCTCATCTTTCTACAAATGATATTGTAGTGAGTGAATGAATGACTGTTCTTTCTCTGTTTTATTGCCTACTCTTGTAGATTTCAAGGTTGATACCGGAAAAGAATTGTCCAATGGAGCAGTTGCAGGCATTGTGATTGCAGCCTGTGCGGTTTTCGGGTTGCTGGTACTTATAATCCTCAGGCTAACAGGTTACTTAGGTGGGAAAGAAGTGGATGAAAATGGTAAGAAACAAAACATTGTTTTATTGTTCAAGAAATGCTCTTTGTCATATTCAAGATCTGATTGTTTCTTTCAAATCCTACTTTTCTTTTTGTTTTTTTTATCAGAAGAGCTTCGGGGACTTGATTTGCAGACAGGATCTTTCACATTGAAACAAATCAAACGTGCTACTAATAACTTTGATCCAGAAAACAAGATTGGAGAAGGAGGATTTGGACCGGTTTATAAGGTGATGACTGCTTTGGATTTACATCTTCACAAGGTTCTGTGAGATTGGATCATATATATTGATGGGTTTTGGTTATTAGGGTGTTCTCGCTGATGGAATGACCATTGCGGTGAAGCAGCTTTCATCAAAATCTAAGCAAGGAAACCGAGAATTTGTGACTGAGATCGGGATGATCTCTGCGTTGCAACACCCAAATCTTGTGAAACTTTATGGTTGTTGCATTGAAGGGAAAGAGCTTTTGCTTGTGTATGAGTACTTAGAGAACAATAGTCTCGCTCGCGCACTCTTTGGTTAGTTTTTTATCCATCTGAGAATGATATTTTGGAGTTCTTGATCTTTAAGCTAAAGTCTCTTGTGGGTTATTTAAAAGGCACAGAGAAACAAAGACTTCACTTGGATTGGTCAACAAGGAACAAGATATGCTTAGGGATTGCAAAAGGATTGGCTTATTTACACGAGGAATCAAGGCTGAAGATTGTTCATAGGGACATAAAAGCGACGAATGTGCTTCTTGATCTGTCTCTAAATGCTAAGATCTCTGATTTTGGTCTAGCCAAGCTCGACGAGGAAGAGAATACACATATCAGCACAAGGATTGCAGGAACAATGTGAGTGTTCATTGCTCATCTTTTCTAAACTTCATCGCAAGCAGTTAACACTTACCGACTTTATATTTCCATTGATGCAGAGGTTACATGGCTCCTGAGTATGCAATGAGAGGTTACTTAACAGACAAAGCAGATGTTTACAGCTTTGGAGTTGTCTGTTTAGAGATTGTTAGCGGAAAGAGCAACACAAATTACAGACCAAAAGAAGAATTTATTTACCTTCTTGATTGGGCATATGTCTTGCAAGAACAAGGGAGTCTTCTAGAACTCGTGGATCCAGATCTTGGTACAAGCTTTTCGAAGAAAGAAGCAATGAGGATGTTGAACATAGCTTTACTCTGTACGAACCCATCTCCGACATTGAGACCACCAATGTCATCTGTTGTAAGAATGCTAGAAGGAAAAATTAAAGTCCAACCACCATTGGTGAAACGTGAAGCTGATCCAAGTGGTTCAGCTGCAATGAGGTTTAAGGCCTTTGAGCTTTTGTCACAAGACAGTGAGTCACAAGTCTCGACCTCGACCTATACAAGAAACAGTGAACACATAAGCTCCTCGTCGATGGACGGTCCTTGGGTCGATTCTTCCTTCTCGGAGCCCAGCAAAGATGTGAGCCTACAACAGCAAGAAGAAGGACGCTCATCATCTTCGTCGAGGGGACTGTTAGATGATCTTACCGATGTGAAGATTGAGTAATGAATTGTATATATCTATTATTCAATCTACAAAGACAACAGTATTTACCAACATATCAATCAAATTCCCTTTCCCTTTTTTTTGTTCTTTGATTAATCTACAACTTTCACAATTGAACTGTTGCAAGAAGAGAATTCTTTTCAGCTTTTGTTATTACGCTGTGAAATTTCTCTGTTGGATTGATGAGTTTGATTTACTATATACAATTTAGTCTTTTGACGAGACTACACAAACAAAAACTCGCCCTTACATATTTTCAGAACTCGAAAGCATTGTTAATCTGAATGGAGAAAGAAGGTCGAGCAACGTTTGGAATAGGAGTATCAGCTCTAACAACTATTCCAGTTCGTCCTATGTTCCCATTCCACTTTGACCGACCAAACTGTGGTTTTAGATAAAACAGAAATGAGAGCGAATAACAACCAAAATGGGCTTCGGTTAGAGAAAAAAAGAAAGAAAGATTAGCTTACGGAAACAGATGCAAATGTTGAAGGATGAGCTGTGAATGCGCAGCCACATATCATATTGATATTATCGTTCAACGAGTGAATAACTTCGGTTCTCATCCCGGGATTGCTTCCACCAAATGTAGAGCACATGCTGTTTCCGTGTTTGTGAGTTCAAAAGAAAAGGGAAAAAAAAAAGTATTTTGATTGGGAAAGAGAAAGGCCGGTTTTTATTTACCTAAGTTGAATTGCAGGTTTCAACATGAGACCGGACCTACGCCATGCCAAGGCTTGAGAAACACCCAATGCAAATGATTTGTCAGGCCAATTTACCATCGGTGTGATTCGTGTTCCTTGTTTACTCTGTTTCATCAAAGTCGGAAAACAGATTTTAAGGCTCTTGAATAAAAGAACTGTCACTATACTTGATCAAATTATTAACCAACCTTACAGGAGAAACTAAATCTCATATCTCCTGGATATTGACCTTGCGCTTGAAGAAGACCGCCACATAAAGGAACAAAGACACTTGTCGTCAATCCCTCACCAGATACATATGTTAATTGTCCATTTGGGAATTGCAAGTCTACAAATGACTGTTTTATGTGCAGGAAAAAGACAAAGCTTCAAGAATTAGTTCCACTATGCAACAATATAAAAAGGCAAACAAACACACATATACACGCGTAGAAAATTCTAAAGTAAAGACACTTACGCAATCTAAAGGATTGAGGCAGAGCATGGACATCATAAGCCATCTTCGATGCTTTGACCACAAAGCTGGACACAGTGAATGCATACCTTTCTGAAAAGAGATTACCATATGAGTTTTACAAGAGTTTTGAAACAATAAGCAAAAACTCGTGACGCGAAGACTAACACAAGTAACACAATCATACTTCCATGGAGACAAAAGATAATAAGGTTGAAGCTTTAAGCATACCTTTCTATCATATCCGTACCAGAGTAAGTGTTGCTTTGATAAATGAACAGGTAAAAGAAGAGTTGAATCGCGCAGAAATAACAGAGGACCGAGCTGGAGTAGAAAGAGAGACGAGCTATCATCTCTCGCAGGGGAACTTGAAGTAGAAGCTTCTACTCTCCAAAGATCTCCCCTGGCTGCTAATGAATGTTCCATACCACTTGTTCTACTTTCATAACTTGACGATAATTCAAACATTCCCTACAAGGAGCAGAAACTGTAATTTGTAAACTAATTTCTCTCTTGACAGAAACTCCACTGAACTTCTTGATTCACAATGTCAATAGATCTATTGACCAAAGCCATAGCTTAACTAAATCCTATTTTCACACTATCTCAATAAGCAAGCATCTAAATTAGTAAAACTTTGCATATGTTTTTATACTCAAATCTTTAAGAAATCTCGTAAATTCCAATTCAAACTAGATATCTCTGCAGTTATATACGAAGTTAAGGCCACTTTGATAAGTAAGAAACTAAATAATAACTTGAACTTGCAGAACTACAACAAGTACCTTTGGTTTCTTATTTAATCCAATAGTCCTTAAATCGAAGCCTGTAACCTTCTCCTCCAACACAGTAACAGAGGAAGCAGTATCTTTCTTAGAAAACCCTGAGTTCTCTTTTGTGTCTACATAAGCCCTATGGCTCGTCGTAACAGTATCTCTCTCAGTAGAAAAAGACACGTTCTCATCGTGCCAAAACGGTATAGGCAACCTTCTGAAGAATTGATGAACCATCACATTTAATCCAGCGCCAAAATCAACACCAGCTTGACCAATCTTGTTCCCAATATCAACAATTGCCGAAACGCCATTGATGGGTTGGTCGATGAAAAACCTAGAATCCCTAATCCCGAAATGCTGGCTTGAGAACTCGAGATCGAATAGCTTCGATGGAAATGAAGGTGGGTTGATATGAATCAAACCGTTAAAGCCCTGAGCAAGTCGATCAGCTAGGTCTTGTCCATGTCTTTGAACCTCTTCCCAAGCTTCCAAAGATCTTTCCACAGACATTGTTTCTTCGGTATTCAAATCCACATGCGAGACAAACTCGGAATCTCCGAGAATTTATCAAAGGATTAAATTTTGCAACTCCACCAAGAGTTAAAAGGTAATAACTTGAAGTTTAAGCAGTATAGCTCCAAATCTCAGAAAATTTGAATCGGCGAAAAGAGTGAGATAGAAAGTGGAGAAAAGCCACAAAATTTACGATATCCACTCACACTGTAATCAAAATTAGGTTCAATAGAAGTTGGAAAGCTGAGACCCACAGAAAAGGTTGAAAATAATATATTTTGTTCTTGGAGAGTTTAAGAAAAATCGAATGTATGGACATGCTATGGAATCTAGCGAGTGAACTTCAAAGTGAAGAAAGTGACTTTGAAAGACATAAATCAATCACCTTACCGCCACGTTTGATAGCAATGCCTGTGGCTCTTGATGATAGGCCGGTTTGTCAGACGAGCCTTTACTCTTCCGAAGACCCATTCGTTCCATTCTTATCCAGAAAGTTTCTAATTCAGCCAGAAGGTTCGCTAACATTATAGTGGAGGTTGTTTCTGCAAAATATGTTGTGTTCTCAATGAACAAAGATTGTCTGAAACAGATCAATTACGCCACATAGTCGCGATAAAAGGTGAAAACAGAACTTAGTATTATAGGATCTGTACCCTTATCTGTTGCAAGTAAAAGTGGAAGTGAAGGACTCTTCTTCATAATAGTCTCTTTTTTGGTTCAACTTCCATTTGTACGAACACTAAATTGATCTCTACTACAAACAAATCTTTGATAAGGTTAACTCATGCCAGAGGAGTACAGATAGTTCGGCTTAAGTTCTGAATCTCTGTCAGCAATCTTGAGACTGAGTCTTGTACCTCTTCAGGAACTTGTAGCTTTGGATGAGTCAAGTCCAATGGATATAGTGTGATGACTTTCATCACAACAGACAAGTGCAAGTGCTTTGTTTTGCCATCCCATACACTCTGGTTTGGAAACTTGCACATATCTTTTAACACGCATTTATTGCACACCTATTATGCAAAAAAAGACTTGATTAGAAGCAGTTTGGGGTTGCAAAATGAGATAAAGACAGTGTAGTGAGTGTATATACATAAGCTTACATTATTCTCATGGATATCAAAAAAGTTGCGCAATGTTTTAGCAGCAAATACTGCCCTTTTTTCCAAACTCGGGCAACCAAAGAGCACAATCTTCTTCAGGTCGCTACCTGATAACCACCTGCAAGTTAAATCTGAGGTTATGGAAACCATAGAAACAATAAGATGATCCAATCAATTTCAAACTGCCTAGCTGCAACAATAGGTACGGGGCAAATAAAATGCTGGAGGGATTGATGTAATCAAGACCATACGTCTGAGGCATCTTCATATGTATTAATCACTTCTTACATCATAATATCTCCACCAATGCGAAAACTAGCCTATGATCGAAACACAAGACATCAATTCATCACAAAAAATTCCTCATTCCAATAGAATTAGAATTAGAACTAGCACTGAACCCCTCCTTTCCCAACTCCACTATACTCCCCAAGAAATGTTAAGCATAACAACACTGCAAATTCTAAGCAGTGTTGCACTGTCTAGAATGAGCTGCGTACTGAAAAAGTTTTCACCTGAACATACCCAAGTTTTTATCAGAGAACCCTGAAGATGATGGTTTCAACAAACATTTCTCTAAAAACCTAATATTTATCCATCAATTATCCAAACAACAATTTACCTAAGGGCAAATAAAATTGCTGCAGGGTAAGGCAATCAAGACCATACAAGAGATTCTAAAACTCGACAGTTGACAAATACTTCCATTTGAAACATCTACAAATGTATTAATCACTTCTTACATCAGAATTTCTCAAATCAATGCCACAACTAACCTGTGTGATTGAACCACAAGAACTCAATTCATCACAAAAGATTCCTCATTCCTAAAGAACTAGCATTGAACCCCTCCTTTTCCAAACCCAACCTATACTTACATATACTAGTATGTAAACTCTAAAAGGTGTTGCACTTTCTAGAAATGAACTGGCAGAACTGCGTACTGACAAGTTTTCAACTGAACATTAACATTTTTCACATACATTTTCTCTAAACGAAGCCTAAGGAGCACCAATAATCCAAAAGATGACCATCTCAACAAAGATTTCTCTAAACGAAATATTAGAGCATCAACTCTCAATCTAACAGAACAAACACAATATATGATCAAAATACAAGTAAAAAGATTCTTACTTTGCTATTTCCTGATAATCCTTTCCAAATCTTTCCGCAGCAAACTTAATAAAAGTTCTAGCATACTCTTCATCAAGATTCCCCATTACCAGCTTTTCTCCAGTGATGAAATTAGCCTTGTTCAAATACCCTTCTTTATGCAGAAGCCTTACAAACGACACCATCTCAAGAGGAAGCTCCTTATAAACCCTAAGCACGTCTTCCTTTTCCCGACTATGTTTCTTAACCTCCTTCTCTTCATCTCCCTTAAACAACTTGTAAAGATTATGCCTTTTCTCAGTTTGCTCTGATGTCACAACCTTCCCCTTCTGCTTCTTCTTTCTCACAGGTTCCGATTTCCTCAATTCAATGAGTTTCCTCTCCAATTCCAAAAGCTTTCTCTTCAATTCGTTGCCTTGTTCTTCTTCGTCTTCGATTTCGCTCGTTTCTGATTTGGGTCTCAAACCAACAGCCTCTTCGAAAAAAACAGAGAGTGGTTTCTTATGAGCTTCCGAAGTTAAGGTTCTGGAGATAATCGAAGGCGAGACGCACTGTGGTTTCTTCAAGAGAGTCTTAAACAAAGTCTGATTTTGGAGAACTGTTTTGAGCAAAATCGCCATGGCTTCAAAGGGTGAGCTTGAGAAATCAAACCATAGAAAAATTTAGCAGATTCACTCAATAATATTCATCAATAAGCCACAGCCATTGAAGCTTCTGAGATCTCCTCTAGAGAGTGACGCGAAGGGTTTTAGAGAGGCTCTTGGAAGAAAGGAAACGAATCTCCAAACCGGTATAGTATACTAAGTATAATACATAAACCCAAACCGGTTTCCGGTTAAATTTAGATTTGTATCCAAAAAAAATTTGGACCATATCTGAGTTAAGCGGGTCATCCTTGCACAGGGGCATGCTAATTTTCTCTGTATTGTTCCAATTTTAGCGAAGGTGACGGTAACGTAGTCGAGTCTGATGATTTATAAACACTAGTTTGACTTGTAAGATTAGCGATATGGGAATAAGATAGAGCAAGATTTGAATTTGGGCTACTTTAATAATCTGAATGAGCCCAATAAGATAATTAACCAGGCCCGTTAAGGTTTCAAAAGACCCGAGATTTTTCCGGTTTTACCATAAACGAGTTAACCATTATATTTTTTTTTTTTCAAAATATCTAGCTTGTTGGACGAAAACAAGTGATGATTTTTTTTTTCCTTTTCCAAAACAAAAAATCTAAAAAATCTTTAGATCATTTCACATGCATCAAACAGCTTTTTTATTTATTATTGCGTCACATGTATCAAACTGTTTTCTTCTGAAGATGCATTTATATTGAAACGATAAAATAAAATAACGATACATTGTTATTCTTGTATCTGGCCAGTAATAATATTAATACTTTTTAATTATATAAGACAATTACAAGATATGTAAAAACAAATTCTTCTGTGACCAATATTATGGAACCACGTGTGTATGTTCACATTAGCTAACTAATAAGCTGCATCATTTTCGTGTCGTTTTCTTCGTTGTTTTGAATTAGGTCTCTTTGTTTATACGCCTAACATACAAAAATAAATTAACTATGAAGCAGCCCAAACCTTAGCCAACCACGTGGCTGACTCATATACCATTAGTTAATTTATTATCACCTCTGCGCCGTAAGATCTCACCACGTAAGCTAGTTTCACCAATCCGATAGGTTTATTTATTACTTTTAATGGTACAACAATTTTTATTACTTGTTCAACTGCTTCGTTTCTGGACAGTGAACATGGCCCCCATTTTTCTTCAACAATTTAAAATTTGTTTATTTTGAACAAAAATTCTCGAGCTTCCAAGTTCCAACACCATTTGTGTTACTTCTGACTTTTAATTGTGTATTCTTTTTTCCCAATTTGCTAGTGAGCGCAAGACACGAGTCTATGTATCGGTCTGACCGTCTGAGTAGGTAGTCGTGAAATGTTTTAAAATGAATCAGAAGCGGAAAAAAGAAAAAAGAAAAATGATAATATCACCTGGTCCATTACTCCATGTTCCTCTTCTTCCAGTACAAGATAAAATAAAAATAAAAAAATATATTAATTTTTTTCTTATCTAGGTTGAAACATTGTCTTTTAGCCCCATCAAGATCATCACAATCTCACATGGTTCAACATTATAAAAAAAAAAAAACAGAACTAAAAAGATTTAAATATCCACCACCATTACATGTAGAAATCAAATTTTCTTCTTCTTCTTTCTTAAAAAACCAAACATTATTTTACAAGACGACCAGAGAGTTTGATTCTTTCAAACATGGCCGTTGATTCTACTGATCAACGGCGAGATTTTGTTGTCAAGATCGACGGTGAAGACAATGGTGATTCAGAAAAGTTTTGGAGAGAATCAAGCATTAACTTCTGGCATGATGATCATAAGAAGAACAGGAAACCACCGGGAGATCAAGAACCCGACGGAAGCTTTGATTTTATGCGGCGCAGTAGTGACAAACCAGAGGAGCCAGATCCACCTTCGCAGCTCATCAATCAGTTTCTCAACAAGCAAAAAGCTTCTGGCGATGAAATCTCTCTCGACATGGAAGCTAACATGCCTGAGCTTCAAAGCAACACGGTTTCTCCTGCACGTGTAACGGCTGTTTCCGGTTCTGCGTCACCGGTAACAGCGACAGCGACAGCGAGTAATTATAACGGAACCGTTGATGCGATTAGACGGAGGCAAAACAGAGTTACGCTTTCTCCGTCTGTTAAAGATAGTGATAGTAGTGATGATGAAGAAAATAGAGTAGATGAATCAGAGGTTGTGAAGTGTAGCTCGAATAGATCGACGATGAGGACTAAGACTTTGATGAAGACGAAGACGAGATCTAGATTGATGGATCCTCCAACTCCAACGTATCCGGAGATGGTGTCGGGTCGTACTCCAAAGTCCGGGAATTTAAAACCCGGTTTTAGTGGGAGAAACACTAAACCGGGAACTCCTAACCAGGGAGGAGCCATGGATTTGGAAGAAGAGGAAGATCCGTTTTCGGAGGAGGATTTACCGGAAGGTTTAAGGAAGGAGAAGATTTGTGTTTGGGTTATCATGGAGTGGATTTTTCTGATTCTGATCATTGCTGGTTTGATTTGTAGCCTAGTCATACCTTACTTGCGTGGCAAGACACTTTGGGACCTAGCTCTATGGAAATGGGAAGTGATGGTTCTTGTGTTGATATGTGGGAGATTGGTTTCGAGTTGGTTTGTGAAGCTATTCGTCTATTTCGTGGAAAGCAATTTCCTTTGGAGAAAAAAAGTTTTGTATTTCGTTTACGGGATTCGAAAGGCGGTACAGAACTGTCTCTGGCTAGGGCTTGTGTTGATCGCGTGGCATTTCTTGTTTGACAAGAAAGTCGAAAGAGAGATGCGAAGCACAGTGCTTAAGTATGTGACTAAAGTATTAATCTGTTTACTCGTTGCTGTTATTATCTGGCTCATTAAGACTTTACTGGTTAAAGTTCTTGCTTCCTCTTTCCATATGAGTACTTACTTCGATCGGATTCAAGAATCCTTGTTTACTCAATACGTGATTGAGACTCTCTCGGGACCTCCTCGAGTTGAGATTCATATAGAAGAGGAGAAAATAGCAAACGATGTAAAGACCTTCGAGATAGCTGGACGTAAGCTTTCTCCTTTAGGTCCAAAGGCGGTTTCTTCTTCACCACAAGTGACCGTTGGAAGCGGAAGGCTGCAGAAGAGTCAGACCAGGGTCGGGAAAAGTCCGGTGCTTTCACGGTCTGGTTCTAAGAAAGAAGGAGAGGAAGAAGGTATAAGGATCGATCATTTGCAGAGAATGAACACTAAAAACGTATCAGCTTGGAAAATGAAGAGACTGATGAATGTTATAAGAAAAGGAACTCTTTCCACTTTGGATGAACAGATACAAGACACGACGACTCACGAAGATGATAAAGCCACACAGATAAGAAGTGAATTCGAAGCAAAACTTGCAGCGAGGAAGATTTTTCAGAATGTTGCTGAGCCTAGATCCAGGTATATATACATTATGACCTTATATACATTATAGATTTGATGTTTGTTAAGATTAAGATTAAAAACAGAGGATTTTTTTCCGGGTCTTAGGTTCATATATATGGAAGACTTTATGCGTTTTCTGACAGAAGATGAGTCTGAAAGAGCCATGGGTCTCTTTGAAGGAGCTTCTGAAAGTCACAAAATCAGCAAATCTTGCCTGAAGAATTGGGTGGTAAGTGTTTGTTTATAATACATATTTGAAAAGCTTTCTCACGTATGACAATGATTCTGACTTCTTGAATCTTTCTCTAGGTTAATGCCTTTAGAGAACGAAGAGCACTAGCTTTAACTTTAAACGATACAAAAACAGCCGTGAACAGGCTTCATCGAATCGTCGATGTATTGGTCGGCATTGTGATTTTAATCATCTGGCTTCTCATTCTCGGAATCGCTACGACCAAGTTCTTGCTTGTCTTAAGCTCTCAGCTTCTTCTTGTAGTCTTTGTGTTTGGGAATTCATGTAAAACCATCTTTGAAGCTGTCATCTTTGTCTTTGTTATGCATCCATTTGATGTCGGTGACAGGTGTGAAATTGACGGGGTCCAGGTTTGTTCCTTGAAACTCTGTTTTTATATTTACATAACTCAATACTTAAGTAGAGAGCTAATCCTCTGTTTTTTTTTTTTTGGTATTTATAGATGGTTGTGGAAGAGATGAACATTTTGACTACTGTGTTTCTTCGATTTGATAATCAGAAGATTGTATATCCGAACAGTCTCCTCGGCACAAAACCGATCGCTAACTATTACCGCAGTCCCGATATGCAAGATACTATTGAGTTCTTTGTCCATATAGCAACTCCACCAGAAAAGATAGCTGCCTTGAAACAGAGGATACTCAGGTTAGAAGCTAAAACCTAAACCCTTAAATCCTAAACTTAGCGCAACGTATAGCCTAATATGAATCATATTCTTTGTTATGCAGCTATGTCGATAACAAGAAGGATCATTGGCATCCATCGCCGATGATTGTGTTTAGAGATATGTGTGGATTGAACAGTGTGAAGATCGCGATGTGGCCAACACATAAGATGAATCATCAAGATATGGGAGAGAGATTTGTGAGGAGAAGTCAATTGCTTGAAGAGATTGGTAGATCATGCAGAGAATTGGATATCGAATATCGGTTATATCCTCTTAACATCAATGTAAAAAGTCTTCCTCCTGCTACTCCGATCACTTCTGATCGCATTCCTCCGAGCTGGAATCAACAACGCAATGTTTGAAGATTCAGAATTTTTTTTGAGTTTTGGTGTTTGTATTTTGTAGTGAGTGAAAAAAAAGATTCTTTCTTCTTCCTTCTCATTCTCTTTTATTGTTCTAAGCACTTGAGGATTCCTCATTTTTCTTTGTGAGAGAGGAGACTGTTTTTGTGTATATCTTTGTTTGAGTGGTTTCTAGTCACCATGAAATAAAAGCTTACGGCATTTGAACTTTGATTCTGTATTTTGTCTGATGAACATCAACAGTTAAAATTAGCTTCGATTCATAACTTGCGTAATGAGTCAGAAAATTCAAGCGTTTTTGTTTTAAAAAATATAAGTAAGTGGTCATTAAACAATAAAGTGAAAATATAGTTGCTTATTTGTGTAATAGCAAAATATATTGTTTATTTTCATTTTTACATCGCAAAAAATCAACTTTAAACATGGATAATACAGTTGGGTTAATATTAATATAGTTACAAGAATATTAATATATTATTTAGATCTTTGTATATATTATGAATGTATTAAAAAAAATAAGTGTTTGAGTAATATTTTTAATGTTATTTTACTCTAATATATTTAAAATATGTTTATTAATTTTTTAATTATCAAATAATTTTTTTTAATATGGTGAGATTTCATATTAAATAACCTATTTTTTGAGTAGTTATATTTTTCTCAAAAAAAAAATTATGTCATCTCTTTATCTAATTGCACAGTTTTTAATTTTTTTGTAACTTTTTATTGAACAGATTAAGTAATTGGACCGGCTTAATTTTATTTTTTATCATTTTCGTCATTTACCAATCGAAGGAATTATTAAACTAGGTGGAATAGTCTTACTAATGCTAGTAAACTCAAAAGTGGCGTCGTTTAGCCACATACATAACCTTAGCGAGAGTCAAATAATAACTTTGAATTCGACGACGTCGTTTTGGTATGCATAGCCTTTCAATACAAGCGCGGCGTCGTTTTTCATACATAACCTTTTTCACAGCGGTTTGGGATTATATTATTGCTCACAACGGCGCTAATTCATTTTCTACTGCTCATTCTTTCTGGAAATTTGAAATATTCGTTTCTCGCGCCGCCATTGAAATCAGGAGAGAGAGAGAGGTAATGATCCTTGTAAATCTTGTGTTTTCTCTCGGATTTTAATCTGCGTCTTCTTCGATTCTTGATTTTTGAGATCCTTCGCTTGCTTTTTTGATGATCTTCTTCAGATTACGTCAGATCGATTAGCTTAACCGCCGTCAATTTGTTGTTCTTCCTCGCTCTGTGCGACGCGTTCTCTCAAAATCGCAGGTTAGCGTCTTCAATCGCTTCGTAGATCTTCACATTCCTGCTGTGATTTCGTCGCTTCTTTCTTTTTTTCCAATTCCCAAGGTTTGTGTCAATCTCAAATTATAGAAATCAGTAAACCTATTTGTCTCCGATTTTGCAGAAACTTCTCTAGATTAGTCGGCACCTGTTACTTTGAGTTCATCGCTGTGTTGCGTAATCCCTATTTTCGGTTCTTATGCAAGTCAAACAGTTTTCAAATCTTCACAATCGGCACCGTAGTCTCTACTTCCCGATGACTTTTTGCTGATCTCTGAAATCTGTGCTGTTTATGCTCAATTTCTAGGGTTTCCGTTTTTGAAAATCGTTTATATGTCTTCCTGAACTCAAGATAATCACAGTGACCGTAAGTTTTGAAACTCGTATTTATTGTTTTTTTTTTTTTGTATTTCCATCAACCTGTTTTACCAATTCATGAATGTAGCTTAGTCAACATCTGTATATTGGAAATACTATTTTACTGGTGACCTCAACGAATTTAGTTCTATGGAGAACAGAAGTTTCAATTAAGAGTATGATTCTTCATCTCGTAACATATAAAGTTTATTTGTAGGTGCATAGCAGCTTCAGATATTTAAATTAGCGGTTGACATGAGATGCAACGCGTGCTGGAGGGATTTGGAGGGCAGGGCCATTTCCACTACTTGCGGTCACCTATTATGTATCTAATTTACACTTTCCACTTTTCTTTCGTGTACCTGCTTGTGTTCTTTAGCAACACTTGTGAGTTTGAATAAGATGACCTTAACACTATGAAAAGGCACTGAAGATGCCAGCAAGATACTCAGTAATGATGGGGCATGTCCCATTTGTGATCAAGTACTCTCCAAGAGGTAAATCTTCCCTAAGCTACTTGCCTAGTTTCAATTAGCCTTGGTCTCCTTATATTCTACTTGACAGTTTGCCTTTATCTTTTCATCTTAGTCTAATGAAACCTGTGGATATCAATCCAAATGAAGAATGGATAAATGTAAGTGGTTGAGCTGGAAGACACGAGGATGCTATATCTTTTCTTCTTTTCCAGTTTCCAATACTCACATCTCACATCTCCTCATTGATTACCTTTGTTCTCAGATGGCGATGGCTGGAATTTCTCCACAAATACGTATCCTTTCCATAGATGTAGTCCTTTTCACTCTAGGTAGAATTTTTCAGCTGCAGTTATGTTCTTCTGCAGAAAAATGTCCGTCTTTACATTTTTAAGAGTTGGTAAAACAAGAGTTTAAGGTTTAAGAACCTCCTGTTTTCCTTAACTGAATCTAGTGATGAAGAGTGCATACCGAAGTGTAATGTTTTACATTGCCCAAAGGGACTTAGAGATGCAGTACAAGATGAATAGAGTTGTCGCACAGTGTCGTCAGAAATGTGAGGGTATGCAAGCAAAGTTTAGCGAGAAAATGGAGCAGGTGCGTACAGCATACCAGAAGATGGGAAAGAGATGTCAGATGATGGAGCAAGAGGTAGAAAACTTGACTAAAGATAAACAAGAGCTCCAAGAGAAGTTCTCTGAGAAATCAAGGTCAGTGTTAAAATAGTATTTGTTTTCCTGGCTCTGTACCCCATCTTAAACTCCAACTGTAATAACAGCTGCCTTAATTATGTTTAAAATACCAGACAGAAGAGGAAGCTTGATGAGATGTATGACCAGTTAAGAAGTGAGTATGAGTCAGTCAAACGTACAGCCATCCAACCAGCAAACAACTTCTACCCGCGACATCAAGAACCCGACTTTTTCTCAAACCCAGCAGTTAACATGATGGAGAACAGAGAGCCCATTCGCAAAGGTTAATTTAACTACACTATTTCTGTGCCTTAAGTTTAGTGCTTCTTATGATCCTGAGTCTATTTTTTGTTAAATATCTCCAAATCAGTTTGACTTATTTGGTGCAGACCGGTCGTTTTTCTCTCCTGCAACACCAGGACCTAAAGATGAGATATGGCCAGCAAGACAGAACAGTTCAAACTCGGGTCCATTCGACATCTCCACTGACTCACCCGCGATTCCGTCCGATCTTGGAAACAGAAGAGCAGGAGGAGGACATCCTGTATATGGTGGTGGTGGCACTTCTAATCCCCAATCAACTTTACGAAACCTTATTCTCTCCCCTATTAAACGCTCTCAGCTGTCTCGATCTCGCCCTCAACTGTTCACGTAAGCAAACTATAAGACCAAATTCACATCAGGTACTTGGGTTTGTTCTAAAAAAAACTTGTTGTTGCTTCTCTTCTCAGGCTATAGCCTAAGGATCAAGTTCAAGTGTTCTGAAACTGCCTTGGTGGAAAGCCCTAATGGTCACAACCAGTAAGTGGCTCTTCGTTTTTATATGCTTTCTGTCTTAGTAAGTAAAGAGCTGAGGGAAAGAAAAACTCTCGTCTATATAAATAATAATGGTAAATCATATTTTAGTAGAATCAGTATAGTGAAACTACCTACAAGGATAATACGACGATGAGTAAAATATAAGAAGATATTTCTGTTGGAAGAAAAGGCAGAAAGGAAAAAAAAAAAACAGTTTAAAGTAAGCACGTGTAGCGAAGAGCGTGATGTTCTTGAAAGCTCAGGTCCTCTTGTTTGGTTCAAAGACGTATTTGATCAGTGATTCTTTGATGGGCAGCATCTCTGGGAACTCCTTGCTTAGTTTAGATCCATCCATTTCATTGTTGCTTCGAGCAGCAACAATGACCTTTGCTTGTTCTTCCACTGTGAAGTTGGACCATTTAAAACCTGGCTCGATGTAATTCTTGTACATCTCCAGTATCTCGTTGTGACTCACCACTCCTGGGTTGGTGAAGTTCCATATCCCTCTTAGGTTTCTCTTCGCCATCTCAATGGAGATTGGGAGAAGCTCGTCCAGTACGGTCATACTGTTCGGGATGTTCACCACTTTGTTGTAGCGCGAGATCTTCGTGATAAAGTTTCTCGGGTTGTTTAGGTCTGAGGAGATTGGCATCCGGACTCTCAATGTACATACATTGTCGAATTCTCTCAAGAGCTCCTCAACCTGGTTGAAAAACAGAGCAATTATGAACAAAGACACTTGTGGTTTTTGAGAATGTTGATAAGGTGTACAATGTTACCATGGCTTTGGTTTTTGAGTAGAAAGAACCAAAGAAATTTGGCTTGTCTTCTTCCTTAAAACCTATACCCGAACCCTCAGGATGTGTAGCGTCATACTCAAATATGCACCCCGTGGCGAAATTCATCATCAAGAGATCATTCTCTCTGCAAACATCAGCTAGAGTCAAAGTACCAGCAACATTGACACGAATGGTCTCGGGTTTGTGAGATTCACACCAGTCAACGTTGGGTCTGCCAGTTAAACCAGCAGCGTTAAACACATGAGTAGGTTTGATGCTACGAATATCCGCAATGAGAGAAGCTCTATCCTCCAAACGTCCTTTCCCATACTCATATGTAATCCCTTGCTTCTCACATAGTTCCCCTAAAAGACCACCAATCCAACCAGTCTTTCCATAGATCAAAAACTTCAACGAAGCTTTGTCACCCGAACCACCACTCTTAGGTGTTACAACCGTAAATGTCTGGACTGTGTTGCTTGACGCGTCTTTCTTCTCACTAGAGCCATCAGAAAGTCTTCCACCGGGCATCATAAGCATTCTCGGATGAGGAAGCAAAGCTCCAGAAACATCACCCCACCACTCAGGATTTTGAGTGTACCAGTCCATTGTTTTCTTCAATCCATCTTCCCATGTTGTTCGCTCTTGCCATCCCAATTTCTTTAGCTTCTGATCATCAAGGAAGTACCTTTGATCATTAAACGGTCGGTTCTCCACAAACTGAATGCTTGACTCAGGGTCTTTCCCAAAAAGTTTGCAGATGTCTCTGGCCACATCGATCACTCTCCTTTCTCTCTTTGTCCCGATGTTGTAGACGTGACCGATTTCTCCTTTGTGAAGAACAACCTCAAAAGCCTCAGCAACGTCTTCGCAGTATAAGTAACTCCTGACGTTAGATCCATCTCCGTGGATAGGAAGCGGCTTCCCACTCATAGCCAACAAGATGAACTTAGGAATCATTTTTTCAGGAAACTGGTTAGGCCCATAAACATTGTTCCCACGAGTTGTAATAACCGGCAATCCATATGATCTACCATAAGCCATCACAAGCATCTCAGCACCAGCCTTAGTGGCTGAGTACGGATTTGTTGGTAACAGCTGAGAAGCTTCATGGTTTCCTACAGCAGCATCCTCATCTGTTTCTCCATAGACTTCATCGGTACTCACATGGATAAACCTCCTGATCTGTCCCGTAACTTTACAGGCTTCCAAAAGAACATGAGTACCATAAATATTGTTCTTGGTAAACTCAAAGCTATTACCAAAAGAGTTATCAACATGGGTCTGAGCAGCAAAATGCATTATGGTATCGATGTTTTCGGTGATGAGAAGGTAGTTAACAAGATCATCACTAGCGATATCTCCTTTCACAAACTTGAAATTTGGAGAAGAAAATGAAGGATCGAGATTCTTCAGATCTGAACAGTAATCAAGCTTGTCGAGCACAACGATCTTGTAATCAGGATAGCTACGGATTAATCTGTTGGCAACATGAGAAGCAATGAATCCAGCAGCTCCAGTAATGAGAATGTTCTTTGGCTTATATGTAGTAGTATCATCCATCTTTGAAATCTGCAATGGAAAATTCAGAACGGATCATATTCATATGAAAAGGAAATCAGATCCAGATCCAATTCAGCAACAACAGATCTTGGACTAACAATAATGATCAACATTTCCGTATGGGATCATAAACAGACATCGCAGAAATCATAAAACTAGATCAATTATGGTCACTCACGTACAACATTTCACAAACTTAGCTTAGAAAGCATTATAGAAACAGATAGAGAGAAACATTTTCACGTACCGACACAATTCAGGTTAGAATCAGATAACCCAAGAGAAGAAGAAGATCTTAAGAGAGATAGAGATAGAGAAACTTCACCAAGAATAGAGAGATAGAAAGAGAGAGAGAGAGGAAAAAAAAAATCAAACGCAAGAAACAGTACAGAGGAAGGAGAAGAAGAAGAAGAAGAAGAAGAAGAAGAAGAAGAAGAAGAAGAGAGGGAATCTACGGTCTACGATGCGTCTCTCAACACTGCGCCTCTTATATTATGAGACAGTTACGGAGAACCGTAGGCACGAATTGTCCAATTTACCCTTTCTTGTCTTAGATATTACGGATTTCACGTGAGCCTAGCTCCGACATTAAATTCCTGTCTTTTTCTTTTTTGGTTTTGTTTTTCAACATAAATGTGATTCTATTGGCTCTCTACCAAAATAGGATATTCAAATAATTAAAAATAGATTGAAATTTTGATAAGTAATTAACTATATATTTATATTAAAAGAATGAAATAAATATTTTATACGTATTATTTTTCAAATTTATAGTCCCCAACAGAAATTAATATACAAATTGTATTATTTGACGAACAAAATATGATATTATTTTTTTATTTAGCAGGTTAGTTTTGGTACTTAATTAAAACCTAGTTTGTTTATGATGTAACGTACATATGTCAGTTCAAAAATTTAATTACTTGATTAAAACGATAACTACATGTCAACCTGAGATTTAAAGTTCAACCAAAAAAAAAAAACCTGAGATTAAACAAAGTGGACCATTCAATGCAGATGCTTAATGTCACCGTCACGTAACGAAAAAATTGATTTGCTTCCTTTTTAGTTAATAAAATAAAATAGAATAAACTATAACATTTTTTCATGCTTGTTAAGGGTGGCAAAAAAAAATGAGAAAGTGACTTTTGTTACTAGTAAATGGACCTTTAATGGGCTAAGTTCAGGCCTAAAATTGGTGGGTAAGCTATAAACATTTAATGGTGTCAACAATATGAAGTTAAAGGCGAGTTTTGATGTTAGACATAGTCTAGAGGTCAGGAGCATTCCAATTTTTCATTGTAAGAGCATCTCCATGGATTTTTCAAAATGAATATCACAACCAAATTATATTAATATTTTAATAAATTTTAGTTATATGATTTAATTTTAACCATTTAAAAAATATTGAACCAATTGAAATAAAACAAATGGATTGAGAGCTTCTAGTGAATCTCTCAAAGTCTCTCGTTTGAGAGAGACTCTCCACTTTCTCTTTTCTTCTTTTTTATTACTTTTAATTTTTTTTAATTAGGAGTTATTTTAATTAGGAGTCTCTATGAGAGACTTCCAATGGAAATACTTTAACCATTGAATAAAACTGACTAATTAAAATGTGCAAAAGAATGGTTCACGGAGGAGAAAACTCTTAAGGACCAACGACGTTTTTTTTAACTTCCACATTCTTCGGACTAATGTTGTCTATATCAACCAATCAAAACCATATTTTCTAATAATCAAAGAGATCCTCCATTGTTGAAGAATGGGACCGATTACGAAGTTTAAGAAGTATATAATTACCACGATTTTCTTCTCTTCAATGAACTACGCTTATGGAAAGTTCAAAGATTATGGAGCCAACAAGATAACTGAAACAATCACCGGGACTGACCAGCAATCAGACTAAATCCAGGCGATCTTGTTCTCGTGAGTTACAACTAAAAGTTATCATTGCGGCGTAGTTCGAATCAGAGCCTGACTGAATAATACTTACATAAAAACTAGAGACCAGAATCACCTGGTGGAAGAAAATGTTGTTAAAGATCTGTCTGTAAATGTTGTCTATGATGCTGCTCCGTAACTAATTGTGCCTATGTTCCGGTGTGCTGCTACTGCAACCGCTGCTGCTCCAGCTGGACCAAACTGTGCTTGTGCCTGCAACAGCTTAGCATCAATGGCCATATGTGTGTTGTTGTTGCTTAACTGATCTATCTTGGGGAGCTGTGGTTGGAAATAATGGTTCGGCTGGTTCATCATCTCAACGTCTGTTTGGTTAGTCGTATCAGCTGGCAGTGCAGTGGGAATGAATTGGGGGACTGAACTTTGTGGTTTTGGCTGAAAAGAAGAAACTTCAACGTTGCGGTTCTCTAGGTTTGTCATGGTGTTTGGCCGGAAGTAGCAGTGTGGAGATGATACCCCGCTTCTGAAATAAGCTTCTTTGAGGTTTTTACCATTCTCATAAGATACAGATGATTCCAAAACACGACCTGGTCTACCTGTAATAACACACAGTGGTACAATTGGTTAAAAGTCTATAACTTTTAGAAAATTATATCTAGTGATGCGATCAAGGTTTTACCCGATGGCGGTACTCTTGGTGGAGGTCCGATAGATTTAGTTGGATATGTGGAAGTTGGTGGTTGTCCTGCAGAAGCAACTCCATTTCTTGAAGGCTCGAAAGAAACATGTCTACTCTCTGTTGCACTCAAGTTGGGTTGAGTGGTGGAATGGACTACACTTGAGTGAACCGTAGACCTATGGAAAACAGTAATATCCATAAGAAGAGTAGAGAACAGACGAAAGGTTGCTTATGGCTTTGGACCATATGTTTCACAAATGCTATGCCGCAACAGAAGGAAGAACAAAACATGATCATATTCTCCACAGTTGACATGCATGGAATGAAAAACTTACCGAGGAAGTGATGCATGTTTCCTATCGAGAGGTATGACCGGCCCATTTCTGCTGCTATTTTCCTCTAAGTAAGTGAACTGCTGCCTAAGATGTCCAATGGCACTGCAAGTGAAAAAGTCATAACATGGATGAAAAGCCAGAAGCAGGCATTTGGACATAAATGAAAGGTTTGACATAAATCGAAAGAGAGAAAAAAACGAAGAATGTTTAATTTGACGAATAAAAGTAAAAGGCAGGAAGAATTAAAACCTCGGATATACAAAATTAGATCCCTCTGATCCGCTGATATAGTCCTTGAGCAACTGAGGATGGTATTCCAGTATTTCTCTGTATATTAGTTCTCTAATGTCATCCTTAGTCAATCTTCGTCTCTCAAATTCAAACTCCATCTTCGAGATTGGCTGACTCGAAGGTTCTCTTTCAACCTTTGAAAGACCCTTGAAGTAAGGATCAGCCAATGCCTATCAGAACAAAGAAGATAACAAAGTAAGCAAAGATACACAAAGAAGCAAGGCGGCTTTTGAAAGAGGACGTAACAAGCATCTAAAAACAAAGTGACAATGACAGAAGAGAGACCTCTGCAGCAGTGGGTCGGTCCTTTGGATCGAAAGCCAACAGCCTCTGCAAAAGACGGAGTGCTAAAGGATCTGCTTTGGAGAATTTTTGCGAGAAGGTGACAGGAGTTTTCTTCCTCATTTCGCTCAAGTATTTTCTAGCTTTATCATTTCGAACCTGTATCAGAAATATAGATTTTTAGCTATACAGTTCAGTATATATATGTTGCAAATGAATGTCAAGCAGACAAAAGGATCATACTCCAGAAATTGTTTCTGATTTTGGTGTGCCAAGAAGATCAGTAATCAACTCCAACTGATGAACAACACTTTTTCCTGGAAACAATGGCTTCCCTGTTAGTACCTCTGCAAAGATGCAGCCAATGCTCCAAATGTCGATAGCTGGAGTATACTGCAAAATAATATTAACTGTAAATCAGACTGACAGAAAAAAAAAAAAAAAAAGAATCGAAAATATGAAGTTGCATATGCAAAATAAAAACACTCAATGAACATAACCTGATACAAGGTTACCTGATTCACACACAGATTTTCAACTTCCGGGAGAGTTCAAAGTCATCCCTGAACAAGAATTATTTTAATATCCCACTGGGGCACAACTCTATACTTATTCAAGCACCATCAAATATCAGCTATAGCTTTTAACACTATTCTGCAGATATTCTACAACAAACACTATTCTGTACATAAGACCTAAAGCATAGACAACTAGTGTGCGTACAAAAAAACGTGTTTCAAGTCCACGGTAAACATACCTTTGAAAAGAATGATCCACAGAGCTCAGGTGCTCTGTACCATCTGGTGGCAACATAGTCCTGCATCCAGTTTAGATGAAGCAAAGGGAAAGGTCAAACACACAAAATTGGAGACAGTAACAAAGACAAAGTTTAACAGTTAGCAACAATAGGTGCCCATGAGGCTGCTAACCGTCCAAAAGACTGTTGTAGGCGTATCATTGAACGAGACTCTAGCCAATCCAAAGTCGCATACTTTCAACTTGCAGTTTGCATTTGCCAGTATATTCTTTGGCTTGAGGTCACGATGATAAACATCAGCTACACCCAGGAAAAAAAAAATAATACAATTAGTTACAACCAGACAAGCAAAAACACATGCTACGGATCTCAGGTCTGAAACAATGAAAAGAATAGCACCTGTATGCATAAACTTTAAGGCACGAAGCATCTGATAAAGGAAAAACTGGTGGTGTTCACGAGTCAAATCATCATTCGCTTTAATAACTTGATGAAGATCTGATTCCATGAGCTCAAACACAACATAAATGTCTTTAAACTCCCTCTTAGAAGGAGGCAGCATAATGCTTTTAATTTCCACTATATCTGGATGCCGTAGAAGCCTAAGAAGCTTCACCTCACGGAGAATTCGAAGCGCATCAGAAATATGTTCAAAGATATCATTAATCTTCTTGATAGCAACTTTCTCTCCAGTATGTGTATCAATAGCTGCACACACAACTCCATAGCTTCCTTTACCAATAACTTCAAGAATTCGATATCGGTTAGCATCACCATACTCTGTGAAAAAATCCATCTCTTTCGTCCCCTGGTGAATCAAGCAAATTAGAGAAAGAAAAAAAACACATAAACTTTATAAAAATCCAGTAAGCTTATCCACACAACAACACAAATTCGAAGAATTCGATCCTATTATGCTCATGCAACTAAACCTTATCGCAGTTGGAAAAAGGAAAGCTTTTTTTTTGTTTGTTTGAAAAAAAAGGAAAAGACTTTCTCCTCTATTTTATATTTTGAGCCAAAGCATGATTGAGAGAGAGCAAGAGACTAACCTTCTTCACTTGATTATGTTGCATCTTCTTCAAATTTATCAACTTGAATCTTGCTTAATTGATTCGAAGAACACAAAAGACGCAAATTGAAAACTAAAACCTTCGATATAATCTCAGAAATCACGAGAACTATTTAAGAAAATGGCAAATTTTTTGAATCTCAAAAATCCAGAAATCAAAATCTCGATCGTCTTTTCGAAAAAGTAAAAAAAAAAAAACTAATTTGCTTAAAGTCCCAAAACCATACGAAACTCAACTCAAACAAAACCCAGTCTGTGAAGCAGACGAGAGAGCAGGAAAAAAAAAAAGACCTAGATCGAGCGATCGAAGAAGAAGAAGAAGAAGACGAGAGAGAGATAGAGAGAGAGAATTTAAAAATCTGAGATTTTTTTTGTTTGTTTTGAGTTTTTCTAAATTTAAATTAAAATAATTTCTAATTCTAGCAATTCTCGTGGGTACTTATTTTGCGTACGGGTGTGACAAATCCCAGATGAGTGGCGTTTTCGTTATTAAGTCACAACTTTGAGGGTAAATTTTAATGTTTTTCCCTTCACTGTTGACGACCTTTTTTGAAAATGACCCATTGGTTAAGACACCTGTTGCTGGACTTGGATCGTTTTATATTTCTTTAGTTCCGATTTTGACCCCTATCTTAAATTTTAGTTTTAATTATAGCCACATTTTTTCTCAAGTGGTCAATTTAACCCCCACGTGATAGTATCTCTCGTACCACTGAAAGGAATATAGCAACATTATTATCTACTTGATTTTGTATAATACATTTATAAAACAAATTATTCCTCGACTTTAAAAAAAAACTATTCATCGAGTGTGACTCTGAAGGAACAAGAAGTAGTTTTAGAAGATATTGGATCACACACATTTAGTTTAATTATATTGATAAAATACGAGACACGACTACTATATTATTATATATTAGGATTAATAACACCATCTTTGATAACATTTATTCCATGTAATAATTTAACTAATTAACATTGAGAAAAAGACCATCCCAAGTACCAAACAACTTGATAGTACTTGATTATATGTCGCTTATGTTTTAGTCGATTTTGTTGTGATAATAATACTAATAATACTGATATTCGCATGTCAATTTACACAAATTGGCGTTTGTATTTATTGAAAAGACCAAATATTTAGTGTCTGGCTCATATTAAAAGTTTATCACAAGGGGGTAGGAATCCATAAAAAGGTTAAGATTATGTTAATAATATTATATCTGATCTTTGATTTAATATGAAGAAAAAGAAATCAAGATTTTATTGGTTGTATTTGAAACATTCAAACATATGAGTGAGTTGCAAAGTTGGTCCACTACCTAAAGCATGAAAAAGACTGTTCCACATATATAAAAACTATATATTCCACTTATATAATAGAAACTCGATTCATAAGCGGCACAAAATATCAAAATTTTCATATAATAAAATAATAAAAGGCGAATTGCTAAAATTAAACCAAAAATTGAGTTTGAATGCAAAATTAGACCCTAAATTGAAACAAATGCAAAACTAAACCTTTGGGGTATAGAAATTACATTAATCTCCTTATTTACAAACAAAAAAATAGAAACCGCAATTACAATTCTAACCTCCGCGCGAAGTAGACTTCTTTCATGACATCCATGAAGTCTGAACCGTAATTAAACCTTAGATTTAAATTAGGAAAATAATAAAAAAATATATTCAATGCAATTTCTTCTAAAGAAAATAAGATTATTGAGACTTCACCCATGAAGTCTAATTTCTGAAAAATCGGAGAAAATGAAGCAAAAATTACCAAGATTCGGTTTGAGCTTGTGTTTAGCTTCTTAAACGGCCAAGAACTGAGCACGCCAACAATACCCAAGCAACCCAACCGTTATTATGCTCGAATCTTAGTAAATCGCAAGATATATGGATGGTAAATATTGAAAACGATATTATAGAGTTAAATGGTTGAAATGAGAGAGGAGATCAACAAAAATGGAGCTTTTAACTCAGTTTTAAAGCATTAATATCACTTAATTCGGTTGTTTAAAGCATTGAGAGCTCAATTTTGTTTGGTAAGTGTGGTTGGGAACTATTGAAGACGATGACATTTTCGTTATTACGTGAGAATCTTTGGGTTATTGTTTTTCAAACCCAGCTACCAGACTTCACAGGATAAGTCTGCGCTAGGTATTTTGTGGAAAAAAGCTGGGAAAAGTATTTTAAGGCATTTTGAAAAGAAAAGGAAGAGAGGTCCAGTTTTGGAATTGACTTCAAATAAAGATCTAGTTTAGCATAAATAACTGCGTTAAAACTAAAGTTGATGCTTTTGCATATTTTATTGTTATTTATTTTCCTTCTATTTTCGGTACGAAATCTAAAATTTGTAATTTTATAAACTTTAGCTAAATTGAACATTTTAAGGTAATTGCTTTATAAGTAGGATCGGCCAAAGATTAATGTCAATACTGGCCGTATCTTATAGACCAGGTTCCTACATAATACGATACTACACTCCGCATATATCACCTATCTGTTAAATAATAACTAGGCTACTTTGTTGCCAAAAAATAAAGAAATAAAAATAACTAGTACTGAAAATACGAACATCAAACGTTGGTCTAACAATAAACTAAATATAAGGAAACGAAAACGCATGAGTCACACAATTCAACATGGGGGGACAAAAATATTACCATTCACATTTCACCACATGCATGAATCATACTTATGTGTATATGTAAAATTTTTTTAGAGTTTTGACTAAAGAAGCCAAAAATATCTCCACCAAGCAGATTTATTTTGTTATTTGAGCCGAATATAATGATGGGTAAAAATTAAAAGGGATCCCATATCCAATATAATAATAATTTGTGCATAACTCTGTATTGTTTGTGCAAAAGATATAATAATGTTGATGAAAAAAAAAGACAATGTATCATATTAATTACCCAAAATGTATAATGTGTAATGTGGTCCAGTGAGAGAAGAAGTTGCATTTGGTAAAGGGCACACCAACAAAAGGACATACTTTGGCCCAAACCATATAATTTCATTCATCTTTAATTGTCTTCCACTATCATATTTATTTCGGATCGTCGGGCTACACCCCCTAAAAACTTTGCGTTAAGTATGTAACCACCCGTTTTAAAAAAACAATGTTTAGCCTCTTAAAAATTTTCATCTCGAGTTGTAACCCCCTCTTGTTGACTTTTTGGTTGATTTTGATGACTGTGCAGCTGACTAGACGCCACTGTGCAGCTGACGTAGCAAATAAAATAAGAAGAATTTATTAGGCCTGAACGTTCGGGTATTCGGGTCGGGTATGTTCGAGATTCGGGTTTTCGTGTTTAGAAATTTAGGACCCGTTCCAGAATTTTTAAATTTCATGTCGGGTTCACGTTCGGGTATGTTCAGGTTCGGGTTCGGGTTTATCCAAATATTCAAAAATCTAAAATTTTGTATCCAAATCTAACCAAATTATTTGAAAACAACTAAAAAAACTCGAGTATTTTTACATAAATCTATACAAAAATAACTAAAATACTCGAACCTGAACCCGACCCAAAATTTATAAATACTCGAACGGATCTTAAATTTCTAAACGCGAAAACCTAAAGTTACTAGATTCTTAAGCCGTTTAGAGCATATCTAATAATATATTAGATTTTAGGGGGCTACATCGCGACGACTCTTTATAAATCTCTTGAGTGAAATTCAATTGCAAACAAAACTGACAATATCAACCTTTGATTAACAACTCTTATTATAACCATAAAAAGTATAATAGTTGCTACGTTGTGAATCAAAAAACCACTAACAATTACCCTTATGGCCTTATCAAAAGCAATAACATCATTATTTTGTACCACGGTTTATTTCTGTATTTTTTATTGTTTTTAACTATTCATTTATTTTTTATCATTAAAATATTTTTATTAATACTAATAAATTTAAGACTTGTTTGAATATTTTTAAATTTCGGGTCGGGTTCATATTCGGGTTTAGTTATTTTTGGATAGATTTACGTAAAAATACTCGAGTTTTTTTAGTTGTTTTCAAATAGTTTGGTTAGATTTGGATACGAAATTTCAGACTTTTGAATATTTGGGTAAACCCGAACTTGAAAATACTCGAACCTGAAATTTAAAAATACTCGAACGGATCCTAAATTTTTAAACACGTAAACCCAAACCCAAACATACCCGACTCGAACTCGAGCCAAATACCCGAACGCCAAATTCTATTTTTTTGTTTTATTTGCCACGTCAGCTGCACAGTAACACCTAGTCAGCTGCTCAGTGGCGTCTAGTCAGCTGGACAGTCATCAAAGTCAACCAAAAATTCAACGAAAGAGGGTTACAACTCGAAATGAAACTTTTTAGGGGGTTAAACATTGTTTTTTAAAAACGAATGGTTACAGACTTAACGCAAAGTTTTTAAGGGGCTACACCCCGACGACCTATTTATTTCCCCTAGTAGAAACTAGGACCTTGACTAAGACTTTTAAATTTTAATTCTTACCTAACTTCCAACTATTATTTTGGGTTAAATTAGGGATCAAAACCCATGTTTAGTTTAGTTTGCTTTTATACCATGTTAAGATTCACATTATTCCATCTTAAAAACAAATTGGTAATAATTAGAGTGACTATTCTCTTATATATTTAACTAAGTTTCACATGAGATTTCTAGTATTAAATAAAGTCTTGTCGGCTAATGCTATCTGGTTAAGAAGATAACGACACAAACAGAGAACAACACATTGCAAGATTCACGATTTACAGTTACAATATGATCTTTAGTTTTACACAAGGGTCATAGCTAATTGGTTAGCGACTGAGGATTTCAATGTAGGAGAAACTGGAGAATCCCCAAAGAACACATCGAACAGGGCAAATGTAACATTACCTGACTCGATCGTTGCATCCACATCCGTTGGCAATCCTCCCGAAGAAACAGAAACCTAACAAAAGAACCAACAAATAAACAAAGCTACGATAAAAGATCATGTGTAACAATTCAATTAATCAAAGCCTGAAAAAATGTGCTTACAAGCATTTTAAGAGGGTTGATCCAAGTCAAGAGTATGACACTTCCTTTGTTGAGAGGTCTGTTTTGGAAGATCCCGCGGAATGTAGATAGAGCGGTTTGATCATCAGAAGTTGGAGATTTGATTCTCGGTGAAATGGCTTCATCTAAAGCATCCCAGAAGGTTTTACCATCAACATCTCTCACAAGAACAATCTGCAACGATTTCTCCACTTGAGCTGCATCAATGAAAGGAATAAGACTGATGAGAGAGGGAGAGAGAGAGAGAGAGATCAATAACGGATGCAGAAAGCTATCATCTTTCGCATTCCATTACCTTGACAAATGGAACTAAACAGTGATGAATCTTTTTGGATCTCATCAGCAGATCGCCCTTTCCAAGCGCTTAACCCGCTCAGGATAGATTCATTCACATAATAACCCGCAGCATAGACTTTGACACCAATGATAGCAAACTTTTTCTCCCTAAACCCTGAAAAAAATTGATGCATTTTCATAGATAGATTCTTTGAAGGAAGTCTCAGAGCAAGTTATAAGCATTTCATATACACAAGATCCCAGAGATATGTATAAATAAAAGCTTTGAGAAAAAATAGCATTTTTGAAGCTAAAGAGTGCAGATATGATCAAAACTAACCAGTGCCAAGCAAAGACAACGGGCTAGAACAACCCGGTATTGTCACGGATCTCTTAAATTTTACGCTTGTCGCCGTTTCTTCAGCGTACTCTTCTGCATTTCCAACTACCACAAGCCACACATACCAAAATGAAACTGGGTTAAAACTTAATTGCATTCAAATTTGTTCTTTTTGCTTTCTAAAATGATTCCTTGCTAAAGCTAACACCGTTTCGTCAAGCTCTAAAAGAAACAAGCACAATGATTGATTAACCCTAAACTCCAGAGCAAACTCAACTACAAATTTCAAATCAAATTCTGTTTTCTGAAAGATAACAATAAAGTTTCAAACTTTTACCTGAAGAAGCGGCGGATTTTACGATTCCACGCGAAATTTCCCCACAATGTAGCTTTCTTAGCAAATAATTGTTTTTTTGAGAAGTATGGATCGAAGGTTTCCGAAGAGAAGAAACGCAGTTCCCAGTTTGAAGCACTGAAACTCGATTCCAGAACTTTCCGGGAAAATGGTGAATGGGTTCAGCATTAGAGCGCAGAGAGACACACATTGCAGACGGAACCGCTGCAAGAATCCCGTCCATTTTCAAAACTCCGGCGATAAATCCGAAGTGTTTTTGTTCTGTTGAAGAAGAACCACTTGACTGCAAATTATACAGATCAACGCAAATTCTCACTTGTGGCTTTGGCTGTAATTAATGAAGAAACCCTGTCGTTTCCGATTTATGCAACTCTACTACCTGCATTTGTGACATAACAAGTAAAAACACACATTAAAAGGTCAAAACTTGGTGTCGTTTAGGGTGTGGAATAGCCAACTGCATGTCGTTTGAAGTGTTTAGTCGACTTGGTTCCTTCGTCGTCTTCGGCCTTTTTCTGCCTCTACTGAAGAGTCCAAGAGAGAGAGGTATGAGAATGAGAGTGCTGAGTTTTCTGAAGCAATGGCGTGGAACAGCGAAAGAAGCGTTCGAGAATGTATCAATCGTAGCCAAGTTTCTCTGCTTGCTCCATGTCACCGATCGTTATATAATCTCCTCGACTCACGTCTGTAACTGTTTGTGACCAAGCGAAATTGAAACTGTATTTCTTTTGTATTCTCCACGAAATCTAATTTTGTTTGATTTGGGGTTTAGGTTCAAGGTCCTAGTATGCTTCCAACGCTTAATCTCACCGGCGATGTAATTTTGGCGGAACATTTATCACATCGGCTAGGTAAGATTGGGCTCGGTGACGTTGTATTGGTTCGATCTCCGAGAGACCCTAACAGGATGGTGACAAAGCGAATCTTGGGTTTAGAAGGCGATAGACTCACTTACTCTGCTGACCCATTGGTCGGTGATGACTTAATCAGCGTTGTGGTATGAACATTGAGCAGTCTCTCCATTAAAAATTCAATCTTTTGTTGCCATTTGGTTTAACTTTGCCAAATAATCTAGGGTTTAGCGTTTTTTTGCGTATGATGGTTAAATAATGGTCTAGGTGAGGCATTACTAGAAACTGGATTAAAGTCGATTTCAGAGTAATTATAGCTTCCAGTGCTTAAAGTTTTATAAGATGGATTGTGCAAATTTCTAGGGTTTAGGTTTTATCTGTGTATGGTTGATGATTTGGGATTGTTTAGAAGGTGAGGCATTGCTAGTTACTGGTTTCGATTCAAGCTGATTTTGGAGTAATTATAGCATCAAGGGTTTAAGGTAAAAAGAAGATGGAATTTTCAAATTTCTCCAGGGTTTAGAGTGTCTGTGTATGATTAATAATTTGGATGGACTATGATAGAAAGCATTGCTGGTCACTTGTTTCGATGAAATTCGATTTCAGAGTAGTTATAGGATTTAGGGTTCAAGGTAACACAAGATGGAATTTGCAAAATTAGGGTTTAGGGTTTAGCTATGTATGATTCATGATTTGGGAAGGTCTAGAAGGTAAAGCTTTATTAGTTACTGGTTATGGTTATAGTCGATTCCAGAGTAGTTAGTTGTACATTAAGGGTTTAAAGTAAAAAGATGCAGTTTGCAAATTTTAGGGCTTAGGGTTTAATTGTGTATGATTGATGATTTGGGATGATCTAGAATGTGAACCATTGCTAATTACTGGTTTTGATTATATTCGATTTCAGAGTATCTACAGCATTTAGTTTTTTTACTTTCTTATATCTCTACACTGCGACCAGTCTCTGTTTTTGCTGCCCCAAAGCTTGTCTGACAAAGGGTTCTGTGTTTACTTCTTTAATAGGTTCCAAAAGGGCATGTTTGGATTCAGGGAGATAACTTGTATGCTTCGACTGATTCACGCCATTTTGGACCTATACCTTACGGTCTCATTGAAGGAAAAGCTCTTCTGCGGGTAACTCTTTCTACTCTTGACATTCTTTTCTCAATTTTTTTTTGCTATGAAGTTATTATGAAACAGTGACAATAATATTTTGAGTAACCTATCTGTTTGCTTCTCTAGGTCTGGCCACCAGAATACTTTGGGTCATTGAGATGACGATCATATACATACACCGATACACACATTCAGGTTGTCTCCCTGCGGTATCAGTTTCTTCCGCAGAAAGATGCGTCAAAGATTACTCCAGCGATTTTATTGCACTGTTTGTTCATAAATAGGCGAGTAATGTATCATTCAAATTTCGATGAGATCTTGAAATTTGGATAAGCATTTTAGCTCTTGTTGTCATTACTCATTAGTAGAGGAAAGCCATGGACCTGACATTTATCTTATACCTGAGACTAACGTTAAGATTCATATTGTTAGATCGAAAAACTTGTTTGACGCAAAATTTTAGATGGTTTAATCCATTTTCCGGTCACAAAGAAAAAGCGGCCGAAATTATTAATGGGCCACGGTATATAGCTCATTAAAAAAGCCCGTAATACAAAAACGGCAAGGCGTTCACTCGCCGACTTAATGAATTGCACGTCGTTTCAACCGTCAACAACGAAACTTCTTGAAAGCACCAGAGAAGTCTGGTAAATAAAGAAAAGAAGATCCCCGATTTTTCAAGAAATTTGCAGAACTTTCTCTCTGTTATTTTCTATACTTTCTCCTTATAAATACACGAGGGCACGTAAGTGTCTAAATCAACAACAAAAAGCAAAGAGTTGATAAAGCAAAGTATCAAAAAAACAGAGCAAACGCAAAGAGTAGAAATCACAAGGAGGAAGTGAAACAATGTCTCTAATTCCGAGCATATTTGGAGGCAGAAAAACGAACGTTTTCGATCCATTCTCTTCGGACGTATGGGATCCGTTCGAAGGATTCTTGGCAAACGCACCGGCCAAGGACGTAGCAGCGTTCACAAACGCAAAAGTGGATTGGAAAGAGACACCTGAGGCGCACGTGTTCAAGGCGGACTTACCAGGGCTGAAGAAGGAAGAAGTGAAGGTCGAGGTTGAAGATGGCAACATACTTCAGATAAGTGGAGAGAGGAGCAATGAGAATGAAGAGAAGAATGACAAGTGGCACCGTGTGGAGCGGTCTAGTGGGAAGTTCATGAGGAGGTTTAGGCTGCCGGAAAATGTGAAGATGGAGGAAATCAAGGCCAGTATGGAGAATGGTGTGCTGTCGGTTACTGTGCCTAAAGTTCCAGAGAAGAAGCCTGAGGTTAAGTCCATTGATATCTCCGGTTAAAGAGAATGTTAAAGGCCAAAAATGTATAATTGTAATGAAATAATCGGTGTGTGGATGTGTTTGAATTTCCTGTAATCATAAAACTCGTTGTATCCTTATCATTACATAGATCTTAATAAAAGAATGTTTTGAAATATATAGATGCCCTTTGTTTTATAGGAAGGTATAAAAGACTAGTTCTATTCGCGTTTTCATTAGCTAATCAAACCGAGCCGGTCTTGCTTTTAAACCAAATCTTATTTATAGCTGTATCAAACGACATACAAATACAAGAACAGGAGGACTAAATAGACAACTAAAACAATATAGGTACTTTTTTGTAAAGTTTCCAAAGCCATGGGTCCTTTCACAAAACACAAAGATGGGTCAAAAAATAGGTCTAAGGGTAAAATAGACAATTCGAAATACTGAAGGTGTTCTTCATCTTCTTCTTGCGCTTATAAATAAACATCGCCGCACTTTGGGTAAAATTGAAGTGCCTTTGAGAGATCAGAACAGCGAGATTTCAATGCTGTTCTTGTTCCGTTGCAGGCAGAAATAGAAACCCATTGATCTTTTCTCTATTTCCTCTTGCAAGTTATCTTCATTTTTTGCAAATCGGAAGAGAAGATTTCACATTTCGTTGATCAAGAACCAAAAAACTCTTTTATCGTTTTTTTTTTCTTTGTTTCTGTTGTTATGATTTTGTGTGTGATACGGCCGATCCAAATGGGTCCTTGCATCTTATGCTAGTTCCCAATTTCACCCGGCCAAGATTTATATTCTATGTAATGGAGCATTCTCTCTCTCTGTATGATTTTTTACATGTTTATTTTGTCATGTCTGAAATCAGAGATTATGCCCTAAATTTTGTTCGTCTTTTATGAAATTTTAATCTTAGCACAGAGATCTTGATACGAAATATATACCAAACTAGACTGGTGGTATTGGATGCTTGATTTGTTGTGCAAGCCTGTGTTTTGGATGTGTCAGTGGAAATATACTAATAGTATTCCAGATGAAGAAAGGAGAATAAATGTTTTAAAAGATTTGGAGTACGTAGCATTTTGCTTGTTTGACATTGGTGAAAATGAACAAACTAATGTGATTATTTCCTGATGCGGCCAAAGCTCAAACTTATAATTGGTAAATAATGAAATTGTTAAAACATACATGAAGTGAAATTACCATGAAATAAATAAGAGGAGACTCCTTGCCCTATTAAAACCTAGCTTATAGAGCGTGTTTGATGCATCATATAGACATTGGATATGAAATAAGCCGAGACTCGTCCAACATATTTGCAATAAACCTTTTTCCTAAGTTGGCTTCATCCTTAATGTAGCCAACTATGTGTTCTTTAGAAACAGAACAGAGACTCGAGCTGTGAGCAAAAAACCCAGGGTGCCCTATAACCCATCCATCATAAATCAAAGGAGGTCATCAATCTCTGTTCTGAGAAGTAGGAACCGCTTCCCTAACTTATGGAGCATCAGATAGAAGACTCTGTTCTGAGAAGTAGGAACCGCTTCCCTAACTCTATGATTCCATGATCAAAAAGATACAATAAGCACACCATCACAGATCCAAAATCTAGGGTTTCTAACTCATCGTGAGAAAACGTAAGCAGCAAGTCTCCATGGTTAACCTAATCGTATCCAGATCCAACAAACGATCTTCAACATCTGGAGGAGAAACAAGTTACTTTGATCCGATTCCTGTTGATCTCATCATTAATATCTTATCGAGATTGTCTCTGGAGTGTATAGCAAGGTGTCGTTGTGTATCCAAGCTTTGGTCGTCCATATTACAACCAGTTGTTCCCGGTCAAAACTACGGCTCCAGCACGGCTCCAGCACGGCTCCTTTTCGCCTTCAAAGTTGCAGACGAGTTGTTATTCAACTCTTCACCTCAGCCTCACAATCCTTGTAGGAACTTGTCTCTTGTAGCCACCTCTCTTCAGAAGACTTGTAGCACACATTTCTTTCAGTTCTGTCGCCCTGTCCACGGACTGGTCTGTCGTCAACATATCGAAAACAATTATTCAGTGGCGGTAATTTCTAATCCCATCACAGGAGAGTCTTTAACCTTACCCAAACTGAGAATGGTGGGGATGAATTCAGAGAGAAGAAAAGGAAAAGTAAGATATTCTTTTGGGTATGATCCAATCGAAAAACAGTTCAAGGTATTGCGTATTACTTGGTTGCGTAGCGGCACACAAGAGTGGTCTGGTGTGTATCACGTTCTGACATTAGGGCCTGTAAAACTTTCATGGCAAAAGATCCAATGTCGCATAGTTCATTATCCTCTAGAAGAAAATGGTATATGCATCAATGGTGTTTTGTATTATCCAGCAAGGCTTGATACCGGAAAACAAACGATGATTTGCTTTGATGTTAGGTCTGAGATATTCTTAAGTACTAACATTGATCAAGACATGGCAACAAAGATCTCGGAACCTTTAACTTTCCGTCTGATCGTCTACAAAGG
This sequence comes from Crucihimalaya himalaica, assembly GCA_004349715.1. NCBI lineage: Eukaryota > Viridiplantae > Streptophyta > Magnoliopsida > Brassicales > Brassicaceae > Crucihimalaya > Crucihimalaya himalaica. Next base: position 772,140 of record SMJT01000057.1, on the reverse strand, counting down.
TAAATTATGTGCTTGTAATTGTGATATAAACCATAATGTTTTTGAGTTGTGGGTATTAGAGGATGCAGAGGAACATAAATGGTCAACTCATATCTATGAAATGCCCCATCCATGGTCGGATGAAACGAGCTATGTACTATCTGCTGGAATGATTGCTAGTGGCCAATTTGTGTTGTACCCATGATGCTATACACGAGATCCTTTCTTCATCTTTTATTACAATCTCGAGAGCAACATTATCAGAAGAGTAAGACTTGAGGTTACAGTCTTTAAACAATTTCCTTATTGTAGAGTTTATACATATGTAGAGGCTGTGACACTTATGTAAGTGTTTACTTCTCCCAAACAGAACTAATCACATTTATCTATCTTTGTCTTTTGTGTTTCTTTTTACTTTTGCGTGTTTTGAGTTTTTTTTTTTTTAGAGAACTAATCTCTGGAACTCTGCATAGCCAAAAGTTAAAAGTTAAGTCAAAGTTAAGTATGAGACTGTTTCATGATGAAATATTAACAACTTCTAACTCTGTTGCAAACATAGCTCAATTTTTAAACATTACTACAAACACACGAACAACCTTTTAATTTTCTCGTCCTTTAATCCCATGACACCAAAAACTATGGCAACGGGAGCAAAAGCAGCCTGTGAAAGTAATGCGTGTAACACTGATTAAATAAAAATATTTAATGTTCATTGAAAAGGTGCATGCGTACATATCCTGATTTTTCATTCGTATAGCACATACGAACATGCCATATATTTAACGATATGTTCTCCAACTGAGTTCTTCAACATCTCGGGAAGATACAGAATAATTTGGTCTAATCCTTGTTGATCTAGTCATCAGTAATATCTTGTCGAGATTTCCGAGTCTATAGCTCAGGTGTCCTTACGTATCGAAGCTCTGGTCGTCCCTAATCCGCCGTCCAAAAATCAACATGTTGTTCCCGATCAAGTTCCTGGCTCTCCTTTTCTCCATCTCAGATTGTGGAGAGTTATTCTTCTACTCTTCACCTCAGCCTCACAATCCGGATGAGAACTCGTCTCTTGTAGCCACCCTTCATTGCGGACTTGTAACACAAAGTTCTATAAAATATGTGGTCCTGTCTGCAGATGGTGTGTTCGTCAGTATAAATCAGTGGGGGTGATTTATAATCCCATCACAGGAGAGTCTTTAAACTTGCCCAAACTAAGTTTGGAGGGGATTATGTCAGAGTGGTTATAAGATAAAGCAAAATATTATTTTGGGTATCTCCTGGTTGCGTAGTGGCTCACACAACTTGTCCGATGAGTATCAATTTTTTTTCTTTTCATGTAAGTCTTTTGAAGTTATTATTTCTCTGTTTAGTTAACATGGGTTTTCGTTTTTCAAAGAAGAGGAAACACAGTGAGTTCCTGTGTTCTGCTTTACTCTAAATACGAAACTTGGCCCTAGAGGGATCAAATCAATTGAAGCTATAAAAACCAATTTTCTTGTTCGAGGGATAAATGGGCTAAACATGTTCGAATGATATAATATGGTATAGTTGTCACGATAGGAACATGTTCAAGGGATCTTAAATGTGTTTTAATTTGATCGATCTAAATGTTTTAATTTCCAATTCACCACCAGGCTCCTCTTCCTCCCATCATGATACCAAAAACTAATGCAAGAACAGCCTATGAAAGTAACTAAGTAAGTGTTAAAACATTGATTAAATCACAAGATTAATGTATGAAATTCGATAACCGTTTAGTGAAAGACTCACTGCAATGGTACAATCTATGTATCTTGGTTCGCCTCATGGATTGATCCTAACACATACTAAAATGAATACACCTATATATGCACCATGAGATTGCACCTCGATACCGGGTAGTTGGTGAGTCATACCAAGTTTTCCTAGTCGTAGGCTAACTACTTATAAACTAGGTTCACAATTCACACACGCTTATGAAATTAAAACGTAGATTTAAAAGACGACAAATTCATGCATATATATATTGACATGAACAAGTTGGGTTTTGATGCCTCTTTGGTGGCCTACCTAATTAATCTACCTGAAAACAAGAAGGAAGTTGTTTTTTGTGTTATCGAATTGCTAGCTCTTACAAACCTTAGTGATATGTATACAAGGAAACCTAACTCCATCTCGAGATGCTAAATTCTCTCACGTTCTTTGTTTTAACTTTTAAACCTAACTCAACAATTTTTTTTTTTTTTTTGGACATATAAATAAGTTAATAGTTTACAAATGGGCCACAATGAAGAGTGTACGGTGCCGCCAATAAATAAGTTTGGGCCCCTAACAAAAGCCCAACTTATGGAAGGATATAAAAGCAAGTCAGACAGAGCCACTAAAACCTAACGTGAACTTTAATCCAGCCACCATGAATGAACCGACGTCTTCAATCTCTGGAGAAGAAACAAATTACTTTGATCGGATCCTTGTTGATATTTTCATCAGTAATATCTTGTCGAGATTGCCATTGAAGTCTCTAGCTCAATGTCGTTGCGTATCCAAGCTCTGGTCGTCCCTCATTCGCCGTCCAAATTACAACATGTTGTTCCCGATCAAGTCATCGGCTCCACTGCGGATCCTTTTCACCATCGAATATGCAGGAGAGTTGTTTTTCTACTCTTCACCTCAGCCACAAAATTTGGATGGTAACAACACGTCTCTTGTACCCACCCTTCATCGTAGGACTTATGGCTCAAGTTTCCGAGTATGTCGTCCTACAGTTGGTGGATTGATCTGTCATGAACATCTTCAAAAGAATCTTTCAACAGTGATGGTGATTTCTAATCCCATCACAGGAGAGTTTTTAGCCTTGCCCAAACTCAGTATGGATGAGATTAAGACAAAGTGGTCAAACGTAAGAGTTCAATATTCATATGGGTATGATCCAATCGAAAAACAGTTCAAGATATTGAGTATTACCTCGTCGTGGAACACAGAAAATTTTGGTCAGTATGAAGTTCTCACATTAGGGACTGGAAATAAAAGTCTCTTATGGAGAAATATCCAATGTTGCACAATTCATTCTCGTTTAGGCGATGATACCGCGATATGCATCAGTGGTGTTTTGTATTATCCAGCGAGGACCTTCCCTTGCTTAACCATCGCTTGCTTTGATGTTAGGTCTGAGAATTTTAGTTTTATTAATATCGATCAAGACATGGCAGTAAAGATGAGATCTTCCATCAGTTTCACTTTGATCGACTACAAAGGTAAATTAGGTGTTTTTGATTATGATATTTTCAACAATATTTCTGAGTTGTGGGTTTTAGAAGATGCCGAGAGACATAAATGGTCAAAGCGTATCTTCCAAATGCCCCATTCATGGCCGCGTGAATCTGTACGTGCTGCTGGAATGATTGGTAGTAGCGAAATTGCGTTGTACACATGCTCTTCAATAGGTCCTTTCTTCATTTTGTACTACAATCTCGAGAGCAACATTAGCACAACGGTACTACTTGAAGTTCCACTATTGCGTAGTGGGAGTTTGGTTTTTGCAGTTACAAACTATGTAGAGGATTTGAAGCTTATGTAAGTGTTTACTTCTTCCAAACTCATCACATTATCTATCTTTTTGTCTTTTCTGTTTCTTGCGTCTCTTTTGAAGTTATTATTTCTCTGTTTAGTTACTAGCTAATCACTTATCTAAATTTGGAATAAAGCTTTTGATTCTATTGCAAACACAGCTCAATTTTCAGAGATTTCCTCTTAATATAACAAAAGAAAGACAGTTTCAGAAAAGTATACATTCAAGATACTTTGATGAACAATGTTTTAGTTTCCATTTAATGACCAAGCTCCTCTTCATCCCATGACACCAATAACTAAGGCAATTGTCGCAAGAACAGCCTGTGAAATTTAGTGTTAAACACTGATTAAATCACAAGATTTATGTATAAAACGCGATTATCGTTTAGTGAAAGACTCACTGCAATGGTGCAAGCTACGTATCCTGGTTTCTCCCGCGGATCGAACGTACCACATACTAGAATGAATACGCCTATATACCATGGGATTGCACCAAGGAGGAAACCAATTATGAACCTTAACAAAAAACTTGAGTTTTTTAGACAAAATGTAGTGGAACCAAGTCATCGTAATCAAAGACTAATATGAGATTTCTAAAGGAAAGGAACGTACAAGAACCAACCGATGCCAAGACCACAACAAGGAAGACGGTTTTCTCTTGCAGGTCTTCCTTCAGAAACAGGGTAACCTGCCATTTAGTTACACATTGCATTGAGACCTTTGTGAACTACTGTAGAAACAGAGAGAGCTTTCCAACATTGAAATGGGGAGGCACAAGCTTTGTAGAAAATTAAAGATTATATAGTTTAGAGATCTGATTTTGCGCAACTGATTTAAACTAAAGAAGAGACAATCTTAGTATCAAGCTCATGCAAAGTCTCAGTCTCATCTTTAGTAACATTCCAAATTGGAACCTACCCAGTAACCATGGAGATACTATCAAATGGTTTGAAGAAAGATGAAGCAAAGTTTTAACTTTACATCCTGAAATCAAGATTCAACGCTGGTTCCTACAAAGGTTTCAAAGATTCGGAGAGTTACTTACCAGGAACGATTTGATGTTCTGGAATGTATTGATGAACGGTAATGTCGTGATGAGCTGCTCCGGGAGGTGGAGACGGCTGAGGAAATCCGGTGACCGAATGATGCGACGGCGGCGGAGGATAAGTGGGGACACCTTGAAACGTGCCGTAAGATGAAGGAGAAGCTCCTCTGTTTTTGTCTTTTTCTTTGCTCATTCTCTCTCCCTCTCTCTCTCTTGCGTCAAATTCTTTATCCTCTCTCTCTATCTCTATCTCTATCTCATTATTGTTTAATCAGATTTAAGGGTTTAGCAATTTAGACACGTGGCTGCAGACGCATGGACGAGTGGTTGTTGTTAGAAAAGCTCATTTAGATTATGCTATTGTTAATTGAAGTAGTTGACACATCAATCAGCAAACCAAACAAAAGTTGAACACGCAATTACTGTCTCCATCTTCATAACAAATCCCACATATTTGAATCTAATTTACACAATCTTCTATAATGATATTATCTAATGCAACCTGATCTTATTGGACAAACAAACTGGCTTCTAGTAAATATAGAATGAAGGATGAGTGAAAGAGAGAAACTAAATTTTCATCAAAAAGCTAAAGTGAATGAATTTTGCGTTGTATTACCGCGAAATATTTGTAGTCATGAGAGCTGGATAGATCAATGTGTCTTTTGGAAATGTAGATATCTGGTAAAAAGAAAAGCATTTTAGATTGAATCTTTGGATACTATGAGTCAATATGCATGTGGAGTGTGAAACACTTACCTGTGACTCAGGCTGTGTGAGTGTACAGACTCGTAGTTGTAGAGTTGATCAGTGCTTCCGTCCTGAAACACCGAGGAAAACATCATAGTAAAGCTAAACCAGTGTCTCATTACAAAATCCAGATCTATTGCATCTACATTGCGGTTTTTGGTTCTCTATAACCGATGTCCTAATACAAAATCTAGATCTTATGCATCTACATTGCGAATTTGGTTCTTTATAACCAACTTATCCTCTGTTTTGTATACCAGAAAGTCCATCTTCCAACAACCACATATGAGTACAGCATCCCCGGTAAAAGCTATTCTTGTCATATGTAACACATCCTGCAGTATGGCCAGGTGTAGCACAGACCTTAAGAAGTCCAGTTCCAGTGAGTGCTCAAAACATAAGATAAGCTTTATTAAAGCTTAACTCATTTATCAGTTTCACGTCGCCCAGTCACATATGTAACAAACCAACTAAGAACAAAAACATGAAGGAAAAATACAACACAAGCTAGACTTAGTTATATGAATTAAAAAGTTGATGATCGTTTGGAAACAACCAATTCAATCTTATCATCTTCTTGAATTACATAGCAAAATTAACCAGCTTATGCTATAATTTGTTAAATCACATTGGATTAATCCAAAAACCAAAACGAAATGATTTTGTTTTTTAAAACCCATGTCGCAAAATTCCATCTTTAAACTTTATTAATAAGAAAAATGAAGAAAATATCATAATTGAAGCAAACTTAGCAGAGCAGAGCAAAGTTGTTTATCCGACGGCAAGAAGATAGATAAATAAGTAAAAAGGTCCCAACTTGTGTCTCTCTTTCTCCAACTACCCTTTCGTGCTTAGCTGTCTACTCTCTCTCTCTTCTTTGCCGATGAAATCTTCATCTTTCGTATCTCTCTTCCTTCTCATGCCCTAATTTCACCTTCTCTCTTCGATTGATTCTGTTAAAAATCTCACCTTTCAATTCAAATTCCTCCAGTTTTGTGATATGCCTACTTGGTGGGGAAGAAAGTCCTGCAAGAACAAGGACGATAATAACAACAATAGCAAAGGAATCTCCACAGAGAGAGATATCAAAAGCTGTGGTGGTGTTGTTGATCCTCCTCTCACTCCCACTCGTGGTGGTACACCTCGTTGCAGTCGTGAATTCGCCGGAGCTTCTTCTGGGTTCTCTGGTTTCGACTCTGATTCTACCGAGAAGAAAGGTCATCCTCTTCCTCGTCCTTTGCTCTCTCCTGTTTCGATTCATCAAGATCATGTAAGCGGATCCACTTCTGGATCTACCTCTATTTCCAGCGTTAGCTCATCCGGATCAGCTGAAGATCAGAGTCAACTTGTTGTGGCTAGGTTTGCTTTTTCACCCCTTTATTTAGGACATAGTGATATTAACTCCATTGAATTGTGTACCTACCTGTACGGATTCAGAACCTCTTAATCAATCAAAGATTACGTTTTGTTTGCTGTTTGGATTGTGGGTTTTGTGGCTCTAACTCAATAAGCATATAGCAGAGGTCATTGTGATGTGAAATTCAACGAGAGAGCTTCCCCAAAGGCAGTAACTACTAGGCCCACGTCTCCACTGCATCAGCGATTGGCTGGAGTCGTGAGTCTAGAGTCTTCAACAGGGAGGAATGATGATGGAAGGTCCTCCTCTGAGTGTCACCCTTTGCCTCGACCCCCTACTTCTCCTACAAGCCCTTCTGCTGTGCATGGTTCCAGGATTGGAGGAGGCTATGAGACCTCTCCTTTAGGGTTTTCCAAGTGGAAAAAAGGGAAATTTTTGGGGAGCGGCACCTTTGGCCAAGTCTATCAAGGGTTCAACAGGTGAGCTCATCAGAATTTTCTACTCTGATCCGCTTAAAGAAATGTCATAGTTTCAGATAAGGAAAATCTTATCAAGTGAGTGAGTTGGCTTAATTTCTAGGTGACAAGAGTTAGTTAGCTAACCTTGGTTTTAGCAAAGCCTTCCCACTTCCTTAGATCACGTAATGTGCGATCTCCAGATAGTAAGGGCGTTTGATGCTAGTTTTCTCCGTCGGTGGAAACTATATTTGCATCCTGTGGATCCGAAGGCCATTAATATTGATATCTAGGTTAGTAGCTCTCTTATACCAGTATCCAGAGATGTTAGGTGTGATGGGCCTGGGTATATCCGTATATGTTATGACTCCTGCGAGGGTTTTACCTGTGATATGCTGTTGAATTATGTTTGTGGGCCATGTGGACATATCTGATGGTTCATGACCGCAATTGCTTGATCAAAATTTAAGGTTAACTTCACCTGCTATGTAGATAAGGCAATTGAAAGCAAAAGTTTCTATTATGCTAGCTCCTTACATTATAACTTTGTAGCATCCTCCTTTCTAAATTGGTTGTTTCCATCGTATAATGTTTTCGCCAATCTTACAGTGAGAAAGGAAAAATGTGTGCTATTAAAGAGGTCAGGGTCATTTCTGACGACCAAACGTCAAAAGAATGTCTGAAGCAACTAAATCAGGTTTATCTTGTTCGCCTCATCTTTTGTACATGTCAAGATCTGATTACTTTCAGCTCTTATTTAAAACGAAATTGTGAAACACTCTAACATTTTTAACCACATTATTTTATTTGCAGGAGATAAATTTGCTTAGCCAGCTTTGTCATCCGAATATTGTCCAGTATTACGGAAGTGAACTGGTATGTGTTAATATCTGTGAGCTTCAGGAAAAGAAGAGATCATATATGCTTGTTGAGTTTGGGCAGCGTAATTATATAGAAACCAATACTGAAGCCTGGCCTGGACATTGTTATGCTTGTAGAGTGAAGAAACCTTGTCCGTCTACTTGGAGTATGTGTCAGGTGGTTCAATCCATAAACTACTTAAAGAGTATGGTTCTTTCACTGAACCTGTTATCCAAAACTACACGCGGCAGATTCTCGCTGGGCTTGCCTATTTACATGGACGAAATACAGTACATAGGTATTCGAAATGACATCTTCAAGGTTGAATGGAATTCAACTTGTCTCTTCTTGGACATTTAATAAAGAGTTATTTTGTTTAAACAGGGACATCAAAGGAGCAAATATATTAGTGGATCCGAATGGTGAAATCAAGTTGGCAGACTTTGGGATGGCCAAACATGTAAGTAAAATCTATGTACTTCATAATATATGAATACATGGTCTCTAGAATGTCATCAATGGGCAACAGAAGATATCAATTGTTTTATCTCCTTTATGTTATATATTTCTTGAAAATTATGCTTGCAGAAACTCTAATACCCATTTCTTTCTGCAACAGGTGACAGCTTTTTCTACTATGCTTTCTTTCAAAGGGAGTCCTTACTGGATGGCACCCGAGGTAGTTCCACTATTCTATCATTTTTAACTTTTCTCTGGCAAGTGGTGCAATGGAAGCCCATTATGTTGTTGCAGCTGATAGAAAATCACATTATGCTTTCGTTCTTTCCCAGGTTGTGATGAGCCAAAATGGCTACACTCAAGCAGTCGATGTCTGGAGTTTGGGTTGTACTATTCTCGAAATGGCAACATCAAAGCCACCTTGGAGCCAGTTTGAAGGGGTATATGATACTGAAGGCTGAATATAATATTTTGCGCACTCTTCTTTTTATTATTGTGAAGTTTTCTTCTAAATATTAAGTTGTTTTGTGACACTAATCTTACCAGGTTGCTGCGATTTTCAAAATCGGAAACAGCAAAGACACCCCAGAAATACCTGATCATCTTTCAAATGATGCTAAGAATTTTATAAGGCTTTGTCTGCAACGGAATCCGACAGTACGTCCTACAGCTTCTCAGCTTCTAGAACACCCTTTTCTACGTGTACACACAAGAGTGGCTAATATTAGTATGCCCAAAGATGCCTCCCCACGTTCCTTTGATGGAAGCTTCCCACTGGTATGTGTATACTGCATATGTTGGGCTGGATCAATTTGATTCCTCCTGATAATACATATCTAGGGTTAGTCTCTGCAAGGATGGGACAATTACCTTAACCTCCCATCAAGTTAAACTTGACTTTCTTCTTGAGCAGCCTACAAGGGAATCCTACCCAGGGAGACTGAGTCATGATAATTACCCAAGACAGCCATTTTCTAGAGCTATAAAGAGCCCGAGGTAAAGGGTTGTAGCTCAATCTATTTGATGCTTGTTTGTGTCAACTAATCTCGTATTTGGTTCTTGCAGCAGAGAAAACGTAAGAGCTATCACATCCTTGCCGGTATCTCCATGTTCAAGCCCTTTACGCCAACTTGGGCCGGCATACAAAAGTTGTTTCCTGTCACCTCCTCATCCGTCGTACGCATTTCCCGGGCAAGACAGTGGGTACAACCTAGCGGAGTTTGCTGCAAGCCCTTTCAGGGTGAAGAAAGAGACAATGATAGAACCATCTAGTTTCAGGGCTCAAACACCTAATTCACCCTTCAGATCTAGACTGGTGTAGAAATGGAGCAAAGATCGAGAGCCTGAGAAATACCATAAACAAGGCCCAAAGACCATGTATAAAACACAGTGTCTCACCCTGCTTTTGGCCTTCTCCTTCTCTAGACGGGAAATATGAAGTTATGATGCCATAGTTGTGTATGTTGGGGCATCTACTAGAAGTGGGAGATTTTTGAAAACAAGGAGAAATTGGGGGGAAAGAGAGATGTAAAGAGAAACATGAAATGAATACAAAGATTATAGAGTGAGAAGTAAAGATAGTAAGTTGTGTTGTTATACAAATATGATATTCAACCATTTGTTTTCAACCTACAGTGTGAATATACTTTTCAGAAAGAATATAAGTCTCGAGTTTGAATTACTCATGTTTATTTTCTTTTAGTCATATGTTTGACATAAGTTATTTGAGGAGTTTGTCGAAATTCAAGTTTCAGCAGAACATGGACGAATGGTTGAAAAGCTCATGTAGATTATATTAGTTGAAAAGTAGTTGACACATCAATCAGCAAACCAAACAAAAGTTGAACAGGCATACTGTCTTCTTCAGAACAAATTCCACATGTTCAATCTAATTACACAAGTCTTCTAATTATCTCATCTTAAAAACGGAAGCAAATCTCATTGGACAAACTACTCTCAAGTTCCCACTGAGAAAGATAGTAAGTTTGTCTCTCTCACGCTGAGTCATTGTTTGATCGGTTTAGAGGTTTTAGCCATTTCGACACGTTGCAGCAGAACATGGATGATTAGTTGAAAAGCTCATTTTTGATTATGTTAATTGAAGTAGTTAGACAAATCAATCAGCAAACCAAATAAAAGTTGAACACGCAAATACTGTCTTCATCGTGATAACAAATTCCATATGTTCAATCTAATTTACACAATCTTTAAATAATCTTATCTAAAACGGAAGCAAATCTTACTGGACAAACACACTAATGAACGTTATTGTGAAGAGTTTTATTGGCTTCTGGTAAATATAGAATGAAGGAATGGAAGAGAGAAACAATTGTGTAGAGTTTTAATTGACTTGAGAAGGCACATCTTGTAGCCCACATACCATATTTGCTGGTACTGCAACATCAATCATCTTTGGATACGCCAGATTCAGATCTGTATGTGCAAAACCCGCGGTTATATATGAGCTGAGGAATACTTGAGAATACCAAGCGGGAGAAACTTACTTGACATAATGGATTTGAATGTTTCTTTATCTTTAGTTAAACGTGGGTTGTGTTGCATCTCTTCTCCAACTGTACTTACCTGAATATTAACAATAAGATGTATAAGCAACTGTGTGGATGAATTACATTTTCACTATACAAGCCAATGTGAATGAATTTGTGTTTAGCATTACCGAGAAACCTTTGTAGTCGTGAGCTGGATAGATCAATGTGTCTTTTGGCAATGCAAAGATCTGGCGCAAACATCAACAAAAGCCGTTATATAAAAGCCTTATAAATGTAAAAATCTTTACCTGTGGAGTCATATGAAAGTTTGAAAACACTTGCCTGAGAGTGTACAGACTCGTAGAGTTGATCCGAGCTTCCTCCCTGCAACACCAAGGAAATATCAAAGTAATGTTTAACCGATGTCTCATTACAAAATTTTAATCTTTTGCATCAACATTGCGGTTTTTGGTTCCTCATTACAAAATTTAAATCTTATGTATTGACATAGCAGTTTTCGTATGCCTTGATACAAAATTTAGAAAATTGCGGTAATTGGTTCCTTATAACCAAATTTTTCCTCTGTTTTTAGTACCTGAAAGTCAGTCCTCCCACAACCCCGGATGAGTACAGCATCCCCGGTAAAAGCCATTCTTGGTTGGGGCTGATCAGCCTCTTCTCCAGTCACATATGTAACACATCCTGCAGTATGGCCAGGTGTAGCACGAGCCTGCGGCAAAATCAAATTTGATTATTACTCTCTTGACTTATAGTTTCTCGGTGGTTTAAACTTTGGTTTCATACCTCGAGGTATATATCGCCGATAGATACTTTGTCACCGTGTTCAAGAAACATATCTGCTTTGGAACCACTTGCTTTTGATATGACGGATTTCACACCCGGGAGCTTTGTCTGTGTAAAGCAAACAAAGAGAGATGACTAAAATATTAAAACCAAAACAACGGAAATGTAAACAATATACATCAATCAACAGAAACAGACCTTAAGAAGTCCAGTTCCAGTGACATGATCAGCATGAACATGAGTGTTCATAGCATAGATAAGCTTCAAGCCTAACTCATTAATCAGTTTCAAGTCTCTGTCAACAGTCTTGTCCACCGGATCAATCAACTGCTCACCATCACATAAAACAACACAATTCAACAAATCAGACAAACAAAGAACAAAAATTGATACAAAAAGATTGGTGATCTTTTCAAAGCCAATTCAATCACATCATCCTCATGATACACTAATTTGGATACTCCATCAATCATAACTAAATGATTCAAATCCCGACAAAATCAATTTGATCACATTCATCATGCAGATCATAATTAAGATTAAAAAATAAAAAACGATCAGACACGAAAAACCCAAAACCCATATCGAAAAATCCCATCTTTGGAAGCAAACATACCAAAGCCGGTTTATCAGGATGAGAAACGTCGGCGAGAAGATAAGTATAGGTGGAAGATTCTTTCTCAAAGAGTTGGCGAAAGAGAAGCTTCGAGGAGGAGAAAGATGAAGACGAACCCATCACTGATCGGAGAAATGTTGGACTAGGAGGAGGACGACGGAGGATACGAGATTGAGAAAAGAGAGATTTGGGTTGGAGTATAAGAAATTGTCGGAGACGTGGAAAAGGTGTCATCACCATTGTTAGCCACAAAGTGTCAGATGTCAACAGCTTCTTGGAACACACTGTGTCGTGGGACCCATGATAGATCAGTACTGTAATAACAATAATGGAATTAGATGATTTTTTTATCAGATAAGATTAAATACTCATCTGACAACAAACAAAGTTATCGGAGAGATTCATGAATCTCTCTCTCTCTCTCTGTACCTTGGAGATGAAGAAGAGCTTTCGAGTTTAGATGTACATAAGGCCTACACTAATGGGCCAGTGTTGGGCCTAAACTTAACGATTGTGTTGCCGACAAATAATCTGGTTAACGGTCAGGATCTTCTTTATGATTCTGATGGTCTTCTTTGTAGGGTCCATATTACAATGTTGAGATGATAACATTTGGTTTTGACCTTGGACTTGGAGTATAACTTTTATTTCTTTTCGCATCTAAAATTTCATACCATAACAGTTTTTTTTTTCACATATTAAAAAGATATTTTCAGTTCTTTTCTGTACGATATACCGCTTTTTTTTTTTCTTTATTATAATTCAAGCAATATTAGAATTATAAAAGTCATTATGTAAAACGTCAGATACACTAGGAATACTATAGAGATGATAAATGAAATCGAGTTTAGGATCCATCTGAGCCTTTGTGAGAATGATTGCAACTAGGTTTTGATCTTTTTTTACCCAATTGAACTAAACTTCTTCAAATTTTGATTTCCAGTAGGAAACATCACAAATCCAATTATAGAGTCTAAAATTCAGAGCTTTACCATTAATCATAGCCAAGTAAATTATCTACTTTTTTTTTTTATGCATTAATGAATCATTCTACGGTATTTTATCCCTCAAGTATACGTCAAGTTTTAATTTTTCATCTTCTTTAATCTATGCGTCAAGATCTTTAAAGAAGATGAAAAATTAAAACTTGAAAAGGTAATGACTTAACCAAAATAATAGCTAAGTTATATTTTAGTTAGACCACTGGAAAAAACATTATATCCAACTCTAGTATTCGATTCGATTTGATCCGGAACAATCGTGGAGACGACCCCGTTTTGATATCGAAACTAGCAAAATGAAAATCTCAAGACTAGTCAACTAAAGATTTGAGAAAAAGTAGAAAAACCCATCGAATTTCAAATTGTGGTGAATCAGTGATTCCTTCCGCGCTACACTAGCTCTTGTCGTTCCCTTGGCTTTTTCGATCTTTCTAACAGAAACAACTTCCAAGTTCGAATCGATTCGGATGATTCTCCTTTCCTGAGATGTTGGTTTTGATCAAAAGACTTAATCTTTGAGAATCTTGTTGGCTCTTCTCTTCTGGGTTTTGATCATTGAGAAAGGATACGATGGAGTCTTCGTTAATTCATCATATCATCATTGTGTTGCTGTTACTCTGGTTTATCTCTTCGTTGAATCGATCCCACGCTTTTTTCTATTTCCTCGCTCTCATTTATCTCTACCTGGTACTGTTTATGTTTCGCTTCTCTGATGTTATGTTTCTTTTGAGTGCTTGTCTAGCTTTTGATGGAATGTGTAAAGATTGTTGCTTTTTTTTGTGGTTCTTCAGGTTCACGAACGGTATGTGATGAGATTGAAGAGAAAATTGCAGTTTGAGGAGAGGAAGCAAGCTAATCAGAGAAGGGTAACTTTTAAATGTCTTTGTTTGTACTCTTCTTTAGCTGGAAAGTTTCTATCTTTCAAGTTTCTAACCGTTATAGGTAGTTAACAAATTAGTTTGATTGGGAAAGAGAGATCATAGAAATTACCTTTAACAATATGTTGGAAATCATAACTTTCTAAGCTCCTTGGTTGCTTTTTTTTTTCTTTCTGTTTTCTGTTTTAAGAATTTGATCTTGTAATGGTTGAAATCGTATAGTGAAGCTATGAAACTGTTAGATTTTAGCCAATTTATGGACTGAATTATGAATTAGTGCCAAGGATGGTCGCTCTTCCGCTTTCGCCTGTGTACTTGTTGTCTGTGAACTTCATTTGGATTTGATTTGTTTATCTCAAATTTCTTTACCCTGCATAAAATTTTTGTTTCCTTCCTTGTTCTATGCTGTGCATCTCTCAGGTTCTATCTGACTCTGAATCTGTGCGGTGGTTGAATCATACTGTGGAGAAGATATGGCCTATATGCATGGAACAGATTGCATCTCAAAAGATTCTGGGTCCAATTATACCTTGGTTCTTGGACAAGTATAGACCTTGGACAGCGGTATCCGTCTCTTAAAAATATATATTTTTTGGTTCTTAATTCCATATTGCTTTTCTGTATCTTATATATTTCAACAGCTCTGTGAATGGCATTTTGGTTTAAACTGGAAAACACACCCCTAGTTGTAAGAACTCACTTGTTATTATTGACGTCTTCCACGATGTATTTGCAGAAAAAAGCTGTGATACAGCATCTTTACATGGGAAGAAACCCGCCTCTGCTGACAGATATAAGGGTCCTTCGCCAATCTACGGGTGATGATCACTTGGTATAGTTGCAATGCCTCATAGAACATCATAATTTGATCACTTCCGTTAATTCTCTATAACAGAAGTAGAACTTATGCTGGAGTTTATACAGGCACTAGAACTTGGAATGAATTTTCTCGCAGCAGATGATATGAGTGCAATACTTGCTGTGAAGTTAAGGAAACGGCTTGGTTTTGGGATGTGGACAAAATTGCATTTAACGGGGATGCACGTGGAGGGAAAGGTAGTGCAGCCGTTGCTTTATCTGAATGTGACTGTTTTCATTTTGTAAACACATTTTTGCTCTTCTACTCTGAAAAGGTGTTGATTGGAGTGAAGTTCCTTCGTCGATGGCCTTTCTTAGGACGCTTACGTGTGTGTTTTGCTGAGCCTCCATATTTCCAGATGACTGTTAAACCAATCTTCACTCATGGGCTTGATGTTGCTGTACTTCCAGGCATCGCAGGATGGCTAGTAAGTACTAAAAGAGTCACAAAAAAAGTTATGAATCTCTTCTTCGCACTTTTGGTTTTTTTAACCCTTCTAAAAGTCACCCCTTTCGGTCATTTCTTAATCAGGATAAACTTCTTTCTATCGCATTTGAACAGACCCTTGTTCAGGTAAGAATGACGTGTGCTGGTTCTGAATATTCCCTTCTTGTATTTAAGCAACAAATGGCTCCGTTTAAAGATATTGGTTTACGATTTCATAATTTTCCTTCAATTTGGGTGCAGCCAAATATGCTTGTTGTTGACATGGAGAAATTTGTTAGCCCAAAGTCAGGTATTCATTGCAGCAACTCCTTAGCTTCGTCTTATATATCTGTTTCTTATTCCATCACTTGTAACATTTTGTCTACACTCCTGGGCCCCTGGCACTTGAAATAACTGGTATCTCTCAAGATTTCATTAACTTGCACTTATCTTTGTTGGCCTCCAGAAAATTGGTTCTTTGTTGATGAGAAAGAACCAGTTGCACACGTCTTAGTTGAAGTCTTTGAAGCATCAGATGTTAAACCATCTGATTCAAATGGTTAGTTTTGATATTACCACATCCACATGCATTAGTTTGTTTCCTTTCAGTTTGAAAAACTTGGATGTTTTGGTTTCAGGTTTGGCTGATCCTTATGTGAAAGGGAAACTTGGTGCTTACCGATTCAAAACCAAGATACAGAAGAAAACATTGTTCCCAAAATGGCATGAAGAGTTTAAGATACCTATCTTTACATGGGCCTCTCCAAGTATACTTAACATTGAAGTTCGAGACAAAGACCGATTTGTGGATGATACCCTTGGGTTTGTTCTTGAACCTGAATATCACTTCTCCAAACTAGTGTAAATATCAATAATTTATTGTGTTCGGGTTCCTGTTTGTTGCAGTGAATGTTCAGTGAATATCGGAGAATTTAGAGGCGGCCAAAGAAACGATATGTGGTTGCCTCTTCAGAATATCAAAGTGGGAAGGCTGCATCTTGCTATAACTGTAATCGAGGACAATGCAAAGGTAAAAACTTTTCTCCAAACACATGACAGTTTTTCAAGATTAGTTTTACCGAATGCTTCTCATTTCTTGGAAACAGTTGAGTGAGGATCCCTTCAAAAGAGAGAATCTAAACAAGGAAGACATACAAACTTCTTTTGCTTCTGACACTACAAACCAAGGCTCTTTCTCGTCAGACAAATCTCCAAGTTTTATGGATAACTTTGAGCCAATAAACGTTGAAGGGCAAGGTGAGACTGCAATTTGGGTTCAAAAGCCAGGAGCTGAAGTCTCACAGATTTGGGAACCGAGAAAAGGCAAGAGTAGACGTCTTGATAACCAAATACAAAGAAATCCTAATGATGGATCGCCCAACAATGGAAGCAGCAGCACTGACGAAAATCAAGAGGGATCAAGGAACCCAATGAAGTCTGTTGGTAGAGGATTGAGAAAAATTGGGTCAGTGTTTCATAGGAATGGGAAAAAAGAAGAGTTTTTAATTGGAAGCATAGAAGAGGAGTCACAGTCTCAGTCTCCTCGGATCAATCTGAAGGCAATAAACCAGAAGGATGTTGGAGTTAACTTCATCGTTGAAGACAACCTCTCGGGTCCTCTTTCTGGCAAGAGTTTAGAATGTGAGAGTTTGGATTCAGAGGAGAATTCAGGTAAAGGTCATATGAAGGATGTTGCAAAAAGCTTTCTAAAACAAGCTGAAAAGTCTGCAAAACAGATAAAGCACGCGTTTTCGCGTAAAGGATCCAAGAAAGCAAGAGATTGGCAACAAGAAATCGTTCCTGAATCTGACACTGAATCTTCTTCTTCCGATGATGATGCATTTACCTGTGTACAGAACCTGGCAACAGAAACAGGAACACCGAGAGCTCTTACACGCGATGGGAAAGTAGAGGCGCCTAAGAAAGTTTCAAGTGGTGATATTGCAGAGAATTTGACAGATGATGATAATGCAGATTCAACAACATTAGCAAACGCTAAGGAAGTTTCAAGTGGTGATATTGCAGAGAATTTGACAGATGTTGAAGCTAAAGAGGAGAAATTAGAGGAAGAAGCAGAGTCTGAAACTAGAGATATTGACACCGCAATGAACATCAAAACTGAAGATGAGAAAGTAGAGACGCCTAAGAATATCGAAGAAGGGGGAGAAAAGGAATCATCTTCAAACTAAAATTGTATATCTCATGCACATTTATCTTTTTATTGGTGTGCTAAATCTGAAACCTGCGAATTAAATGGAGGTTCTTGAGCTTATATTAATCTCAATTCTTGTTTTCTTGAGTTTTTTTGTTCCTTTTCTCATCCTTCAAGATAGTTAAACAACGGCTTAATCTACAGAGGTATACTTCTTCTTCGAAGTTCAGAGTTTCCTTGTACTTACCAATTATAATATGCACAAACTGAAAACCCAACAAGTGGTATAAATGGTTTTTTCAAAGATGGATTTAAATGGTTTTTCTCATAGATGGATTTGATCTGTTTCTTCTTCTTGAGGATGAGAAAAGAGAATAAATCAGAGTTAGCCCCGAAACCTTGTATGTCCATGTTTAATGCTAGCAGGGATTTTCGAAAACATTTATCTGACTTGACATTATTGCATATATATATTGATTTGCAAATGTTTACATCTCGCGCATGCACAAACTTAATTTATAACATTCATATATATACTTCACATAAAAATATGGGTTAGAATGATACCGAGAAAAGACAAGCAAGGAACGATATTATTACGGTGTTAGCCGCCGATGGTGCTGTCTTCGTGTCTATTCTTCTCAAACTTAGGCTTGATGAGTACCTAAGAAACAACTAATGATACTTTTTTGGTTTTAAACAAAATATGATACTTGAGAAGAAGAAAGCCAAGTAACGCTAAGTAAATTACAGACTCTATAACTTTTCGATCCATCGATCGTTCTCTTAAGGATTTGATTCTCTACTATGTATCTAATATATACAATAATGTTTTTGCAGGTTAGCTGTTTTCTGACTTTGTATTTGCTGTTTCTACTTGTATATATACACTAATACAAGTTGTTTCCTTGACTTTGATTTTATTTACTGTTTTATGTATCATATTTTAGGGGAATTATGCTAGTTGAGACGTGTGATTGACCCACCCAATATTATATACACTTGTCTTGCCTCAGTCTTTAGTTTGATTATCTCTCTTTTCGAACTACAATATGCTTTTAAGAAATATAGATTAATGTTTTAAAACTATTTGACAGTTATAGGATGGAAATGGTATACACAACCCTCATGGATGGAATGAAACTGTATTATATTTCATAACTGTTGTTATTGTTTATCCCAAATTGAAAATATTGTATCAATAATAATTACGGTGAAATATTCTCGCATGATTATTTTTTCTTTTTTACCAACAAAGAACTTATACTAAGTTTGTTGACAAAAAAAAAAACAGAACTTATACGGGAAAACGGTCATTTTAATACTAAATTTGTGCGTTTTTGCCAAAATAAATACGAACTGAGCCAAAAAATATACTAACTTTATGTTGACTATGCCAATTTAACAACAAAAAAGTCAACTGACGTTAAACACTGTTAATTAATAAAACGATGAGTTTTAATATCATAACGAGTTCAACCCCTAAAATCCTCTCAGATATCTAATTTTCTAATCCCTAAATCCAAAATTAATCGTCGGAGGAGAACAAAACTCTGTCCACTCCGAAACCACCCTCCGTCAAGCCTCCGCCATCCACCAAACCCCCACTCCGAAACCGCCCTTCTTCACCACCTGTCGTCGTCACCACTGATTCTGGCCTCCACAAGCTGCAAGTTTATGTGAGTTTTGTCGTTTGCCTTAGATATTTTATAGATCTATCGCTTAGCAGTTCTAGTTGTAGAATTTGTTTGGTTAATGATTTGCTTCCATCTGATCTCTCAAATCCATTTTGGACTTTCGGCACGAGCTTCTGTTCCTTTCTTGCCTTTCTCCTCTGTTTCACTTTGCTTTTCAAATCTTCAAAAAGACACTAATTGTTAATTAATGACAAGAAACTATGTAAAGTGTTAATTGTGTGGGAAAAAATATGTTCAAGAATAATGTATTAAATTGAAAGCTTTGATGCAGTTTCATCCGGTTAAGTCATTAGATTAAGCTAATGTTTTATGTATAGATTATGAATCCTATAAAGTATATGTCGTTGTATTTTCAGTTCTTTGATTTGATTACTATGATTCTCTCTTAGATATTGAGAATGTATTCAAAATCTAAATATTACAGTCATGTTGTAGTAACAGTTCTGTGAGTTCTTAGTGATCTTGTGGACAAGGAGTTAAGGTAATGAAACAATAATGGTGGGTGGGGTTTAGTTTGTTGAGACTTGAGAGAGAGAGAGTTCAATTATTTTCTTAAGTACTCTGTGAGATATGCAAAAAGAGATTAAATAATTAAATTGAAACTGGGGCCATGAGTGAGTTGTTGTGTTTTGGAATTTGGAGTAATGTGTGTGAAGAACCTAAACGTAAAGTGATACATTTTATTTTACTTATGAAATTTTTACCTTTTTGAAATAAACTATTTTGTTCTTCTGACAGTGCATTCCACACAAGGTCGTGAGAGGAGAGGAACCCACATTTTTAAATATAAGTTCTTCATTGGATTACGTGCACCAATTTGCTTACATTAGCTTACATTCTTCATTGGAACTATGATGAGTTTACTTACGTTAGGGGCTTTGGCTCAATTTCTGATTATTCCTGTTACTATATTCTGCATTTATGTCCGTTCAGATTGTTCTCAAACGCATTTTATACAATTCTAAGAATCCATCGTTGTTACATTCTTTTACAATTTTGTTCATTCTTTTACAATTATTGTACATGTGTTGCTAGGTTGATGAAGCTACCAACATGGCAACGCCGCGACCGAGTTGATGATGGTGATGAAAGAGGAGATGCGGTTGAGCCAAATGACTGTGATGTTATCAAAGATGATGGCAATGACGAGCGAGATGAAGTCGTCGGAGAGGATACCAGAGAAGAAAATATCATGCCTGAGGAAGTGAATTCAATCGTAGTTTTACACAACCACTTTGGAGATATTGTGAACTGTGATGCAGAGAGTGATGATGGTGGAGATGACATATGGAACAACGATAACATACCAGATCCATTTTCATCAGACGATGAGGAAGAGGAAGCACAAAGGCAATGTCGTCAGAATTCAATATCACAAGAAGATATTCTACCTTTGGGTAAGACCTTCGATTCTGCTTCTGAGTTCAAGCAGGCACTTCTAAGATATTCTCTGAAGACCAGATACGATATTAAGCTTTACATAACATCACATAAGAAACTTGGTGCCATTTGCTCTGACATGGAATATGGTTGCAAGTGGAGAGTTTATTGCTCCTACGAGAAGAGCAAAAACATAAGATGCAGATAAAGGTATATGAGGATAAACATATATGCATCAGGTCTGGTTATTCGAAGATGCTTAAGAGTTCAACAATTGCTCAGCTGTTTGAGGAGAGATTGAGACTGAATCCGAAGTTTACGGCCAAGGAAATGGCTGTTGAGATAAAGAGGCAATACAATTTGATAGTTACAGATGAACAATGTAGAAAAGCGAAGACCAAACTTTCAGCAACAAGTAGAGCTAGCCACGAACAACATTTTGCTCGAATTTGGGATTATGAAGCTGAGATTCACAAGTCAAATAAAGGGACAATCATGGAGATTCAGACAATCCCAGGGACAAAACCAGGAAGCAAGCAAAGGTTTGATGGCATTTATATCTGCTTTGAAGCACAACGAGTGGCTTGGAAGTCATATTGTAGACCTATAATAGGTCTTGATGGAGCATTTTTGAAATGGGATGTCAAAGGGCAGTTATTAGCTACAGTTGGAAGAGATGATGATAACAGAATTGTTCCCATTGCTTGGGCTGTTGTGGAGATAGAAAATGATGTAAATTGGGATTGGTTTGTAAATCATCTCAAAAGAGACTTAGAACTTGGTGAGGGCAGAGACTACACCTTTATATCAGACAAGCAGAAGGTGAGTACTTAGTCTTTTGTACTTATAATTGCTGCCTTTGTACTTAGAATTGATGCTTTGTACTTATAATTGCTACTTTTATTTGAAGAGGTTGGTGAAAGCTGTGCATAATCAACTACCAGAAGCCGAGCATAGAATGTGTGCTAGACACATTCTAGGAAACTGGAAGAGAGACAATCATGATATGGAGCTTGAGCGGCAATTCTGGAAAATAGCTAGGAGCTACACCAAAGGAGACTATGCAGATAACTTGGCAGCCTTGAAGCAGTATAATCATGGAGCTTATGATTCTCTTTTAAAGACTGATCCTCATACATGGTCTCGGGCCTTCTTTAAGGTTGGTTCATGTTGCAATGATAATCTTAATAATTTGAGTGAACCTTTCAATTAGACAATTCGTGAGGCTAGGAGAAAACCATTACTTGACTTGTTAGAAGATGTAAGAAGACAATGTATGGTTCGTACTGCGAAGAGGTCGATTATTGCAAGTAGGTTGAAAACAAGGTTCACAAAGAGTGCACATGCTGAGATTGAATCAGCTCTAGAGAAGTCTAGGGAATGCATAAGGCACATGTCAACTGGTGATATGCATGAGGTAGAATTTCATGGCTGTGGTTATCGTGTGGATATGCAGTTGATGACTTGTGGCTGTGGAAAATGGCAGTTGAATGGTATTCCTTGTCTTCATGCTGCTTGTGTTATCATAGCTAAAAACCAGAAGGTTGATGATTATGTTGCTGAGTATTTCACAACTAGAACTTGGCAAAAAACATATAAGCATGGTATTGAGCCTGTGGAAGGTATGAAATTGTGGCATAGATTAAATAGATTACCAGTCTTACCACCACCTTTTAGATTAGGCAATCCTGGTAGACCAAGGAATTATGCTAGGAAAAAAGGTGTAAATGAATCTTCCTCCAAGAACAAGAACAAGTTAAGCCGTGAACATCGTGTCATGACATGCTCAAACTGTATGGAAGACGGGCACAACAAGTTAGGATGTAAAAACCCGCGTGTTGAGCCTCAATCTAAAAGACCAAGGGGTCGACCAAGGAAAGAACCGGTTAGTTCACTTTGGAATTAGTTTTCTGATTTGTATACTTTCTTTGTTATGTTTTGGAATTAGTCTTGTGATTAGAATTTCTTTGTTATGTTTTACATAGGCAAGAGGATCACAAAGAGCATCACAAGTTGGATCGCAAGGAACATTACAGATTGGATCACAAGTTGGATCACAAGTTTAACTCTCAAGAAAGACTTTATTAAGAAGACCCTTTTGTTAAGTTGATTTTGTTTTGATTTTAAAACTCAATGTTTTGGTTAAGTTAGTGTTTAACGTCAGTTAAACAAATTTTTTAGTTGACCTTTTTGTTCTTAATTTGGCATAGTCACATAAAGTTAATATATTTTTTGGCTCAGTATATAGTTCGTATTTATTTTGGCAAAAACGCACAAGTTCGATATTAAAATGACCGTTTTTCCGAACTTATACTAAGTAAAATGTTTGGTTACACAAACCGAAATAACAGAATCTAAAGTCAAAATTTTCTCATTTACCAAAAGAAAATCCAATTGCCATCTCACGTGCTTCTACAACTATTGGCAATGCTAATATAACTACCCTTCCAAATAGACTACATCAAGTGTAACTATGATTGTAAATTCACTAAGAACAACCTAAAAAATGTGTGGCGTTTACCGTTCCACGAGATTCAAATGGTTTTAATGTTATAGACGCTCGAAGCTCGAAAGATTATGCGCAAGGATTTTAAAGGCAGAACTTTAAGCACTACTTATGGTATGGATACAAGGTTATCGAAAGATAATTTTTGAAGAAGATAATAAAGCAGCTTTTAACCTTCTAAATGACATCACAACGGCTTTCACATTTCAGAATTGGATCCGAGGCTATAGTATGGAAGAACAAGTTTAAATTGTATAACTTCAGATGGCATGGTACCAAAACAATGCAACAAATCAGAGCGGCCGATACATTAGCTAATTAAAGAAGTTTTTCAATATACTTCCTCTTTTGTATTTTATTTTTATGCTTCATATTCTGTCGTACAAATCCTCCATGAGGGTCACAGTATGTCTTACTCTTCTATCTAATATCAATGAAAGTAGATGTTAAAAGAAAAAAAAAACAGAATCTACATACATAAAATCCAAAGAACAAGAAGTATCGCTGCAAACCAAAGAATATGCCTTACTATTTAGACTACACGAAATGTAGAAAATAAAAAATAGTGGAAATTAAATGGATTTTCAAACCCAAAATATTTCGAGTAACCTGGAGAAAGCGATTCAAACCTATAAATCTGATAGCATCTTCAAAAATAAACGAACATATGAAAGAGTAGTAAATTTTCCCTCAAAAATTAAAAAAATTTATGCAATATAATCCACAATTATTGTTGTTAAGTTTGTAAAATTATGATAAATAATATATTAAATCGAAACTTTAACGATGAAAAATACAAACCTATTTTTATATTTAGAAATTCTAATGTATGTATGTGATTGTAAAATATCTTTTAAAATACGTATTAATTTTTTTTATTGTGGATTTTATTTGATTTCGTAAATTTGCTTTGTATTTTTTTTTTGCAAGTTAAGAGTAAACTTACAATAATATCATTTGGTAGTTTTTTTTAATATTTTGTCTTAATTTGTCAATTTGTGAAAGTGTACGGAAACAAAATCAGTATATAGTAATAGATTTAAAACCCTAAATATTTTCCCGGCTTTTTATACTCTCATCCATTGGAATCGCTTGGTCAATGGTGATGAGGTTGATTTCGAACAACATATTACTTTACAGACAGAGCTTTTGTCTCAGGTGTAATTCTACGCTTGCTCTCTCTAATCACGAGCCCATCACCCAGAAAACTCGAAACGTTCTCGAGACGACGACGAGCACTGCTATCTTTCAATGTAATACTCAGATTTCGAAGCTCGCGAGAAATGGGAATCTCCAAGAAGCTGAATCTATTTTCAGTCAGATGTCGCATAGAAGTATAGTCTCTTGGAATGCGATGATTTCAGCATACGCGGAGAATGGTAAGATGAGTAAAGCATGGCAAGTGTTCGATGAAATGCCTGTGAGGGCAACAACTTCTTATAATGCTATGATTACGGCTATGATTAAAAACAAGTGTGATTTGGGTAAAGCTTATGAATTGTTTTTTAGTATACCGGAGAAGAATGCGGTGTCTTATGCGGCGATGATTACTGGTTTCGTTCGGGCAGGGATGTTTGACGAGGCGGAATGTTTGTATGCTGAGATACCTGTGAAGTTTCGTGATCCTGTTGCTTCAAACGTTTTGTTAAGTGGGTATTTGAGAGCAGGGAAATGGAACGAGGCTGTTCGTGTTTTTCAGGGTATGGCAGTGAGAGAAGTGGTATCATATAGCTCTATGATTGATGGATATTGCAAAATGGGGAGAATTGTTGATGCTAGGAGTCTTTTTGATAGAATGCCTGAGAGAAATGTGATTACTTGGACTGCTATGATTGATGGGTATTTTAAAGCTGGGTATTTTGAAGATGGGTTTGATCTGTTTCTAAGAATGAGACGTGAGGGGGATGTCAGGGTTAATTCTAACACTTTGGCTGTCATGTTTAAAGCTTGTCGTGATTTTTTCAGATACCGAGAGGGAAGTCAGATTCATGGGTTAGTTTCACGCATGCCGCTCGAGTTTGATCTGTTTCTAGGGAATTCATTAATTTCAATGTACTCTAAGCTTGGTTATATGGGAGAGGCCAAAGCAGTGTTTGGCGTAATGAAAAATAAAGACACTGTTTCTTGGAATTCCTTGATCGCAGGTCTTGTTCAGAGCAAAAAATTTTCTGAAGCTTATGAACTTTTCGAGAAGATGCCGGATAAAGACTTGGTATCCTGGACAGATATGATCAAGGGATTTTCTGGAAAAGGAGAAATCTCTAAATGTGTAGAGTTGTTTAGAGTGATGCCCGAGAAGGATGATGTAACATGGACTGCTATGATATCTGCTTTTGTGAGCAATGGATATTATGAGGAGGCGCTTTGCTGGTTTCATAAGATGCTCCAGAAAGAGGTTTGTCCAAATTCCTACACTTTCAGTAGCGTCCTCAGCGCAACTGCTAGTTTGGCAGATTTATATGTAGGACTACAGATCCACGGTAGAGTTGTGAAGATGAACATGGCGAATGACTTGTCAGTTCAGAATTCATTGGTATCCATGTATTGCAAATGCGGGAACACAAATGATGCTTACAAGATCTTCTTATGCATCAATGAGCCCAATATTGTTTCTTATAACACGATGGTCAGCGGGTTTTCCTATAACGGTTTCGGGAAGGAAGCTCTTAAATTGTTTTCCATATTAGAAAGTACAGGAAAAGAGCCAAATGGTGTTACCTTTCTTGCTCTATTATCAGCCTGTGTACATGTTGGATACGTAGACTTCGGATGGAAATACTTCAAATCAATGAAATTCTCGTATGGTATAGAACCAGGACCTGATCATTATGCATGCATGGTTGATCTCCTTGGCAGAACTGGATTACTTGATGAAGCATATACCTTGATCTCTTCAATGCCTTGTGAGCCTCATTCGGGGGTTTGGGGCAGCTTGCTTGCTGCAAGCAAAACTTATTTACGTGTTGATCTAGCTGAGCTTGCTGCTAAGAAACTAATCGAACTCGAGCCTGATAGCGCAACACCTTATGTGGTATTGTCCCAGCTATATTCAATTGTTGGGAAAAACAGAGATTGTGATCGGATAAGGAACATCAAGAAATCGAAAAGAATAAAGAAGGATCCCGGGTCTAGCTGGATCATCTTAAAGGGTCAAGTACATAATTTTCTTGCAGGAGATGAATCTCATCTGAATCTGGAAGTGATAGCTTTCACACTGAAGATGATTGGAAAGGAAATGGAATTGATTTGTGTCAGCCATGGAAGCAGTGTTCAGGGAAGCAACATGCAAGCACGTAGTTTTCACTTGATCAACAGAGAGCAAGAAGCTCACTAGTCACTTGGTCACCTTGTAAAACCGAATGCCTCTCAAGTTTATCCTCCTAGCACTAAAAAAGATGAACTGTGAGCCCCTGAATCCTCTTATGAATCAGTTTTATGTTTTCGATTTAAATTTGGCATATTTCACACATATGCATCTAACTAATGGATGGGGTTTTCTATAATATATTCTTGACAGGAAAGTGGTGCAGAGGAACCCATCCCTTGAACCAAGCTCTGTTATTGAGGTATGAGTTTTCTTCTTGGAGTTTACCAATTGTTTATTTTTATTTTTTGTTCTGGATAACTGTTTGTTAATTACTTGCCCAAATTCCCAATCCTAGTCAAAACAGAAAAATGACTATAAATACGGTTGTATTGGTAAAGAAAAAAGAACGTGAAGTTTATATGATTCAGGTTCCATATTGCATAGACAGAGAGAGATGATAAAAACTTATGTTAATATTCTGCGTATTCATTCTTTTGATTGGTATAAACTTATTATGTGCTTGTTTAGGGAAGAAGGAGACTGTCACTAACGGGCCTGGTGAAAACCCAACAACCAGAGAAGCAGAGCTGTAGTAACAAGCAATGGCGGTGGCGGTGGCGGCGGCGGTAGATTTTTTTATTTTCTTTTGGTCATAGGATTTATATATATTTCCTTTATTTCTGGCGGCTTTCTAATTTTTATTGGATTTTTTTTTTTTTCTCATTCGATTCTGTTAAACAGAATATTATGTGAATAGTTTTGTATATCTAGTACAAAAGTAAAGATAATGTTGAAACTAACAATCCGGAGCAAAAGACAAAAGAAACATATGATTCAATCATTTAATAATCGCTATTACTGTATTCAATTTTTCTAACTATGAATAAATTACAATGACTATAACTTGAAAAATTAATTTAGCTTTCGAAAAAATACGCGACATGTGGTAGTTTGTATTAGTTTAGGAGCGTATCGCAAGCCGAAGGGACGACTCCACCTAGTGCACAACGAAAATTATTTTTCAAATAATGGTTTCGGCAGCAAGGAAGCTCTAAAATTGTTTTCCATGTTGGTAAGTATGGCAAAAGAGCCAAATGGTGTTACCTTTCTTGCTATGTCATCATCTTGTGTACGTACGTAGACTTACAAAGAAAAATCAAAGGAAGAGGTGGTCATGGATATGATTTTACGAATACTCATAACTCTGGGATTAATAAAGATATCATGTTTTCATATAAAAATGGCTCCAAATTAATACATTTTTATATTAGTATATTTAATTATTTTCAAACTGGAAAAAGTATGTAACGTGAAAGTAAGTAATAAGAATCTTTCATGTAACTCTTAAATTATTTTCAAGATGGAGTTAATAATATAAAGACTATATCTGCAACTTCGGATGTCCATCATATCATGTTCTTCACAACTTCTTAGTTCTTAATTACAAATACTAAAAAGGCAAACAGATTTTTAAAAAACATATTTATACTAATTGGCAGCTAATACGATTATGTCAAAACAGGCAATATAAGCAATCAAACCAAAGCATTTTACAAGCAAAAAAGGCTTATAACACGTCTCACCTATGTTTGTTAGAAAAACTTTACAGCAAAATCGAGTTTGGTTAATGCTTAACCGGGAGAAATTTCAGCACAACAGAATAGATACATGGTTGATTTGAAATACAAAAGAAAACACCAAAAAATAAGTCAATGGTCAATGAGATGAAGTTCGAATATAAGTTTCCAAGAGGTCATATTTTATTAACACAAGTAGTCATCATCCATATATGTGTTCTAGATCTTGTCCCTTCTAAAATTCATATCATAAACAAAATCTAGTTTTAAGAGAAAGATCAATCGATGGCGGTGATCATACTTACCGGAGCTGCAGCGTTAATCTTTATAATCATAATCTTAATCATATGGTTCACCGAGTCTTCTGAAAATGAAGGTAAAGCTCGATGCAGCATCGGCAAGTTAAAGCGGCCCATGTGGCGGTTGGACTGATCTTAACCAAGAAATTGCTTTTTTTAAAGGACATTGCAATGTTGAAATGTATATAGTGTTGATTGTTTATTTTGATACGAAAATATTAGATTTGTGTTTAGGATGATGTTATTATTTCTACTGTTCGGCATGACTAATTTTCTTCGTTGTTATGATTATATTTATGGTTTATATATGTATGCGTCAATCTATATGTTTGCTTATTTGTACTCCTTATATGTTTAAATTGAATGTTTTATAAAAGACTATACAGCAATGATGTTAGCTTCATGTTATGTCCAGCGGCTGCGTCTCTCCCTACTGTCTCCAACGCCAACCAACATGGCCACGGTGGAGGAGGATATGGAGGTGGTGGCACTGGTGGTGGTGGCTATGGCGGAGGAGGATATGGTGGTGGTGGCCGCGGCGACTGAGTTAGTAAGTTACCTCACTTTATTATTTACAAATTATTAGTTTCCAAAGTTAGGTATCAGCTAGTATGTTTGCCTACGATAAAAATTTAGGTATTTTTAAAGAGAAAATTAAGTATAATACTACAAACAAAAAAATATTTCATAAACTACCACTTTTCATCTCTCACGAATTCACAAAATAAAGTTTTCTTTTCTCTCACGATATCATCTTTTTTCTCTCTCCTTTAACTCAGATCAACCACATGACTCCATCTCCTATTTGTTTCATACCTCCTCCCAACACTATTCTCTCTTCTAAACCCAAAAGATCCAATATTTGTCGCCGCCCAAACCATTGTTTTGAACCCTTTTTGTCTATACTAACAACATAAATAAGAACTCCTAGATGTATATTGTCCATGCATATATGAGACCACCATATTAGATGAATAAATAATAATATACAAAAGGGAAATAGTCACGTCTTTTCTATCTCGTCTACTACTTATCTTTCTTCTTTTTAAGCCAGGAGCATTTTGTCCGTTTACCAACAAAGAAGTAGTATATTTAGAAAGAAGTTAGATAAAGTGGTAGATGAAAAAAAATTTTCAAAAGAAGTTGTAGTTTCAACTAAAATCCCTTTCCTAAAAGTGTACAAATTTTTTAATATTTTATTGCAATATATATATATATATTATGTTGAATATGTATATATAAAAAGTGAAGAATATATTATGTTGAATAAAAAATTAAACTGTTGTCAAAAAAAAATTAAACTATTTTTACAAAACTCTTTACATTTTTTATAATCTGTTTATTTATTTTTTTGTCAACCACACATTCATTAAAAATTCACACCTTGATTGGTTGCTCAATTTGGTGGATTAGTGATAATATGTTTATATAAAGCTTGGTTTTCAAAGTTGCTAACTCACATGATCGCGATATATATCAAGTTTATCAATAAGATTTGATCGCGATATATATCAAGTTTATCAATAAGATTTGATCGCGATATATATCAAGTTTATCAATAAGATTTCGACACATGTAAAAAAATTTGAACTAATTAGATTTAGACATTATATTAATATAAATATGGAAAATTTTAAAATTCAAACTTTATGTTTTAATATTATTTGTAATTTATTTAGCGTAAGCAAGTAATTTTACACAAAATTGTGGTATTACTAGAAAAGTATGCTAGTAATGGTATTTTGGAAAATAAAATTAAAAATGTGGTATTTTAGGATATTTTCTATAAAAAAACGTCAGTAAATTATGCAATCAATTACTTTAGGAAATATAACAAAAACTTGAAAAAGATAATGACCTTATAGGAATGAAGTTTTAATTACTCTATGAGAATATATTAGTTTTTTTTTTCTTATATTTTATTTTATAATTTTAACGCATATAGTATTTTTTTATTCACAAGTGAACACGAAAATAGTTGAAAAAAAGAAACTTATAAGAATTAATTTTCGATTACTTGAAGAGAATATTTGTATTTCTATATTCATGTTTTATTTAACTCATTTAAAAGTAGTTTGATATGAGATAAAAAAACTTACTGATGAGATTACGGCGTATAGAAAATATATATTGTAAAACAATGTTGATTTTCCAATACGTTTAATGGATTTTCTTTTTAATTAGTTATGTTTTATTATTTTTTTGTTACTTTTTAATACTAACTAAGATATAGATTTGATATGATGCACAAATTTTTTTTTTGATATAAAAGTTTTAGTTCGCATAGAATTATTTGATTTTTTAATGATGGAATAGACTATTACTTTGTGTTGCAAAATAAAATGTGTATTCAAATTTGGTTTTAAAAGGGTGCTCCAAAACAATAATTCATTCTTTTTTAAAGATCACTAAATAAGCCTCACGTAAATACACGAGTTTAATTAACAAATATATATTATTATTGATAAAAAACTATATAGTTAAAATTAATAAAATAAAAGATAGGGAAAACTATACTAATATTCTCATAAACTGATTGAAAATTTATTCTTATAAGCACATTACTTTTTCATTTTTTTTTCACTTGTGAATAAAAAACACTAGATTACAATGATAACCACAATTTTATCCAAGTAAATTATTATTAAAATAACATGTATAGTTATTTTGAACTTCAACATTTATGGTTTGTTGGTTGATATACATGCTACAAAGATTTTGATTTATGTCAAAATCTAAATGACCAATGAACATCAATTAGCATATGTAAAAACTTATTTTTCTATTTGTTGTTAATTTTCTCTTTTGGTTAAGGAAAAAAAAAATTTAAATTATTTTGCATGTATACATGTAAATTAGTAGTATATGTAATTGTGTTTTTTAAAAATAAAAAAATTTCCTGTAAATTCTTTTTGGGGTCAACATATAATCACCCGAACTGATACAATTAAGCTTTAAAGTTTTAAAAAATAAAATTACACTCTAGATCATCTTAATAACTAACTTTGAAAACCGAAGATATTTAATTGTTTTCTCTGGTTTAATGTGTGATAATATCATAGTTGTTGACGAAAAAAACTTACTAGGACTTTTGCCCTTATCCAGTGGCGGATGTAGTGTATTAAGAGGGATGTCAATTGACACCCATAAAATATTTATAACTAGTGTAATATTGACCGACCCCTTCCAAATATATAAATAGACCCCTTCAAATTTCAATTTAAGTGTAGACTAATAGATATTTAAATACCAGAATATGTTAATCCAGTAAAACTCATCACAAATTAATATATAAACGAATATTAAAATAAAAAATTTTCTTATTTTTAAGTTCTTACTAGTTTGTTTATATTGAAAAACATATATTTAATATTTTAACAAACAAAATAGTGATAAAATGACTACAATATATGAGTAAGCAACTAAGCATATAGTATATTTTTAAGGTGTATCGTTGTTAAAAGTTTTGCAAATTTTTATATAAACAAATTTATTTTGACCCCTATAAATATTTATTTTTGGCTCCGCGACTGCCCTTATCCTAATCCAAATAAAAAGAAAAAAGATGATAAATGACTGTAATTACAGTTTTACTGGTTAAGGAACAAAACGTGAACTATTGAAGTGATCCGATTCTTCGTTTTGTATTGCAGAAAGAGAAAGAGAAAGAGAAAGAGAGAGAGAGATCATGGATACTTATTTTATTGTCTTCATAGCCTGCTTTGGTGGTTACAGTACTGTTTTGACTGTTTTAATTGTGCTGATTAGTTGTTTGGGGAAGAAGGAGACAATCACTATGTTGGTCGATAATTGAGTTTTTCAAATAATGTTTAAGTTTGTTAATTTTATGTATTAAGAGTCATGACTTATCATAGAGAACAGAATATATGTGCTGATGCTTTAGCAAAGCGAAGTATAGTTTGTAATGAGCCTTGGCTCCTTTATCACTCATGTCCTTCATTCTTACGACCTCTTGTAATCAATGATATTGATCACGTTTAATAACGAAGTTATCAGTTGGAAAAAAAAAAAAAGTCATGACTTATCCAAAGGTAGTTTTATGTCAAGAGTCATAAGAATTGGAATATACAGATTTTCAATTACTAAAGTTGTGTGTTACGTTCATATAAAGGCTTGATTGGTAAATCTTATACTAGAGATGTAGCAGGACATATCATAAACATGAAGGTAGTAGAGTTGTGAGCTATTTTATATTAATATGATATATGTGATTGGTATAACTTTAAGCATTTAGACATAAATTTACAAGATTAGACATGTTTATACACATGATTTTTATTGTTGTATTAAATTAACGAAGGTAAAACTGTGAATTTACAATTTTTAAAACTTTATGCTTAGGAAAACCTTTTTTTTAAAGCATTGGGCTATCAACTCTTTATGCTCTCTTTTATGCTCATCTAATTAAACATGATTGACTTTTAAAAAACATTATGCCCACTTATATGCTCTACTAATCAAGCCCTAAGAATTGTATTGTTAGTCTATGAAATTAAAGATGTAATGGTGGTGGCTTCGCCTTCATGTTATATCCACTGGCTGCGCCTCTCCCTACTATCAGGCCTATTGTCCCCGCCTCCGGCCATTACGGCCACAATCACGGTGGCGGTTGGCATCACGGAAGCCATCGTGGTGGTGGCTGCGGTGGAGGTGGGCATCATGGCGATGGTGGAGGAGGATGTGGTGGTGGTGGCGGCGACTGAGGAAGTTAGTTTACCCATGCTGCTATAATTTGGATAGATATTTTGTTTCTTCTTGATTTTTCTTTAATTTGGGAAATCGACTTCATTAGAGAAACATAGCTATACTGATTCATCTTTTATACATTAGAAATCAAATTTGTATTTGCATGGATACCTTGGAGATTGATTTCTCCCACCATCACTACAAGAAAACATAGCGTTTTCCGACCACCATTTCCGACCAAGTTCCGAGAAATTTCTGACTAATTTCCGACCAGGGAGACAGTGGTCGGAAACTAGTCGGAAAAAGTTTGAAAATTTCCGACCACCGAAGATTCCTCGGAAAATCGTCGGAAATCTTGGTTGGAAAAAAAAAAAATTCCGACCACCGAAAATTTTCCGAGGAATGTTAAGTTTTTTTTATATATTTTTTATTTATTTACTTTTATGGTTTTGTTTTTTGGTTTGTTTTTTTAATTTAATAAAAAGATTTTAAATGATTTTGTTTTTTATGGTTTTTAAAATGAGTTATATTTATAAATAAAAAATACACATTTTCCTACTAATTTCCGACCACCCTATAAGTTTTTTGGTTTTTTTTTTATAGAAATAACAATTTTTACAAACTAAAAAAAACAAAAAAAAAACCATGTATGAATGAAGATTGGTTTAATTCTTACTTAAAGTAACAACTTATGATTTTGCATCATTGAGATTTTGCAATATCCAACATTGGTCAATTGTGAGTAATTTTTTTTTTTTTTAAGAAAATTTTTTTTTTTACAAACTTTCATAAATAAATTCAAAAAACCCATGCATGAATGAAGATTGGTTCAATTGTATAGAAATATGCATGATCCCACATTGGTCAATTGTGAGTTTTTATGGTTTTTTTTTTTTTTTAAACCATGCATGAATGAAGATTGGTTCAATTTGATAGAATTATCTTATTTAAATTAACAACCAATGATTTTGCATAATTGAGATATGCAAGATCTAACATTGGTCAATTCTTATTCAATGATTTCTTATCATCTTACAAAAATTTCCTATTTAAATACACATATTGCAAAATGATAAACATGTCTCTCACCCACAATTCATAAAATCAAACAAAGAAAAATAGAAATCATCAATTTTAAAAGAGGTATAGTTTTAGTATTCTATATTTTAAGTATGAAAATCTATTAGTTTTTATTCAATTTTTTCAATTTTTAAATTTTCATCTATTTTTTTAGAAATTTTTATTCCAGTTTTTTAAATTTTTATTTGAGCCATTTTTTTTCCTACTAATTTCCGACCACCGTGGTCGGAAATATTGTCGGAAACTCCACGGTGGTCGGAAATCTCGTCGGAAAACTTTTCCGACCACAAATCCGACTACTACCTATTTCCAAGGAATTTCCGACCACCGTGGTCGGAAATTCCTTGGAATTTTTTTTTTTTTTTCCGACCGATTTCCGACTTACCACGGTGGTCGGAAATATTTTCTATATAAACCTCCGGCCATCACTCTCAAAACTCGCTCATCTCTAAAATTTCTCTTTATCTCTCTAAAATCTCTCTTAATAACTCTTTATAAAATCTCCTAAAAACTTACAAATTTACTAAAAAAAGTTAAGTTATATTTTTTGTACTTAATATATATAATTTCTATTTTCATTTAAATTTTAAAAATTTATTAACATTTATATTTTTCCAGGTCATGGCGCAACCATGAGGATGGCTAGCTTACGAAGATTGGTGTGCACAAATGGGGTATCAACCGACCATGGGAAGCTCCGGTTCTGAGACGCAAGGAGCTACCTCTCAACCATTTGGCATCTTGCCACCTGGAGATACAGTGGTTCCTGATAGTATTCCGGTGGCGGAAGGAACGGATCAGCCGGAACCCAATGAAGAAACAATGACGTTAGAACAGTTGCTCCAATCTCCGGGCCGATCAAAATTGAAGAAGCTCGATCCATCAAGAATGGACGGGACCGTATGGTAATTTTAAAAATTTATAATCATATATTATATTATTAAATATTTTTGTAGTTAACTAATTTATGTTTATTATGTCATTAGGTACCAATTTAACTCGGATATCACAAAATCCGTTAAAAAGATCATGGAGAGTGATTATCCTCAACCGTTTCCAAATTACACATCGGTTTCCGGAGAATTCAAGGAACGTTGGTTTAAAGCATTTGTGGTTAGTAGTATTTTTTTTAAATTGTTTTCAATTTCTGTTTTAAAAGTATTTTTATTTAACGATAGTTGTTTATTTCAGCAAAAATTTTATTGGGAATACGAATTAACAACGGATATCCGAGAAAAATTTGAGAACCTTTGTTCAAAGCGGTTGAAGGATAATGTTTATGAGTGGAAAAAAAAGTGGGGAAAAGGGAAGGACAAGCCGTCATGGATGCGCCAAGCTGTTTGGACTGGCTTGATAGCCTATTGGGAAAATGAGGCGCATAAAGAACGTAGCAAAACCAACTCCGAAAACCGTAAAAGCGATCGTGGC
This sequence comes from Crucihimalaya himalaica, assembly GCA_004349715.1. Classification (NCBI taxonomy): domain Eukaryota; kingdom Viridiplantae; phylum Streptophyta; class Magnoliopsida; order Brassicales; family Brassicaceae; genus Crucihimalaya; species Crucihimalaya himalaica. The sequence goes on along the minus strand of SMJT01000057.1, from coordinate 736,482 downwards.
GGCTATGGGATGGCTAAACATACGTGTGGCGCGATGTCTTACGCGCGGAAACACGAAAATATGGTAAATCTTTAATGTTTTATATATTTTTTTTCTTTATTTTTTAATATATTAATACTTAATATATTTTTCTGTTAAGCGTGATCCTGAGACGGGAGAACTTCCAGATATGGTGACATTCATGGAAGAATCGCATAGACGAAAACCTGATGGGGTTTTTGTCGATAAGAAGGCTGAATTTATATCCCAAAAATGTCGGGAGTTGGAGGAAGAGCGTGTAACTCAACTGACTCAGGAACAAGACATTCCCGAGGATTATACACTTTTCCAAGCGGAAAGAAATGACATATTCTGCATTGTAAGTGCAATTACCTTAAAAATTTTAGATAATTAATTTATTTTTATTGATAAACATATTTACATCTTTTTTGTAGCAAGTGGAACCTAAGAAAGAAAAACGATTTGGAGTGGGGTCAATCCCGTTTGACGAGAAAGTGGGACAAAACTCAGGAATGCATTCAATAGAGGTTGAATTGCGAGAAACTCAAACTCTATATAAAGAAACGCAAGAGACCCTTAGAGAAACGCAAGAAGAGCTTGCGGATATAAGAAACGAGACTTCTTTTAGGAGTCAGATGATGGCTCGACTCCATCCCGAAGTCGTCCCCCCGCGCCGCAGAAACAATGATCAAAATCCGAATACAAATGATTTCTTTGATTTGTAATTTTTATTTAAAAAAAAAAACAATTTATGTAATATTTAGTTTTATTTTTGTAATTTTTAGTATTTCATTTTTAATTTTTAGTTTTATTAAAATATATATTTCTATTTTTTTTTTAAAAAAAAATTAATGTGGTCGGAAATTTCCGACTAAATTTCCGACCACCGTCTTTTTTTTTTATTAATAAATATAATGTGGTCGGAAAATTCCGACCACCGCCATTTTTTTTTTTAAAAATAAGTTTCCGGCGAGTTTCCGACGACCTTTTCTGACGATTTTCCGGCGAATGTTTCTGGTCGGAAACTAGTCAGAAAATTGTCGGAAATTTTCCGACGATATTCCGATGACATTTCCGACCAACTTTCCGACTACGGCTTTGGTTGGAAATTTCCGACTACTGTTCCGACCAGAACCATTTTCCGACCAAGCTTTTCCGACTACTCCGTGTTGGTCGGAATCTCGCCGAAAAAGCCGATTTCCGACCAATTTCCGACTAATTCGGTGGTCGGAAATGGCTATGTATTCTTGTAGTGCATCGTCTATATATTTCACTGTATATTAATACTATTTTGATTTTCTTTTGACTTTAGATTTCCATTGTTTTTTTTTTTTTTAATTTTCAAAAAAAACTATTCTGACTTTTTTTTTTTTTTTTAATCTGAAGGATAATGCCTCCCACCTATATTGTTGATATATTTGCATTGTCTTGCTATCTGGAAAAGCTAAGAAAAATTAGTGTAGACTGACTTTAGATCAAAACCATTATTCCTTCAAGCAATTAAAAATATGTTCTTCATCAAATCCACAAAGTTAGTTATGTATAACGATTTCCAGTTAGATGATTGTTCTATAGTTTCAGTAGATTTTTTTTTTTTTTGGTTATAAGAATTATATTTATTTCCTTTTTTTCTGTCGGCCTTCTAATTTTTAGAGAAATACCCTCAATTAGCATCAAAACTAGTTTATCTTCCTTACTACCACACACTCCTAATTTCCACTAATAACATTCATTAATGAATAGAAAGACCAATTTACCCTTTAGTTATAAACACCAAAATTAGATCTTGTTACATCTTCTTCATCATCGTTGTCGTCTCAATCGTCATCATCTCTGACATCGTCATCGTCTCCATCGTCTCTGCTCCGACGTCATTTTCGGCGACTCCGTATAGTTCCGACCTCGCCTCAGCCATGCTCTGATTTTGTCTCCTAATCGTTCTGATCTCAGATCCATTTCACTCCGATCTCGTCTTCGTCTCGCTCCGGTTTCGTCTCTATCTCGCTCTGATTCAGTTCTTCATCTCGTTCCAGTCATATTCTTTCAATCTGTAAAGCTTCAGTGCTCAGATGTTCTCGATTGTTCTACTTGTTGTGAGCCGCTCAATAGACCAATCTATATCATGTTTCACTTCTTCTCCTTCTTCTTTGATTGTAAATTTTCATATATGTATCATCTGTTCCTGGATTGTGGAACCGATGAGAATAAGGACAAATTACTCATTAGTTTACTAAGACCATATTCACTACGTCCAAGAGAATAGATGGTCCCTTATGATAACTCAATTTGGTAGTAGTAGTGTGATGTCGTTAATCATGGTCATAACAAGACATCGATTATTAGTACTGATCTTTTCATCAATTATGCAATTGATTTTTCTGTTGATTGAAAGCTATAGTAGTCGTGTAATTGAGGTCGTTTTCTTAATTATAGAACTTTGTCATAACTTTTATTTAATAAATGATAATGATAAGCTGTATTGAGTGGTTTCTCATAGGTTGCAAGATACTTCAATGTACTTCAAGAGGTTGTGAAGTATTGGTTTCTGGGGCAGCTTGTGTCAATCGTTGTGACGACTGTGATTCTATCCTTCTCTATTGTTGTAACAGGGAAACCCAATTCATTTGCTACTTTATATGCTATCTTAAGTGGGATTGATGATGCGTTCTACCAAGGAGTCTCCCAAGGTTACAGCCTCGTTCTTGCTCTTGATGTCTTACTAGTTCAGGTGAACAAATGATGGAAATCATGACATTCATGGCTTACATGTGATTGTTAACAATGAGAAAGATTGTAACAAGACCTTAGGAGTAGACGAGTAGTTCACAAGCTATGGTTTTAAGTTACTATGAAAGAGTACATTTATAATCCCAATTCAACGGGTGGGTTCTGCAAACTAGTTGTAGCTTAAGATGATGTACGATTTTTGGGTTCAAATCCTAAAACACATATATAGGAAGGCATTCCTAAACATTATGAAACCCTTTCTGAATTCAAAGTATGTATTTTTAAATTCAAAGATATATATAGGGAGACCTTCCTAAAATTCAAAAACGTATTCCTAAACATTATAAAACCCTTCCTAAATTCAAAGATATTTCTTCCTAAAATTTATGAATCATTTCCTAAATATTCAACAATGCTTCCTAAATTTTTCAACAAGCCTTATTCTCAAAACAGTTTTGGTGCATTTAAAGACACATACACTTGCTAAGTTGGGAACTCATGAGCCAATTTACAAGCAAAAGTGCCTAAAGTAACAAGACCCAAGAAAATGATCAAAAGGTATGATAAGCTATAAATGTTTCCAAACCATACAACTAAACCGCAAGTTTGAACAAACGAGAAACAAAACTAAAAAGACATGAGCTGAATTGCATGTTATAAAGACACCCTCCAAGGCAATGACGTAACTAATAATGTAATGCAAGACTTACCTACTCACCAAAGACATTCTCTCAATCTCTGATCATTGAGAAAATCATTAAACTAGTTAGACTTCAAAAATGCCGTTTTATGTGAAATAGCAAAAATTTGAAAATAAAGATCTGATCCATTTGATTCATTTGAGACAGCTAATGAGCTAAACAAACACCATTAGGGAAAATAAATTGAAGAAACTATCAGACGATGATAAAATAAGCTTAATCTCCAGCTAAAAATTCCATTATTAAGTCAACCGCATGAGAGAATTAAGTTAACAAAAGGGTTTATATGTCGAGCAAATGCAGCATTACAGCATTTAGGAGAATGGAATAAGGAAACTTCACGACTCCATTGGTCACCATGAATCCTCTTTATGCAGGTAAGCAATGCATGAAATAGGCTTTTGGTTCAGCTACCTTCATAAGAGCCTCATCCACCTAGACTTGAACAAGCGATATTAGTATGAATCAGTGTGCTTTGACATAGATAATCTTGGATGTGAAGATTTCATGCACTAATCTTGCGTTTGTTTCAGTTTCCTTCATGTTTTAAGTGTGATGGATGTATAAATGTAACTTACATCTACAACAGCAGGCAAAATGGTTAACTTACATCATAATATCAGTTTTAGGAAAGTCTTCCTAACATTTACGAATCCTTTCCTAGATTTTCAACAATGCTTCCTTAATTTTTCAACAAGGCTAACTCTCAAAACAGTTTTGGTACATATAAAGATACAAATACATGAATAGCTGGGAACTCATGAGCCAATGAACAAGCAAAAGTGCCTAAAGTAGCAAGACCCAAGAAAATGAAAAGGTATGATTAGCTAGAAATGTTTCCAAACCATACAAATAAACCGCAAGTTTGAACAAAAGAGAAACAAAACTGAAAAGGCTAAGAAGACATTAACAATCCCTTTGGAATAATTAGCCATTAAACAAGATTGATGATCTCTTTGCTTGCCACTAACAAACATATGAAGAGATTTAGGAATGACTTTACGGTTTCATAATTTTTTATATAAGATTGAAGAAATTAAGTACAACCAAACTTGAAACAATTTCACAAGGTATCTCGCAAGACTCACCCCAGTTTTTCTCACTCCCAATAATTCCATGTAGGAGAACCGCAATAAATGTATCTGGAACAAACTTGTCCTCCTTCCATCTCCATTTCACTTGGGTGTGTATTATTAACGTTCACAATATATCTAAAACATATAAAATCTCTCACTTATGTTAGCTTCTCTTAGCTTAGTAGCCTGCATTTTCAAGTTCAATATTTTTTTTCTCGTAAAACAAGCTTCACTTAAGATTATACTCTCCAATAAAGAAATATACAACGGAATGGCTCTCAGATTACTTACAAGTGCCCCTTGAACAAGATCATATGCCTATAAAACAATGTCACATAATGAACAATCATCTTAGTCGAGGAATTTACATGACTCACATCAACATTACAACAACCAAATCTCTAAAAATCCGATTTTAACAATCCAAAATAAGCATCGATTTTTTTTTATTTTGTAGTTGAACAAATTAACTAATTAAAACACATACCAAGATAGGAGGCTCTGCAATATACTTTCCCGTTGATTTTCTCTCATCATCTAATGCCATTTGTACAAATGTTCCTCTCGCTTTATGAGTTCCATTTACCAATTCATTTATGAGCGACGATGAAAACTGAAGTGAAGAAGGTGGTGGTGGCGGCGGCCGATGGTGCGTTACGCCCTTAACGGCGGAGAAATCGGATTTGACTCCTAACTCCTAATCTCTCTTCTCCTTTGAGTATTAGTTGTATCGAGGACTATCCTACAATTGGATTCCCGATCTGATCTGTTTCTGCTTAGATCTAGAGCAATCAATGGCGGAGATGGCGAACATGGACCCATAAGGTATGAATGGAGTTCATAAGACTTGGATCGAGAGAAATAGTTTCCCGACTCATTACCATATGATCTCTGAGACTAATCTCCCTGGTGAGCTTTCTCCTTAGTACACCACTATTGAATACACGGTACCGCCTTCTATCGCTGCTGGTGGTGATCAATTCGATCCGAGAACCGGTGATGTTGGTCCGCCATAGGTGCCTCCGCCGATGTTTTGTGTTTGTTCTATGATTGAGGATAGATGAAGCGTGAAGTTAAGAAAGGGCTTTATGGTCATTTTGTTATAAATTTTGTGGTATAGGTGGAAGTTTCTAAACCTTATGCTGTTTGTGGAAGTAAAACATAATTTAGTGGTATTAAGGAGAATTGCCCTAATTTTTATTAGATTTAATTTTTATTTGCTCATTCGATTCCTTTAAACAGAATATTATGTGAATAGTTTTGTATAGCTATACAAAATTAAAGATAATGTTAAACATATATTGTTATTTTGAACCTCAACATTTATAGTTTATTTTGTTAATATCCATGCTAACTGAATTAAAGAGTATTGATTTATGTTAAAATTTAATTGACCAATGAAATGTAAATTAGCATATGTAAATATTCCTCTTTTTAATTTTCCTTTTTTGGTTAAGCAAAAAAATTGAAATTCTTTTACATGTACACATGTAAATTAGTATATGTAATTATGTTTTTCTTAATTGATTTTCCAATTTCATTAAAGAAAATATAGTAATTTTTTTTTATCCGTGTCAACGTCTGATTAATAGAATTGATACATGCTGCGATCATGTAAATAACTAATTTCGAGAAATCAAGCTTTGAAGTTAAAAGATATTTGACATAGTGTCACGATCAAAACATGACTGACTTTGAAAACAGAATAATATTTGTTTTTTCTCTTATCATAGTTCTTGACGGAATTAAAACTTTAACTAGGGTTTTTGACCTTATCCTAATCCAAATACAAATACAAATAGATAATGAATGACCTTTTTTTTTTTTGTGTGCAAAAGATAATGAATGACTATAAATACATTACATGTTAAGAAAAAAACGTGAACTATTGAAGTGATCCGATTCTTGGTTTTGTATTGGAGAGAAAAAGAGAGAGATCATGGAAACTTATTTTATTGTCTTCATAGCCTGCTTTGGTGGTTTCATTATTGTTGTGATCACTGTTTAAATGGTGTTTAGTTGTTTGGGGAAGAAGGATACAGTCACTTATGGTCCTGCGCATAAGCCAAACAACCATAGAAGCAGAGATGTAACAACAAGCCATGATAGTGGTGGCTTAATGTTATATCCAGCGGCTGCGTCTCTCCCTACTGTCTCCGACTCCGGCCATCACGGCCACAATCACGGTGGCGGTGGGCATCAGGGAGGCCATCATGGTGGTGGTGGCTGTGGCGGAGGAGGATGTGGTGGTGGCGGCGGTGACTGAGGAAGTTAGTTTACCCATGCTGATATTATAATATGGATATATATTTTTTCTTCTTATTTTTTTTTTTTGATAGCCTTTTTGATTTTTCTTTAATTTGGGGAAATCGACTTTATTAGAGAAACATACATACTGATTGATCTTTATACATGAGAAATCAAAATTCTATTTCACCATATATTGATAATATTTATCATTTTCTTTTGTTTTTTCCACAGTTTACCACTGTATTTTTTTTTTGTAAATTAAACCCATTCCGACTTATTTTTCTAAATATGAAGGATGATTCCACCTACCTCCATTTATTGATATATTTGCATTGTCTTGCTTTATGGAAAAAGGTAAGAAAAATTAGTGTTGACTGACTCTTAGGTGATGACTGGTTCTCCCGCTACTACCGGCAAACGCAGCGTTTGCGGGTGGTAGCGGTGGTTAGCGATTGAAAACAATCAAGGAATCCGCTTTGAACCGTTCTCAACCGCTCTAAATCGCCAGATTTCAAAAGCTGCTTCCCGCAAGCGTTTGCGGTTGCAGACAGTTGCGGTTGAGTAATAAAAAAATTAAATTTAAAAAAAAAAAATCATAGCTGGAAAAAAAAAAAATCATAGCTGGAAAAAAAAAAAAATTTAAATTATATATTTACCCCTATATATATATATTGTATCAGGTTCTTCTCTATTTTGTTTTCTTTTATTATAATTATGTCTTCTAAGTGAAATTCAAAAAATACTCTTAAGAATATTTATGACCAGTTTGGAATTGATTTGAGTTGGAGTCGAGTCAAAACTCGTTTGTATCCATTGAATAAACTTTATAATATTTATAAAAGCAATATGGAAAATCTACGAATTCAAGCACATTTCTTACAATTTGTCAGATTACTTGATACAATTTTTAGTGATGAACCAAATGCATTTCACTATAAAATTTATTGGTTTTGAATAATTATTAAGTACTTTAATTATGAGCTTTAATTATTAATTGTGTTTAATATTTTTATATTTTATCATAACAATATAATTTTTTTGTGTTTTTATAATTTTTTATAATAATATATTATATTTATCTTTATTATTTTTATCTAACCGCTGATGCACCCGCTGGTTAACCAGTCGTAAACCTCCTGCAAACACAGTCATTTCCAAACGCTAAACCAGTCGTTCAAAACGCTTAGTAACGCTTGAAACCGCAACTGCCCGCTGCGGTTAAACCTGTGAGGCCCTTAAATGGTGGACATTGCAATTCATTTTCGGGTTCGGTTCAGCTTGGTTCTAATAAAAATTTAGCCGAACTTTATTATAGTTAGTTTGGTTCAGGTTGTGTTCAATTTTAATCAATTTTAAGTAGATGTAGCCAAACCACACATTAATCCTTAGCACTGCAGTGAAATGATGACTATGAAACACTTTTAATCGAAACATTTTTTTTAGAAACTGAGTCTCTTTTCTTCATATTTGGCGGCAGAATTCAGTATGTCGCTGGCATATTGACCTTGCACTGCTAAAGGAGCCATACTCCTTCCAATATGTGCCTATCAGGATAGACTTCCCACTAGAAATCGCTGCCTCAGCAACACCTTTGAAGAAACCAGAGATCATATCCTACTAGGTTGTGAATTAAGTGAGATAATATGGTTGACCATAGAGCGTCTGCACGGTATGTCATTCTTTTTTCATACTTGACTTGCATTATCTCATGGTTTTCATCATCTTCATCAGCAACACAATTTCTCCTTCGTAGGATTGCTGCTCAGTCAACCATCTACTTCAAGAGAGAAACAACAGGCTTCACAATAGTATCGTCTCAACTGGAAACTCAATTTCAGATACATTGATAGATTTATCCGTGACACTATTTTGGCAAAAAAAAAAGAGAAATCTTTCAGCAACCTAATGCATATCTGGCTTCCTAAATCGTAATCCTTTGTGCTACATATCTAGGATTCTCCTTGTTATTATTATTATTTTTTTGGCAACGTTCTTGGCTGGTTAAGCAAATTTTGTAATTATTTACAAACTCTTTCATTCATTAATGATGTTTACATGAGTTTCAAAAAAAAAGATTACATGTTTTCATTTGATAATCGATGTTCCAGTCACGCGACATACACTTACACGATTGTGTCCATATTCTTTTACATCTCTCTAACGTTCAATTACTTGCCGTTTTTAGGGTTTCTTTACTCGGATTACTCCTCCCGGCTCTGCTTGACCATGTTAAGATTTATCTCTATTCTTGCTTTATAATACTACTATATATATTTCTTTGATTATATAGTCTTGTTAAATTTAATATTAATCATCATAAATTCTTTTTGTAAGGAATCTTTTTGATGAGAACAGAGCATTGAAACCAACAACAAGCAAAGTTTACACCTCAAACATGAATTTGCAATTTACTCTTAAGTTATTTTTTTCATCGCTTTCCTAGAAACATGCACTGACCGTGAGACCCTCTAGTATCAAACATTTTTTTTCTAATTACTAGGAGGTTTTGTGGGTCTAGGTCCATACACCCTCTCATGCCTTAGATGAGAACATTTAATGAACACCAATTTACTTAGAACCAAGTGCCACTCAAACCAACGACTTCTAAGCTTTGCCTAAAAATATATATTTATCAGTTAAACTATTAACACTTGGTCTAAAGCACTTTTTAATCCCTCGATGAATATATTTCATAATTAGTGTCAAAACATTTTTCTTTTCAAGCTAGCACAATTTTAAACAAAGCACATGCACTTACTCGAAAACACGTTTTTATTTTGAAACATTTGGTAAAATCGAAAGGACAACTAAAAATAAACACACTTAGGCAACACTTTTTAACTCTTGTCAAAATTTAAACGAAGCACTTAGAAATAAACTTACGTCTAAAAAACACACTTAGTAAAAACACTAAATCAAAATACTCATTATGTTTCATTTTACAAGATGTTTTTTGGCTAAAAACACGTATCTTAATTTTTTTTTCTTTATAAGAATATCTTAATATTTAAATCTAAAACAATTCAAACAATCATAAAAATACTGCATAATATAAAGGACTACAAAATAATAAATGCAATTAAATTTAACATATAAACCTACAAAATATCTAATAAAATGAAATAAATAAAGAATCACAAAACATCCTAGAAAATGGAACAGAGAGAGTACATTTTGGAGTGGCAACCTTTTTGTCTAAGCACACTTTTATTGAAGCATACACAGTGAAAGCACCACAGTAAAAATTCTGAAACATTTAGCCGAAACGAAGGTCAATTAAACATAAACGGCAGAACTACTTTAATGCTATAAATTGTGCTAAATATTACCTTTCGCATGTGCGAATTTTTACACCTCAAACATGAAAGGTTTATATTTAAACATTGTCACGTCCAAAACTTTTCTCTATAAATAATTCAGAGAGATGAGGCGGATTCGGGGAGGATGGTTTTTGTACTTAAGTCATTTTCAAACCTTTCTTACTTTTCTATTTTTGTAGTTTTCTCTAGAATATTTTAAACCCCTTTAGAACGTGGTCGAATGTTTTGAAACGTTGTAGAAAGTCTTAGAACGTGATAGAAAGTCCTAGAGAGTCTTAAGTGTGTTTTAGAGTGTGTGAAATAATGTGGAAGGATCTAGAGGATCAATCTTCACGTTAGATCGGATTAATCCTAATCGTCCATCATTAGGGATTTTTTATATAAAGGAGTGGGATCCCTCATTTTGTACTCAACCAAGCAATTCTCTAATATAAGTTCTACTTTCACTATCAAAACGTTTCTTACTTTCACTTAGTTCTAAATTTGAGTTTCGAGAGTTAGGTTTCTTAGCATACACAAAGGGCAAACAGTGCTAAGGCTGTAAAGAGTAGATATGAAAATGATATATTTCTCATTTAATCCCTTGTGTAACCACTATATATGATGAGGACATCGAGGCTGAAGACGAGATTACTAAAGAAGACCTTGAAGATGCATCTGATATTCAAGACATTACCACAATGAGAGAGCCGACAAGAACTAGTTCGGGAACTAAAAGACTAAGAGGATTATTCAACAAGGCAGTTCAAGGCTTCCTAGCTCAAGACTTGAAGAATTCGACCAAGACTCAAGAGGCCCAAGACTTGAAGATGTTTTTCTCAATTCAGCCCGTCTAAGCTTGTCAGAGATCAGCCCATGAAGAGACTATGAAATTCGACCAAGCCTTCTCATTTTCGACCAGCCCACTATAAGGTATGTATTTCATTAAAATATATTGTGTTTGCTCATTTTGCAGGTCCATTAGGAGATAGGTTTATTTTATTTCATAGTTTGTATTAGGTGTTATTTATTTTATGCATTTTTATTTCATTATGTTTTAGAACTATAGGTTAGTATTTGTATTAGGGTTTCGCCCAAGAAGGCATCAGCTGCACGAGCCCCTTTATAAGGTTCTTTAGCAGCCGTGTATCATTTTTTTAGCCATCAATAAAATAACGCAGTTCTTTTCATCGTTCTCTGAGAAAGAGTTCTGAAACCCTAAATCTCTAGCTTTCCTTGTGAGTGATATCAAGGCGACCTATAGATCTGTCTCATCACAAGCAATCACCCTTGTGTGGCGACTCCATCTTCACCATCGACCCACCCTCCCTTCGTTCATACATCCATCCAACTTCGAAGACGGCTTGAGACCTCAGTCCACCTTCTCCGACCTCATCCCCTAGCTCGTTGCATCCTTAGAACATTCATCATCTATTCTCATTCATCCACCTTTCGCATCTTACATCATTTGGTATCAGAGCCTAAGCTCCTATACCAGGCTCGCTCACTCCTTTTCCTTTGCTTGCTTGCTCATTCGTTGTTTGATTTGTTTCCTTTAGTGTTTGTGTTAGGTTTCGTTTTTGTGTTGCATCATTCGTTTTGTTTCTCCTTGTTGCTTAATCGCTCGTTCGTTTATTTCATCATTTTATTGTTCGTTGCTTCTTGTGTTAGGTTTGAGTTCTGTTTTGTGTCTTTGTTTCGTTTGCTCTTGTTGCTTGTTTCTTGTTGATTGCTTGATCTGTTTGAGTATTAGGTTTGTCGTTCCTTGTTGCTTTCGTTTGTCTTGTTGGTCGTTGTTTAGGTTTTTTTTAGTTCTGGTTGATTTCTTTTGTCGCTTTTGTGTCTTTGGTTAGGGTTAGTTTAATTATTTGGTTTAGTTTAATTTTCGGGTTTAATTTAATTAGTTGGTTTAACTAGATTTGTTTGGTTTATATTAAGTAGGTTTGGTTTAAGTTTAATTTCATTTGGGTTAAATTAATTTGCTGGTTTATTTAGTTTTGTGGTTTAGTTTGGTTATCTTTTAATTAGTTATAATTTTTTTCGGTTTATAATTCTTGGCTTATTCATTCTGTTCCCTAGTCCCTTGATCGCTTTTCCGAGTGTTTACAGGAACAGGTTTAACATGGCCAGAGTGGATGCAGACCCCAACAATGCCTTGCTAGAAGCTCTACAAAACATGAAAAACGACTTGGCCGCTCAGATTGGACGAATCGAGCAACGAGTTGGTCACCTAGAGCTCCCCCGAGAGGAAGAGCCAGCCGACGATGAGGACAATGACCACATCCTCGACGCCAGAGCAAGGAGGAGCAACCAACATGCTCAATACCCACGACCAGAAAGGGAAGTTAATCGAGGATTCAAGGACGTGAAACTTACTGTTCCTACTTTTGCAGGAAGAGTTAATCCGCAAGCCTACCTGGACTGGGAGAGACGCATGAAGTACATCTTCGACTACTACGAGTACAATGACCAGAAGAAGATAACCCAAACTTCAGCTCAGATCACAGACCACGCCTTATCCTGGTGGGATCGAGGAACCGAGGACCGAAGGAGAAACCATTTCGAGCAGATCACAACTTGGACACCCATGAAGTTCAACTTCAGGAGGTGATTTGTGCCACCTCACTATCACCGGGAGATGCAGCGACAATTCAGACAACTCTCCCAAAAGACTAAGAGTGTGAAGAAGTGCTCATGGGTCATTTCATTGATGGACTCAATGATCGCATAGCCAGAAAGGTAGAACGCCAACCTTGTCATGATCTTAATGAATTATTGCATGTAGCTGTGCAGGCAGAACAGGGAATCAAGAAGAAGGCTGCAGCAACCAGCCGCTCTAGACCCAGTCAATGGAGCGCCCCTACTCCTAGAAACCAATGGAACGCACCCCAGCCCAGTAGCATTGGCAAAGGCAAAGCTGTGGCAACAAACGCTCAGGAGAAGAGACCAGCCTATGAGGCGCCTAGAAACAACCGTCAGGAATCATGTAAGTCCTCTGTTCCTAATCCTCGAGCTAGAGACATAACTTGTTTCAAGTGTCAGGGAAAAGGACACTATGCAAGGGAGTGCCCCAACCAACGAGTTATGATCCTTACACAAGAGGGAGGGTATGAATCCCAAGACGAGGAGGAGACCATGGAGATTGCTGATTCAGAGGAGGAGATAGCTTACCCGGAGACAGGCGACATGCTAGTTGTCTGCAGGGCTCTAAGTGCCATGAGTGATCCTGACACCCTCCAGAGAGAGAATTTATTCTTTACTCGCTGTTCAGTCCAGAACAAGGTATGTAGTCTAATCATAGATAGAGGTTCTTGTACTAACGCTGCAATTCGAGTTCTTGTTGATAAGCTAGGACTGAAGACAAGCCCCCATCCACGACCATATCGACTAAGATGGTTAGACTCCACCACCGACATCAGAGTCCAGAAGCAAGTTAAAGTGCTTTTCAGAATAGGCAAGTATGAGGATGAGATTCTGTGCAATGTAGTTCCCATGCAAGTAGGACACCTCCTGCTCGGCCGCCCGTGGCACTTTGACAGAGAAGTCGTGCACAATGGTCGCACCAACACCCACTCCTTCACATTTCAGAAACGCAAGTTTCAGCTTGCCCCATTGTCGCCTCAAGAGATACATGATATGCAGTCTAAGTTTGCTGCTGAGGCTAAGGTAAGTAAGACTAACCTCTACATTACTTCTAGTACCATCTATAAAGCTCTAGAACATAAAGAAACAGTGCTACTAATGGTGTTTAAAGATGTCTGTCTTATAGGATCGCAGGAAATAATTATTCCCCCAGAAATCACTTCCATACTTGACAGGTTCAAGGATGTATTTCCTGAAGAGATACCAACTGGATTACCACCCATAAGAGGGATCGAACATCAGATCGATCTAGTTCCCGGAGCGCCATTGCCCAACAGACCAGCCTACAGGGTGAATCCAACAGAGGCCAAAGAATTGGAGAAACAGGTTCATGACTTAATGGAAAAAGGCTACATAAGAGAGAGTCTAAGTCCTTGTGCGTCCCAGTTCTGCTAGTGCCCATGAAGGATGGGACTTGGAGGATGTGTGTGGACTGTCATGCAATCAACAACATCACCATCAAATACCGACACCCCATTCCCAGGTTAGATGACATGCTTGATGAACTATCTGGTTCTAATGTGTTTTTCTAAAAATTGATCTCAGGAGCGGATACCATCAAGTTAGAATGAAGGAAGGAGACGAATGGAAGACAGCCTTCAAGACCAAGCAAGGTCTGTACGAGTGGATGGTCATGCCATTTGGTCTCACCAACGCCCCCAACACTTTCATGCGACTAATGAACCATGTCTTAAGGGCATATATCAGTAAAGTTTGTAGTGGTGTATTTCGATGATATACTTGTTTATAGCAAATCATTCGAAGAACATTTACTACATCTTAAGACTGTTCTGGAAACACTTCAAAAGGAAGGCATGTATGGGAACCTTAAGAAGTGTTCCTTCTGCACTGACGAAGTAGTTTTCCTAGGTTTTGTTGTAAGCTCTCAAGGATTACAGGTGGATTAAGAGAAGATCAAAGCTATACAAGACTGGCCTACACCAACCAGCATAGGCCACGTGAGGAGCTTCCACGGACTAGCAAGCTTCTATAGACGATTTGTTAAAGACTTCAGCACAGTCGCTGCCCCTCTCACAGCCGTGATCAAGAAGGACATTGCCTTAAATGGGGACCAGCCCAGGAAGAGGCTTTCAACAGCCTTAAAACTCTTTTACAAATGCACCTGTTTTAGTTTTGCCTAACTTTGACAAAACTTTTGAGGTTGAATGTGATGCTTCAGGACTAGGTATTGGAGCTGTACTCACTCAAGGAGGACGTCCAATAGCTTACTTCAGCGAGAAACTAAGTGGAGCTAGCCTGAACTACCCAACCTACGACAAGGAGCTGTACGCCTTGGTCAGAACGTTAGAAACGTGGCACCACTATCTATTGTCAAAGGAGTTTGTCATCCATACTGATCATGAGACATTGAAGTTATTTGAGAGGTCAGACTACACTCAAGAAACGCCATGCCAAGTGGATGGAGTATGTGGAATCGTTCCATATATCATCAAGTAACAGAAGGGCAAGGAGAATGTAGTAGCAGATGCGCTATCTAGAAGGCATCTACTGATCTCGACAATGGAGGCTAAGGTTCTATGTATTGAGCACCTGAAGGACGCCTACAAAGAAGATCCAGACTTCAGCTCCAACTATCAGAAATGCACCCAAACACCCACAGGTTCTTACTATATCCACAATGATTATCTATTTAGAGAGAGAACGTTTGTGCATTCTGCAGGGATCTATGCGAGATTTGCTGATCAAGGAAGCACATGGAGGTGGAATTATGGGACACTTTGGAGTTGATAAAACTCTAAGTGTACTCGTGGAGCATTTCTTCTGGCCCCCACTTAAGAAGGATGTGGAGCGATTCTGTGCTAAGTGTGTGACATGTCTGAAAGCTAAATCCAGGTCACATCCACATGGTTTATACATGCCTCTTCTATTCCTACTATGCCTTGGGTAGATATTAGCATGGATTTCGTTTTAGGCTTACCCAAAATCCGAGGAAAGGATTCTATCTTTGTCGTAGTGGACAGGTTTTCAAAGATGGCGCACTTCATTCCCTGTGCCAAGACTAATGACGCCACTCAGACAGCAAGCCTCTTCTTCAGAGAAGTAGTTCGACTGCATGGGATTCTAAGAACCATAGTTTTAGACCGGCGATACAAAGTTTCTAAGTCACTTCTGGAGAGTTCTTTGGAGGAAACTGGGCACCAAACTGCTATTCTCCACGACGTGCCATCCTCAGACAGATGGACAAACAGAGGTGTCAACAGAACACTCTCAGACTCTATTGAGAGCCACGGCTGGTAAGAACTTTCAGAACTGTTAGACTGTATTCCTTTTGTTGAATTTGCTTATAATCACGCTAACCATCTGCTACTAAGATGTCCCCTTTTGAGATTGTTTATGGTTTTAAGCCAGATACGCCTTTAGACCTTGTTCCATTGCCACCATTAGACGTTACAAACCAGGATGGAGAAGTCAAGGCAGAGATCATTAAGAAGCTGCACCAGAAAGTGAAAGAGAACATTGAGCGAAAGACAGTTAAGTACAGCCAAGGATCTGAGATAGAGGACGCAAGGAGCTCATCTTCAATCCCAGAGATTGGGTCTGGGTTCACATGCGACCAGAGAGGTTTCCAAACCAGAGAAAGAAGAAGTTGTCACCGAGAGGAGCTGGCCCATTCCGAGTTCTGGAGAGGATCAACAACAATGCCTACAAGTTGGACCTCCCAGGTGAGTTAACAATTTCCCTAGTGTTCAATGTGTCTGACTTGCTTCCTTATCATGCAGGTGATGAAATTCTGAGGTCAGAACCTCTTGAAGAGGGAGGGAATGATGAGGACATCGAGGCTGAAGACGAGATTCCTATAGAAGACCTTGAAGATGCTTCTGTTATTCAAGACATTACCACAATGAGAGAGCCGCCAAGAACTCGTTCGGGAACTAAAAGACTAAGAGGATTATTCAACAAGACAGTTCAAGGCTTCCTAGCTCAAGACTTGAAGAATTCGACCAAGACTCAAGAGGCCCAAGACTTGAAGATGTTTTTCTCAATTCAGGCCGTCTAAGCTTGTCAGAGATCAGCCCATGAAGAGACTATGAAATTCGACCAAGCCTTCTCATTTTCGACCAGCCCACTATAAGGTATGTATTTCATTAAAATATATTGTGTTTGCTCATTTTGCAGGTCCATTAGGAGATAGGTTTATTTTATTTCATAGTTTGTATTAGGTGTTGTTTATTTTATGCATTTTTATTTCATTATGTTTTAGAACTATAGGTTAGTATTTGTATTAGGGTTTCGCCCAAGAAGGCATCAGCTGCACGAATTTATAAGGTTCCTTAGCAGCCGTGTATCATTTTTTAGCCATCAATAAAATAACGCAGTTCTTTTCATCGTTCTCTGAGAAAGAGTTCTGAAACCCTAAATCTCTAGCTTTCCTTGTGAGTGATATCAAGGCGACCTATAGAACTGTCTCATCACAAGCAATCACCCTTGTGTGGCGACTCCATCTTCACCATCGACCCACCCTCCATTCGTTCATACATCCATCCAACTTCGAAGACGGCTTGAGACCTCAGTCAACCATCTCCAACCTCATCCCCTAGCTCGTTGCATCCTTAGAACATTCATCATCTATCCTCATTCATCCACCTTTCGCATCTTACATCAATATATATTGTACATTGGTAATCTAATACAATCATCAGTTTCTATTCTAGATGGTATCAGAGCATCGATACCTAAAACCCTAAAAGAAAAAAAAAACACAAACACACAGGAGCCGCCTCTTTCTCATTGGCCAACTTCGCCTCTTTGCTTTCATTACTCCAACAATGTCTACTACATCTAACGAGACTATCACTGTCTCCTCTGCTCCTACTCTGACTCACGTCAATATGACGAACGTCACAAAACTCACTTCCTCCAATTTCCTTATGTGGAGTCATCAAATTCAGGCTCTTCTTGAAGGATATGAACTTGAAGGCTATATCAATGGATCTGTTGCTGCACCTACACCAACAGTTACCACAGGTGGTGTCGAATCTAAAAATCCCACCTACAAACTCTGGAAACGCTAAGACAAACTCATTTACAGTGCTCTTCTCGGTGCAATCATGGTGTATGTGCAGCCGATCTTGTCCAAGGCAACGACAGCAGCCGAGATCTGGAGCACTCTTACCACGACTTATGCAAATCTAAGCCGAGGACATGTTCAACAATTGAGACAACAACTTAAACAATGAAAGAAGGAGACACGATCCATTGATGAGTATGTTCAAAGCCTAATCACACGTTTAAATCAACTGGCTATACTTGGAAAAGAAGTTGAACAAGAAGATCAGATTGAGTACATCTTTGCAGGCTTATCCGATGAGTACAAGTCTGTTAAAAATAAGGTTAAGGGACGTGAATCTCCTACTTCCATAGCCGAGATTCATGAGAAGCTGCTGAATTTTGAAGTGAAGCTTCAAGCAATAGCTGCTGATGTTGCCTCCCTTCCAATCACAGCTAATGTAACTAAATATCGAGGAAATAGCCGTGGTCAGAATACCAACACCAACAACTATCGTGGACAGCATCGTTCCTCTCCACGCAACAACCATCATCGTTCTCAACAAAACTACTATCCACGCCAAGAACAGATGGCTCCCTGAGGATATCAAGGGAGATGTCAAATATGTGGTGTGAATGGGCACAGTGCACGAACTTGCTGCCAGCTTCACCTTGCTTCACGTGAAACTTACACTCCATCTCCTCAACATTTCACGTCAAGTCCACCACCATGGCAGCCTCGTGCCAACCTTGCAGCTGCGCCATCCTCAAGTGCAAACTGGCTTATTGATAGCGGGGCAACGCATCACCTAACCACTGATTTGAACAATCTGTCGATGCATCAGCTATATAATGGAGGAGAAGAGGTTACCATCGCAGATGGATCTGGCCTCCCAATCTCGCACACTGGTTCCACTTCTTTGTCCACTCCATCTCGTTCCCTGAAACTAAATGATGTTTTTTATGTTCCTAACATACATAAAAACCTCATATCAGTTTATCAATTATGTAAATACTAACCAAGTTTCTGTGGAATTCTTTCCTGCACATTTTCAGGTGAAGGATCATCAAACAGGGGCCCAATTACTCCAAGGCAAAACTAAGAACGAGCTATACGAGTGGCCAGTGTCATCCAACAACATTATCACCATGTTTGCTTCTCCGACATCAAAAACATCTCTTCATTATTGACATTCTCGCCTTGGTCATCCCTAACCACATGTTTTAAAAAAGCATATTTCTGCATTTTCTTTACCATGTTCTGATTCAATACAAAAACAGTTTGCTTGTTCGCATTGCCTTATCAATAAAAGCCATAAATTACCTTTCTTTTCAAACACTCACCTCTACCAAACCTCTCCAATATTTGTATTCGGATGTATAGATGTCTCCACTAGTTTCTGTTGACAACTTCAAGTATTATCTAATACTTGTAGACCACTATACACGTTACACATGGCTGTATCCACTGAAACAAAAATCACACGTCAGGGACACGTTTATAACGTTCAAGGCATTGGTCAAGAATCGATTTCAACACAAAATCGGTACCTTGTATTGAGACAATGGAGGCGAGTTTCTTGTGCTACGACCGTTTCTAGCAGCTCATGGCATATCAAATCTCACCTCTCCTCCGCATACGCTAGAACACCATGGAATTTTGGAGCGCAAACATCGCCACATCGTTGAAACCGGTCTTACACTACTCCATCAAGCTTCGGTTCCGAAGTCATACTGGCCAAATGCATTTGCCAAAGCTGTGTATTTGATCAATCGCCAGCCCACTCCAGTACTTCAAGGTGACTCCACATACTACAAGCTTTTTCAACAATCTCCAAACTACATGAAAGTGCGTGTGTTTGGGAGTCTATGTTTCCCTTGGATATGCCCCTATACAAATCACAAGCTGGATGATCATTCTAAACCATGTGTTTTTCTGGGTTACTCATTATCACAGAGTGCCTACCTGTGTCTAGACAAGCTCACGGGCAGAATCTACAGTTCACGCCATGTGAATTTTGTGGAATCGAGTTTCCAGTTTGCCTCACCTACAGACCGGAGCTCTCCGACATCTGAACAAATCAATCACCATCCATCGATCTCACACCCATCTTCATCTCCACACCGTCACGGCCACTCATAACACCCAGCTCGTCGTCGCCTCCCTCCGTTGAAGATCCTTCACTTAGCCACTGGAAGTGCGGCCGGTGCCGACGTTGCCGCCCCAACCTCGTCGGCTCTCTCCGCTCCAACTCAATCCCCAACTCTGCCATTCCAGTCATCGCCTCCATCCTCTACTACCTCTCGTGAAGAAGACGCTCAACAAGAGCTGGGCCTAAATGATTTACCAAGCCCACTCACAAATATTACAAATCCATCTTCACAAAATATTACTCTTGGCCCAAACACAAACCAACCCAATCCCAACCCAGAAACAAATCAACCAAATACCAGCCCAACAAACCAAAATACGAACAACCATTCTTCATCTTCGGTTCCTGCAACCTCTTTACCACCACCACCTGAAAATATCCATCCCATGACCACTCGCCGGAAAAATAATATAATCAAACCCAAAAATAAGCTTACCCTGTTACTCAGGTGATAGTCTCAAAAATAACCAAAAAAACAGCCACAGTCTCCACTCTCAAACCGACCATACCAACCACTGTTACTCAGGCGCTACGCGATGAAAACTAGAGACGAGCTATGGCTGAAGAAATGAATGCCCAAATTCGAAATAATACATTTGAACTGGTTCCTCCAGAGCCAAATCAAAATGTTATTTCTACGAAATGGATCTTCACTTTGAAATATCTTCCTAATGGTGTCCTTAACAGGTACAAGGCGCGGTTGGTGGCGCGAGGTTTTACTCAAAAGTATGGGCTTGATTACTCGGAAACGTTCAGCCCGGTGGTGAAATCAGTCACGATTCGTCTTGTACTACAGCTTGCAGTCAGCAACTCATGGCAAATCAAGCAGCTTGATGTTAATAATGCGTTCTTGCAAGGCACATTAATAGATGAGGTGTATGTGTCTCAGCCGCCTGGATTCGTAGACAGAGATCGACCTCACCATGTTTACCGCTTTAAGAAAGCACTCTATGGACTTAAATAGGCACCACACGCTTGGTATCAAGAGTTGAAAACTTATCTCATTCAACTTGGTTTTCTCAACTCTCTTGCTGACACATCGGTTTTTAGCTACATACGTGGAGCTGATATTGTATACATACTAGTATACGTTGATGATATTGTTTTAACAGGAAGTCGGGACTCGCTGCTCAGAGACATCGTCACTAGCCTCTCACATCGATTCTCATTAAAGGAACCTGGCGATTTATCATACTTTCTGGGCATCGAGGCTACTCGTACATCCACTGGCCTCCACTTGATGCAGCGCAAATACATCATAGACTTATTGCACAAGACCAAGATGCTTGATGCAAAACCAGTCTCTACAACAATGGCTCCAACACCTAAGTTGTCTATACGTTCCGGTACTCTTCTTGATGATCCGAGTGAATATCGAGTTGTTCTTGGCAGTCTTCAGTACTTGTCCTTCACTAGGCCAGATATTGCTTATTCGGTGAATCAGTTATCGCATTTTATGCATTGTCCAACATATACACATTGGCAAACTGCGAAACAGATTCTACGTTATCTTGCAGGGACATCGTCTCATGGTATTCTTCCCAGCTCATCCTCTCCGTTAGTCCTACATGCCTTCTCGGATGCAGGCTGGGCTGGGGACAATGACGATTTTGTATCCACAAACGCGTATATTCTCTACCTTAGCAAGACACCAATAGCCTGGTCTTCAAAGAAACAGAAAGGGGTTGCTCGGTCTTCGTCAATTTCTATTCTACAAAGGCCGCACAAATTGGTTTGCGAGAAATCAGTCCGTGACAACATGCTAACTATAAACGGCGTTACTTTGAAAGTTCCGAATGGTAACCATCCCGCACCGCACCGCACATACACATATACGTACATAGATATATAATATATACATATACATATATCTGTATGTTTTTGTTATTATTTCCCTTTTCTGAGAGTAATTGTCTTGGACGTTGTGACCACACATTCTCTTTTAGCCAAAACATTTCGTTGACTTTAAGAAGATGGCCAATTTTAGTTCAAATACTTTAGTCAAAACAGAACCATTTTAGTGGAAACACTTTTTTTAGTCAAACCACGTTTAGCCAAAACATGCACTTTTAGTCAAAGCATTTTGTTTTAGTCAGCCCATAATTTTCTGTCTTCCTATCAAATTTAGTGTTGTATTCTTAGTATCTAAGAACCCAAAATTGAATTTTAATTCAAACCAAAATTTGAGAACGCAAAAGCAAAGGTGGTTTTGGGATGCTTTTAGAAGAAAAACAAGAGAATTTGGGTTTCACAGCTCTATATATAGCCTCTTTCTCACAACTACAAAACAAGTACAAACGAAAACCTACGAGAGTAAATGGCTCAACAACGACAATGATACATATTGAGCATACCCATATACCCCCATTTACAAAGAAAATAGAGGGGACGAATCGAGTTTGTCCTTTAATTCATACGTCACACTCACATGAACATGTGAAGATTTACTAATCCAAGAAAAATAGTCTTTGAAAGTTACAGATTTTCTTGAATATAATAGCCAGTGCTCTCTCTCTCTCTAATAGAAAAGAATAGAGAGAATGAGATAGGGTTCTTATTTGAGAACCTTTTATATTTTGGGTAGAAACTCATTTCACACATGATTACATATGATTACTGTTCTTATTTAAAATCTCCGTCTAAATCCGATTACTCCCCGCCTAGGCGCTAAACCCACCATAACTGCCTCGATTAATGACTAATCCCTTTAAAAAAATCAGTCATCCGATTACTCTCCGCCTAACCCGATTAATTTCCGTCTAACCCGATTAATCTCCTTCTAACCCGATTAATCTCCGTCTAATCTGATTAATCTCCATCTAATCTTTATATATTTCGATTATTTTTAGATTGCAACTATAAAACAAATTCTCTTTTTGTTACTCAGACGTCTAGATAGAGAATTTGTGATGTTAAACAATAGCTTATATTCATAATTTTAATGAATATCATAAAATTTTGGGGTTAAAAATACATTTTTATGTGTTTCCTGAAGTATTATATAAAAATTTAATTATAATGAATTAACATAATTTAAAACATAAATAAGCCATAAAACTAATCCCCGATTAATACTTTTTTAATGTCTGATTTTCTCGCTAGGCGTTAGGCCTACCCTGAACCCCCGACTAGCGCCTAGCGATATTTTAAACATGGCATATTATTAACTTTTTTTAAACATTTATCATTTAATATATAAATAAATAATTAAACATTATTAAAATACTATAAAAAGATACTTAAATGGGTTCTCATCATTGAAAATGCCCTCATAGAACAAGTAAAAGCGTACTTTGTATGTGGATTTCAAAATTTTCCAAAACTCAACACCAAAAAAGAATAAAAAAAGCTGGGATTTTATACATCGCAGCTGTGATTCCCTAAGAAGGGCTGTGATTCTCTAAGACCATATGCATTAGTAGTATCTCATAGGGGTTTTCAAAATTAAAAGAAATAAAAAGAAAATAATATTATTATTTTAATAGAAAATGGTTATAATTTGTGAGAATCGATTCTCAAATGAGAACTCTTGAGAAATTCATGAGACATACTCTAATCTAGATGACACATGTCACTTCATAATTTGTTCATATTTTATTGTAATAAATCAAAACGCATAAAAACATTAAATCTTAATTAAATAGTTTATATGATGTTATTTTTATTTTTTATTTTTTTTATAAATCATAAAAGAAAATAGTTATCTAACAAGTTTCATTATGCATAATTTTAAATTATATATTAAAATTACACTAAAATATTAAATTATACCAAAATAATAATATTATGAGATACTTAATTAATCTCTCATTAGTGGATACACAAAATCAAAAGGGGTTTTTTTATATTTTTTTACACTAAAAATAATAATATTATATTGATGAGAGACTGAATGAGTCTCTCACGAATGCAGATGCTCTAAGCGAGTAATTTCTCATGTTCGCTGCCGTTATCTTTTCGGAGTGAAAGAGTATTAAGATTCATGAGAAGTAAGCTTGGGAGTGTGTAATTTACATCTCTATATGTTGCTTGTTGTGTATGTCTTTGAGATCTTGAGCCTTTTCTTGATGGCCCAGCCCCTGGATCAGCACCATCAACTCTCTCTGCCTGCTTTGACAGTCTTAAGACATACATATGGCGAGAAGGCGGCTAGACTGGAGATGCGTCAGGTTTAAAGCCTTGTTCTTGCATTTTTCTTGAAGTAGAGTAAAGATTCATGAGCATTTCCATTTTTCTTGACTATATTCCACAAACTTACAATTCATTATAAATATATAAATATATACCTATAATATATTTAAATTTACTTATCTAACAATATCAAACAAATTTAAACACTAAAAATAGTAAATTAACTACAAAAGAGATAATACTGTTTAATGGCACTAATTTACTAGTTTTATTATATTAGTTAGTAGTTTGCATGCATTCGCATTCTAAAGGTGCTGGTGGCATTAACAAAAGAGTTTAGTAATATCGTACACAAGTAAAAAGGAGATTAAGACAAACGTGATAAGTGATAACAATGAGAATGCATGCAAACTACTATGGAGCTTAATTATATCCATCTTTTGAAAAGAGTTTATTAATATCATATACTAGTAGTCTAGTACAAAGGAGATCAAGACACACGTGATAAATGATAACAATGAGAATGCATGCAAACTACTAAGGACCTTACGTGCATTACTAATGCCACCAGCATCATTTCCAGTTACTTCCACTTCCAGTAATATTAGTGGCACCACCTTCAACATCACCACTCCACCAACGCTGTTTCAAACAACATTACCAACAAATCTAACACCACCTCGACTAGCACCGGCACCACCACCCGTATTACTGGCACCGCCATCACCACCATTACCACTTGCACCACCAGAACCACCAGCACCACTAGGACCACCAGCACCACTAGGACCACCAGCACCACTTGCACCACCAGCACCGGTAGCACCACCATCACCACTAGCACCACCGCTACCATCGCCATTAGCACCACCTACACCACTAGCATTATCACCTCTTGGACCACCTGTACCACCAGCATTGGCACCACTAGCACCACCAGCACCACTTGCACCACCAGCACCAGTGGCACCACCAGCGCCACTAGCACCACCAGCACCACTAGCTCCACCGGCACCACTGGCAGCACCTGCACCACCGGCACCACTGGCACTACCAGCACCACCAGCACCACTAACATCACCACTAGAAACATTGGTACCACTTCTACCAACACCACTAACACCATCAAAACTAGTTCCATTGACACCACCACTAGCACCATTGGAACCACTATCAACACCAGCACCACTGGCACCACCGTTACCACCAGCACCACTAGCACCACCGTTACCACCATCACCACTAGCACCACCGGTACCACCAGCACCACTAGCACCACCAGCACCACTAGGACCACCAGCACCACTAGGACCACCAGCACCAGTTGCACCGCCAGCACCACTAGGGCCACCAGCACCAGTTGCACCACCAGCACCACTAGCACCACTACCAGCGTCAGCACCAGTTGCACCACCAGCACCACTAGCACCACTACCAGCGTCAGCACCACTTGCTCCACCAGCACCACTTGCCCCACCAGCACCTGTGGCACCACCAGCACCACTTGCACCACCGGCACCACTAGCACCACCGGCACCACTGGCTCCACCGGCACCACCGGCACCACTGGCACCACCAGCACCGCCGGCACCACTAACATCATCAATAGAAACATCGATACTAGTGGCACCACCTCCACCAACACCACTAGCACAATCTCCAACAACACTATCAGCAACTCCTTTGTAAACAACTCTTCTATCACCACTTATATTAGCATTTTCACCTCCGCCGCCGGCTGCAATGCCACCGCTGACACCTTCTCGAGCTCCTATACCACCTCTGGCAGCAGCACCAGCATTGCCTCCTCCATGTTTATAATGTCGGTTTTTGCCACTGCCACAATCACCTGTACCAGATAATTTTCCCAACACTTGAATTGACATTAGTAATACCATCACACATGCCATTACCCAACCCCTTCTGACGACCATCCCCATATATATATACTCTTACTCTCCCTCTCTCTAGATATTAATATACGCGCACACACAAGCTCACTCTGATCAAGACAGTTCACAAACAAAATATCTAAGCTCAATCAGAACTTGCGATTTGATTACATACCTCGGCGGAAAGCCCTATTTATAGCCAAAACTCCATCACACATACGTACGTATCCTCTAACGCGTCCAGAACTCGTCTGTCGACATGAATACGCAATATAGTCTGCTTAAGTAGTAAGATATTAAAGTAAAGCTGATAATNTCCCAACACTTGAGTTGACATTAGTAACACCATCACACATGCCATTACCCAACCCCTTCTGACGACCATCCCCATATATATATACTCTTACTCTCTCTCTAGATATTAATATACGCGCACACACAAGCTCGCACTGATCAAGACAGTTCCCAAACAAAATAATCAAGCTCAATCAGAACCAGCGATTTGATTACATACCTCGGCGGAAAGCCCTATTTATAGCCAAAACTCCATCACACATACGTACGTGTCCTCTAACGCGTCCAGAACTCGTCTGTCGACATGAATACGCAATATAGTCTGCTTAAGTAGTAAGATATTAGAGTAAAGCTGATAATGATGGTCACTTGTAAGAACGCTCATGCTGTCATGCATTCTTGCTCTATTCATGTAACATCGACATATTTAATAAAGCAGATAATGATGATCACTTGTAAGAAAACTCATACATTCTTGCTCCATATCCACTTGTACGAAAACTCATATTAAATCAAGGTGATAATGATGATCACTTTTGGACTTTCCCAAAAAGACAATTTTCTTGTGATTTTTATCTTAGTCGTCGTACAGTTGTATAACACAATATATATTACAGAATGGAAAGATAACCCAACAAAAGGGAGAAACAAAACAAATGTGTCAGCAGTTTTTTTTTTACCAGTACAAAAGCATACTTGAGCTTAATCACTGGCATATTAGATTATTTTTTGGTAAATTTTAATACATTGCAATTTTGTTAAATCTTTTACATAGGAATTAGGTTAAAAAATAAAGGATTCCTTATATCATCTTGTTTTGTTATTCTATAATATAACAAACAAAAACCTATTAAAGATAGAGAATCCGATTAGTAGTCTAATACCTATTAAACCTATTAAAGGTATCTATTATTTTCGTAGTCTAATACCTTATTATGACTGTATCGCACTATTACAGAAGAAAAAATAAAACTTTACCTTTAGTTCAAATCGAATTTAATTCGAAATGGAGAAATTTCAAGGATATTTTGATTTTGATGGGGCTCGTCAACAAAGTTTTCTATATCCTTTTTTTTCGAGAATATATTTATGTAATTGATTATGATCATGGTGTAAATAGATTAAATAGAAATTGCTCTATTATTTTTTGGAAAATACAGATTAGGACAAAAAAATATAGTTCACTAATTGTAAAACGCTTAATTTTGTGAATGTTTGGACATTCCGACCAAGGATTTGAACCAGAATTCCTTGTTGGGGCACACCAGTCTTCTCAATTCCAAATGATATCTGTTTTATTTTAAGTGATTGTAAAAATTCCATTTTCCCTAAGATTAGGATCCTCTTTCCAAGGAAAATTAACAATTAAAATATCTTATAATTTAAAATCAATTCATTGAATATTTCCCTTTTTAGAAAACAAATTAGCACATTTTAATTATGTGTTAGATGTACTAATACCTTACCCCTTTCATCTAGAAATCTTGGTTCAAACCCTACGTTACCGGTTAAAAGATGCCTCTTCTTTGCAATTTTTTCTGTTCTGTCTATACGAGTATTGCAATTGGAAGAATTTTTATATTAAAAAGAAATCACTTTGATGAATCCAAGATTTTTCTTGTTTTTAAATAGTTTTCATGTATGTGAATACAAATCCATCTCTTTTTTTTACGCAAGCGGTCTTCGCATTTATGATCGACATCTTATGAAGTCCTTTTTGAGTGAATTTTATTCTATGGAAAATACAACATTTTAACAATTTTTCGGGGATCCTAAGATTGCTCAAAGATCCTTTCATGCATTATGTTAGATATCACGGAAGATGCATTCTGGCAACAAAGTATACGCCGCTTCTGATGAATAAATGGAAATATTATTTTGTTAATTTATGGCAATGCTATTTTTTGGTATGGTTTCAATCACACAAGGTCAATATAAATCAATGATCTAAAGATAATTTAGAGTTTCTCGGTTATCTGTCAAATTTGCGATTAAACCCTTTAGTGGTACATAGTTAAATGATAGAAAACACATTTCTAATAGATCATGTTAGAATCAAATTGGATAGCAAAATTCCAATTTCTTATATTATAATTAGATCACTGGCTAAAGATAAAATTTGTAATGTATTAGAGCATCTACGTTGCAAGTCTCTCACAAGAATTTCTCACTTATAAAAGAAATAATAAAATAATAGATAATAATATTTTATTAGGATTGATAGTCTCTTAAAAACATAGAAGATTGAGCCAAAAGTCGCTCAAATGAGAAACTCTTAGCTCGATCTTCTATGTTTTTAATAGATAGAGAATCTGATTAGTAGTCTACCTGTTTATGAGGTATCTATTATTTTCGTGGTCTAATACCTTATTATGACTGTATCGCACTATAACACAAGAAAAATAAAACTTTAGTATCGCACTATAACCCAAGAAAAATAAAACTTTACCTTCAGATCAAATCGAATTTCATTCGAAATGGGGAAATTTCACTTTAGAGACTTTTGGTTCAATCTCCTACATTTTCAAGAAACTCTCCTAATAAAATATTAATATCTATTATTTTTTATTTCTTTTATGAGTGAGAGACTTGCAATGCAGATGCTCTTAGGGCAACCCGTTACTAAAGTAACATAGATGTATTCATCAGATTATGATATTCTCAACCGATTTATGCGTATATGCAGAAATATTTCTCACTATTACAGCAGATCTTTAAAAGAAAAACGAATTTGTATCGAATCAAATGCATATTTCGTCTTTGAAATGGTTTCTTTCATGTTTATATGAAAATAATATAAGAAATGGAATTAGAAAATGTTCAAAAGACGAAGATAACACAAAATATTAAAGAAACGAAGAAAGTAAGAGCATCTCCAATGAGGAGTTCTTAAATATGGGGTTCTTAAGATTGTAAGTATATAAAATAATAATTAAATATTAAAAAGTTTGTAGAAGAAGAGAGAGGAAAGAGATTGTTAAGATTGTATGTATATAAGATAATAATTAAATATTAGAGGGGTTTTTAAAAGAAGAGAGAGAGGTTCTTAAATTTGTTATTTAAGAAACTTTCGTGGTGGAGTTTTCAATGAAGAGAGAGGAATTGAGTTGTTAAGAATGTATGTATATAAAATAATAATTAAATATTAGAAGGGTTTTTAAAAGAAAAGAGAAGAAGGAGGTTGATAAGATTGTATGTATATAAGATAATAATTAAATAATGTTAAGAACCCCAAATTAAGAACCCCTAAGGGGTTTAGCATTGGAGATGCTCTAACATGGTTCGCTCTAAACAAGTCATCTTCCTATGAAGATAGAGAATTTACCCTAATAAAGAAATTCAAAATGAAATAATAATTATCCTTAAAATGTATATGCCAGATCATATTTAATTTATAAGTTGTATTTATTTTTAAACATAATTTGTCGTTACCTGTTTAATATTTAGTATATCAAATTTAAGTCTATTATAAAACAATATTTATATGATTTATATTTAAAAGATTTATATACTTATGTCAAAAAATCCGTAGAAAAAATCTCGTCCAAATTTTTTTGATGTATATCAGTATATATATGTCAATGACTTAAAAGTGATAGACAAAATCTGCCGAAAATCTATTTTGATGGATTTTGGACGAATTTGTCTGTAAAAAAATTGACTATTACTTGGTAGTGGTCGAACTAAAAATGGAAGCTTGCATAATCTCAGATTCTCAATATATATTCAATGTATAGTGTGAGGTTGCATGTAGAAAACAAGTCAGTGTAATTTTCTAAAAATACCCTTACCCAAATCTTGTTAAATTATCAGATTTCGCTTGATGCTATAATGGCATGATATGCAAATTCTTTCAAATTAAAAGGTTTTTTAAATGAAAAATGTTATACTTTCTTTTGTTATCTAGTATTTCATAAAGAAAATGAGAAAGACTTGCTAAGCATTGTCTTATGAAGTTTTGTCTCCAAGAAGTCCTTGTGCGTTGGCCGACCTTAGCCCCATATTGTCATTGTCGACAGTAATGTCCAGTGAGGTGTCATTTACTATTTATGCGCCTTTCTCGTTGTGTGGCAGAGGAGATTGTTTATCCCGGGCCTGATTTCGATTCAAGTAACATCCCACGGGGTCGGTTAGAGAAAATTCTTTGGTGATTGGAACAGTACGTTCCCGGCAATGTTCTCCAATTGTGGAGACGAATTGGAAAAAAGTATCTGTGTTTTTTTATAAAAAAATAATGATATATTTTGCATTAGTATAAGTGACATTAATATTTGTTACTGTTATAATTGATTTAAAATATTTTTATTAATTTTTAATTGATTTAAAACTATTTGGATCACTTCTCTGAATGATTCCAACTAATTTGCATCAAAATTCTAATTGATTTAAAATAATTTGCATCAATTAAAAGTTAATGTAAAAATAATGTTAATTAATTATAAATATTTAAAGGACGAAAAAACCCTAGCTCTGGTTCCCCCTGCGACATCTTGCACCGTCCTTCGCAATGTATCGTTTCTCCGGCATCATGGGATGGGGTCTCCGCCTCTGTCGGAAGGGACTCCCCCTCTACCCCCATTGTTGTGTATCTGGAAGTTGTTGTTACAAATGGTGTTGCGAATGTTGAGATCCCTGACGAAGTGTTGGATGATGTTTTTTTTTTGTGGGTTACTTTATGGGTGATGCTCCTCACGTAGGAACGATTCATGCTCAGTGTCGTGTTTAATGTTGTGGTAAAAAAGAAATTGCCTAAAGGCGCCAAATTAAATTTGAAAATTCAATAGGCCACAAATTTTTTGTAACTCTTTTTTTATATAAAATGTAAATATTATTCAAAGAAACATTTTAGATCATACAACGTATAATAATTAACAAACTCGTGAAAATCAAACATAAATTTTTTAGATAATAAATAAAATCACCCGTAAAAATATATCTATGATATATTAAATTTGAGACTTTTTAAATAAAACCGTTGTTATATACTTAATTGCACGATATTATTATGATTTTTTTTTAAATAAGATATTCACTTATATTTTAAAAAAGTTTTAAAAATAAAATTATAAACACAATCACAGTCTACAATATATATTTATATTTTAATCTAGTATAAAAAAATTCAATCCTATAAGCTACTTATTTTTTAATAAAATATATCGCTTCCCACTTTCCAGTGAAACGTATTACCGTTCGACAATACACACGGTTTTTGTTCTGCTGATCTAGTGTTAGATAATCTTTGTTGTTATTTTGAAATTCTTTGATCATTGTATTTTGGATAATAAGCATTTTTTAAAAAAATAGAAAAAAAAACAACCGAAATTAGAGGAAATCTTAATAATCAAAAAAATATATATGAAAATTTTTTTTAGGACAACTTAGTAATAATAAATAAAAGTTACTTAAAATAAAAATAAAAAGAATATATGTTTTACCAATAGAGCGAAGTTGAAGCTTGAATCAGTAATTTGTATAATTAACTTACATAATTTCCAATAATGGTAGTTAATTATCTTTTGTATAGTTTTCTTATAATATTTTTGACATTTTTAGTTTTTTGTATAATTTCCTTATAGTAAGAATTTTGACATTTTTTTATTTTTAACACGTGTCAGAATCTAGAATCGATAAATATGACACGTGTCGCGATCTCGTGATATAACAACTTAAAAAACTGTACATCTTATTATATAAAAGAGGGTTTTCAAAAGTTAGTAACTCATAAGATGGTGACACGTGTCATGTTATTAAATTCAAGATTTGGACACGTGTCAAAGTTAAAAAAATGTCAAAAATTAGTATAAAGAAACTATACAAAAACAATAATTAACTACCATTTTTCAGAAAATAGAAATTCTATAAGGAAATTATACAAATTACTAATCTTATTCTATAAAGTAAATTATACAAATAATTAACTTTCATAATTAAGAAAATTTTTAATCCTAAAAAAAAATTGTAAATATTGAACTCTATATAAAGAAGTAAGTAGTTTTATGTTTTCTCAACAAACAAAACACTTTTCTTCAAAACCATCATACCTTCAACTTCATTCTATTGGTAAAATTTCTATTTCTTTTATTTTTTTAAAAATATTTTAATTTATTATTATGAGTTAGTCATAAAAAATATATTTATATAGTTTATGATTATTAATTTTTCTTCTAATTTTGGTTTTTTTTTATTCTATTCTTAAGAAAAAATTATTTTAATTTATTATTATGAGATTGTCGTAAAAATAGTTGATTTATATATTTTTATGATTAAAAAACTAATTTTTCCTCTAATTTTGGTTGATTTTTCTTATACTTATGTCTATCTTCTAAAAGATATTGAGCAAAGAAATTCAGAATGACAACATTAAATATTTTTTATGTCGATTTGAAAAAACAAATTCAATATGATTAAAAATAAATAAATATTATTCAAATAGAAATAAATCAACCTATATATAATCAAAATAAAAAATTAATTGTAACTTTGTTAGATTTTATATTGGTGAATGATTTCGTATAGACGTTTTCAATATTTTATTATATAATTATTTTTACGGGTGANTAATATTAAATATGAAATAGATATTTAACAGTTTTTGATAAATTTAAAGATAATATATATATATATATATAGATATTTAAAAACATATGTATATATTTTTTTATGAATGAGAATGTCAAGTTGTACAATAATGGTTATAATCAATTATGTTGTTTGAGTTTCTTTCAAATGTATTAATGGATTAAGCTATGTATATATATTTTAAAAACATATGTATATATTTTTTTATGAATAAGAATGTCAAGTGGTACAATAAAAGTTATAGCCAATTGTGTTGTTTGAGTTTCTTTCAAATGTATTAATGAATTAAGTTATGGTCAAATTTTATTAATTGATTTTAAATATGTAATTAAGAGAAGTTATTAATTTTAAATATGTTTTTTAAAAATGAGAATATCATAAGATAAAATCTAGAAATAGTTAAAATAAAAGATGACACGTGTCAGTCTGGCGTTAAACGAACCATACTTTATTAGATAACATTCTAGATCATACAACGTATAATATAAGATTTTGGTCCCATGCCAAAAGAAAACTAGAAGCATGGAAGCAATTCGAAAAGTTGAAACTAATCGCAATCTCATTATTACGGTGAAGCAACAACGATAAATCTATCTAAGTTACCATTAGGAATCGAAAACGAGACATGCAAAGTAGAAAAATAAACAGGGAACTCTAGAACATTTAAATCGATTGAATGAAGACCCTTTCCTGAAAGTCCAAACCCAGATCGACTCACTTATAAGTTGTAGACCAAGCAACTTATCCGCAAACCAGTTAGGGCGGAACCACATCGAGCCAATGCACTGAGATGAAGTCACTACCGTTACTATGACACAGAGCGAACCAAACATCAATGTAGAGACTGTACTAACCCCTCCTTAACCAAAGTAAACGAAACAAAGGTATCCGACAAATTCTCCAAGCCAAAATCCACGAATCAATTCCAATCGATCATAACTGAGATGGGAGAAACCGTAATCTCTAATTCAATAGTCCTAATCTCGAGCTAGAGATGCCATACCTTGTATGAAACTCGGAGCAGCAAGAGACTGGTTGGGATTTGCTCAAACGGCTGCCAGAAGGACGGGAAAGAGATGAGAAAGGCGACCCACGTTCAGGGAGAGGAGACGACCATAGACAGAGGCACACAGTCCGTTCCCTAAGCCCTACCGCCAACCCAAACCCTAACCTAAATCGCCGGAGCTGGGAAACCGCAAGCCCTCATCTAACAAGAGCTGCTGCCAAACCGCCGAGAAGATTCCGGTGATGGGAAAACAATAAGCAGAAGGAGGTGATGAGCGATTAGTCGAAGCAGTCGAGCGTGACCGATGAGCGAAGGATTCCGGTCCTCCGAGCGCCGGAGAACCATCGACCGAGATCACCAGCTTGAGCTTCGTCGCGTCGCCGTCGAACACACAACCACACGACTGTAAGAGGAGACCCATCCCTACTCAAATACAAATCTTTAATTTTGGTGACAGATCTAGTGAGAACCGAAACAAGGAGAGAAGAGGAGACCACTCACGGAACGGGCAAGAGCACCGACCACCGTTGTAGCCTCCACCAAGCTTGAGTTTTGTTGAGGCGGGTAGGGCGACAAGGGTTTAGAGAGAATTTTTTTTCTAAACGCAACGATTTTTTGTAAGACTTATCATAGGTTTCATCAATATACTTAATATGTTTGACTTTCGTTTGTGTATTGAAGCCCTTAAGTCTATATCTTTATAATTGTTATTATTACTTTTTTGTTTATATGGAACTAGATTAGGCGTTTATATGGAATTAGATTAGGCTTCCCGTATACGCAGGATTATAATATAATATTTTAAAATTTTATGAGAAAAAATAAAATAGAAAATTTTAAAAGTAGAAATAAATCAAGCGTAAAAATAATTATATAATAAAATATTGAAAACGTCTATAACAAATCATTCACAATAGAAAAATCTAACAAAGTTATAATTATTTATTTATTTGATTATATATATATTAGTTTATTTATATTTAAATACGATCGATTTATTTATTTTTAATCATATTTGACTTTTTTTTCCTTTTTCAAATTAACATAAAGATGATTAGTGTTGTTATTTTGAATTTTTTGCTCGATGTCTTTAGGATAATAGTCATTTTCTGAAAAGTATAAAAAAAACAACCGAAATTGGATAATTTTTTCATTATCACAAAAATATATAAATAATTTTCTATGACAAATTCATAATAATAAATTAAAATAATTTTTAAAAGAAATTGAAGTTAAGATGGTATTTCTGAAGAAAAAAAGTGTTTTGTTTGTTGAGAAAATATGAGAATACTTATTTATTTATATAAAGTTTAATATTTACAATTTTATTTTACGTGATTAGAAATTTTATTAACTATGAAAGTTTATTCAATTTAAAAAATTAGTAATTTTATAATTTTCTTATAGAATTTCTATTTTCTGAATAATTGTACTTAATTATCTTTTGTATATCTTTTTGTATAGTTAGTTTCTAGATTAGTTTAATTATCTTTTGTATATCTTTTTGTATAGTTAGTTTCTAGATTAGTTTCAGGTATACACAGGTTTAAAATGTAATATTTAAAAAACTCGTGAAAATCAAAAATATTTTTTTTAGATAATAAATAAAATCGCCCATAAAAATATATCTATAATATATTAAAATTGAGACTTTTTAAATAAAACCGTTGTTATGTACTTAATTGCACGATATTATTATGAATTTTTTTTTAAATGAGATATTTGCTTATATTTTTAAAAAGTTTTAAAAATAAATTTATAAACACAATCACAATCTACAATATATCTTTACATTTTAATCTAGCATTAAAAAAATTCAATCCTATAAGCTACTTATTTTTTAATAAAATATCTCGCTTTCCAGTTTCTAGTGAAACGTATTACCGTTCGACGATAAATTTTTTTTAGGAAAACTTCGTAATAATAAATAAAAGTTACTTAAAATAAAAATAAAAAGAATATATGTTTTACCAATAGAGCGAAATTGAAGCTTGAATCAGTAATTTGTATAATTAACTTATAGAATTTCCAATAATGGTAATTAATTATCTTTTGTATAGTTTTCTTATAATATCTTTGACATTTTTATTTTTTTGTATTTTCCTTATAGTAAGAATTTTGATGTTTTTTTTTCATTTTTGACACGTGTCAGAATGTAGAATCGATAAACATGACACGTGTCGCGATCTCGTGATATATCAACTTTAAAAACTGTATTTTATATAATAAATTACATGCACATTAACATTTTTAGTTATTTTTAATATTAAAAAGGCCACAATTTTTCTAAGCTCGCCTTGAGCACCGTACTGTTCATGCTACTTTCACGTAGGAACGTCCCAGGTCATGATCATCTATACGCCCACAAATTGAAGGTTTTGGTTTCCTGGCTGATATCACTAGGAAATTTGGACAACTTCCTAAGAGCATCTCCATCAAGGAGATCTTAATGGAGTTCTTAGAATAAAATAAAATAAGAAAAAAATAAGAAAAAAATAAGAAAGAAAGAGAGAAGGAGTTTTTAGTTAAGATACTAAGAGATCTTACTAAAAACCCAAAACACACCTGTTGTTTTCTTAGTGGTTCAAAAAAAAATTTGATCTAAATTTAAATCAATTAATTAAATTATATTACAAATATTAGTATTATAATGGTTAAGATACCCATTTGAGTTTCTTATTGTTGTGGATGCTCTAATTAATACTGAGCAATGCACAACGCTTGATGTTGCGCGTGTACGTGTCGAAGTTAACTTAATTGATTTTAAGGACAAGGCTGGGTCCAACGTTTCAGTTACAATGAATTACCCGTGGCTTCCTCCTCGTTGTTCGACTTGTCAGAAATGGGGTCACAGCACCAAAGATTGCGTACTGCATAATCCAGCATCTGACTTGAAGCTCCGTAGCGTATCGCCAGTCAAGTGGAGGAAAAGGCTGAAGAGAAGGTTCCTGAGGACGTCACCGTATCCATAACTACGCAAACATGGAAAAATAAACAGTCTCGTCGGCCCATTGTGAATACAAAACAGATGACTCAAGATGCTATAAAAAAGTTCAAGTTGAGAATATTCCTGCTATTTTTGAAAGTACATTTTCCGGTTGGAAAGCCATCACAAACTAGGAACATCATATCATACGCCGTGTAGTGTTCAATTCGACAACTACAAGCCCTGCATCCGAAAGCCGCTGAATCAGTTGCCACATCAGAAACGAATCATCTTGTTTTACTTGAAGAGCAATTTTATAGGCAAATGTCTCGGGTAAGTTGGGGTGATCATAACACAGCGTTCCATACATGTATATATATATATATATATATATATATATATATATATATATATATATTTCATGAAATGATTATCTATATAACAAAATTAAACAAGGTTAAAAAATATAATTTGAAAAGAGAATATAAATTTCCTCTTTAAAATAAACGTTTTTGAAATAATTGTGTATTTGGTTTTAGCGATGTATATTTCTTGTAATTTCTTTCAAATGTTAAACCTGCACTTTGAATTTTAAACGTATCTCTTAGTTAAAATATGCCAGTTTTCTAAAATACCACACTTTAAGTCTTTGTTCCAAAAAGATTATAACTATTTTTTTCTCTAATAATACTACAAATTTAATATTAAAATGATTCAAAAATTTTAGGTTTAGGTATTGAATTGGGAAAGCTTCGATATCATATAAAATTTTTGGAGGCTCCTTATTTTATTAGATGAAAAGCTTTACAGTATATGTAGAGGTTACAAGAGTGAGTAGGTATCTATTAATTACAATTATTTACTCGTTCACATCTTTCTTAGAGCATCGTTAACGGTGTTAACGGGGTTTCTTAAGATAAAACATAATTTAATTAAATCAAAAGAAAAGACCGTTTCTTAAAAATCGATTTTTGGAGGCTCTCGATGTCTTCTTCTTGTCTCCATTTATTGCAATCGATCATCAGGAAACACAAACTCATCTCCAGAAACAGTGTAGCAATGGCGGAAAATACGGCCAGCATAGAAGAAAACCTCAGAGCTTGAACGATCGACACTATAGTATCCTCCATGATCTCTCTGCGCCTCCCTCTTCTTACCGTACGAATTCTCCTCTATTGTTTGTTTGTTTGTCTGTGGTTTCGGCTTCGTATTTCTCTTGATTTTGAGTTTTTTAATTTGGGGGGGGGGTGTTTCAGATGGAGAAGATGAAGAAACGAAGACGTCCATGATTAAGCTTGCTGGAAGACGTCGTCTCTGCAAGGCCTTGCCAAATGAAGACGTAGCTGATGGAGATGACGATCCTGATTTGGTCTATTTCGGGTCCCCAGGTAATCTGAAGTGTTTACACCTGATTTTAGGGTTTTTGGCGATTCAGAAGAAGAAAGTTAACCAAATCAATGATTTTAATGCCGGTGGAATTAAGAGCCAGGTTGATAAACTTGATTTCGAGGACGTCAGATCCTCATTTTCCTTGATATCAGATCTACCCGAGTCCTCATCAGATGTATAAAGTTGACCAAAGTCTGAAGACGACTAGACATATAGAGGTAGGTGAGAAGCTAAGAACAGTCGGAAGGTCGAATGCTGCCAAGCTAAGAGACTTAGACGAGGATGATGATGACTGTGTCATTTTGACTGGGAAAAAGGCGGCTGAAATGAATTTTCATCTTGAAAAGCCTAAAAAGTCAGCTCGGTCTTACAACATCGAAATACATGGTTCTGATGTGAGATTGTTGGAGGATGAAGGGTCTATCACTTTAACTGGCCTCAAATTGTCTTACACATTGCCTGGAAAGATTGCAACAATGTTATATCCACATCAGAGGGATGGGTTTAGGTAAAACTATGCAGGTATGGAAATCTGCAACCTGCAGCTTTTTTTCTTCGACAATACTGTATCTTTGATTTTGGTTGATTTGCATTGCAGATTTGTAGTTTTCTTGCTGGTTTGTTCCACTCCAAATTGATAAAGCGTGCTCTGGTAGTGGCCCCAAAAACCCTGCTGCCTCACTGGATGAAAGAATTAGCTACTGTGGGACTTTCACATATGACTAGGGAGTAAGAGCGATTTTCTTTGATTGATATACTGAACTGGTTTTGAATATAGTGATACTGATTGTCTTTCTTTCCTTTTTACAGATACTATGGCACTTCTACGAAAGCCCGAGAATAGGATCTCCACCACGTTCTGCAGGTTCATGTTCTTTCAACAATGAGAAATTTCACTGATACATTAACTATGCAGTTACATTTTGACTTGGTTGTGACACTCTTACCCTTTCCAGTAGTGAATCATCTTTATCTGTTTAGAAGCATATGTTTTTGTTTTAATTTTTTTTTTTAAGAAACCATTAGGGGTTCTACCAATAAAGCAACAAAAACATAAGTTTTTTAACACAGTTTCTTAACTTCAAATTTATATTAAAATAGTACTTAAAAAACCCATTTCGGTTTCTCCCAATAATGATGCTCTTATACCTCCTCGGCTCTTACATTACCACCAGCTCCAATGCTACCATTAGCTCCGAAACGACTACGACCATAACCACGACCACGTTCACCACCACGGCCTTCTCGATCAATTACCACCTCTGCCTCCTCCTCCTCCAATTCCGCCACCTATACCTCCTCCATCTCCACTTCCGCCACCTATACCTCCTCCATCTCCACCATCACCACCACCACGACCTCCTCAACCACCATTGCCTCCACTAGCACTAGAACTACCACCTTCACCATATCCACGACCACCTCCACCACCACCATTGCCTCCACTACCACCAGCACTGCCACCTTCACCATCTCCACCTCCACGGCCACCTCCACCTCCACCTCCACCTCCACCTCCACGGCCACCACCACCTCCATTGCCTCCACTACCACCAGCACTGCAACCTTCA
Organism: Crucihimalaya himalaica; assembly: GCA_004349715.1. Classification (NCBI taxonomy): domain Eukaryota; kingdom Viridiplantae; phylum Streptophyta; class Magnoliopsida; order Brassicales; family Brassicaceae; genus Crucihimalaya; species Crucihimalaya himalaica. The sequence goes on along the minus strand of SMJT01000057.1, from coordinate 696,835 downwards.
CCATCTCCACCTCCACGGCCACCTCCACCACCACCATTGCCTCCACTACCACCAGCACTGCAACCTTCACCATCTCCACCTCCACGGCCACCTCCACCGCCACGGCCTCCACCACCACCATTGCCTCCACTACCACCAGCACTGCAACCTTCACCATCTCCACCTCCACGGCCACCTCCAGAGCCACGACCTCCTCCACCACCATTGCCTCCACCGCCACCTTCACCATCTCCACCTCCACGGCCACCTCCACCACCACGACCTCCTCCACCACCATTGCCTCCACTACCACCACCACTGCTACCTATACCATCACTGCTACCTCTACCATCACCACCACCACCACCACCACCATGTCCACCTCCACCGTCATAACCTCCTCCACCACCAATGCATCCATTACCACCATCACTGCCACCTTCACCTCCTCTACCACCAGCTCCTCCTTCCCCACCACCTCCAATACCACCGCCTCCTCCACCACCAACTCCCCCTCCGGCTCCACTTCCACCACCTGCACCTCCTTCACCACCACGACCGCCTATACCTCCTCCGCCAATTCCACATCCAACTCCAATGCTATCGCTAGCACCATCTCCGACTCCTAGACCACCCCCAGCATCTCCACCTCTACCAGCACCAGCACCATCATTGTGTCCTCCATGTTTATGACGTCGGTTTTTACCACTGCCATGACCATCTATACCAAATACTTTTCCCAAACCTTGAGTCAACATCAGTAACACCGTCACACACGCCACTACCCAACCCCTTCTCACGAACATCCCCATATTTACACTTACTCTGTCTCTCTTTCCTAATATACATACACAGCTTACTCAGATCAAAAGATACATTCCTAAATAATAAAGGCTCAATCAGTACTATATCTAGCTATGATTATATATACTATGACGAAAAATTATATTTATAGCCAAAAGCCCAATACCAAGCACACACACGTGTCGTCCAATCACAGGTTTTTGAAAAAGATGAAAACGAACTACACACTATTAAATCTGGAAGACGCGTCCAGACTCTTTGGTCGACATGAATACGCAACATAGTCTTCTATTAACATATTTATAAAGCTGATTATAATGATGATTACTTATGAGAAAACTCATGCACCATTTACTCTATTCATGTAACAGTGATTTCACTTAGTGGAATCTTATACGTGCCTCTCGCCAATACGCATTTGCTTATATCATTATTATATAAAATAGAGTTTTTAAAGTTAATAAGGGTCTGACTTGTTTAACCGCAGCGGGTGCGGTTGTGTTTGCGAGAGTTTGCAGAAACGGACGGATGTGGTTTCTAGCGTTATTAAGCGTTTTGAACGACTGGTTTAACGTTTAGAAATGAATGTGTTTGCGGGAGGTTTACGATTGGTTAACCAACAGGTACATCAACGATTAGATAAAAAATAACAAAGATAAATATAATATACTAATATAAAAAAGTATAAAAACACAAAAAAAATATTGTTATAATAAAATATAAAAATATTGAACACAATTAATAATTAAAAACATAATTATAGTACTTAATACTTATTCAAAATCAATAAATTTTATAGTGAAATTCTTATTAATTATGCATTTGGTTCATCACTAAAAATTGTATCAAGTAACGTGACAAATTGTAAAAAATGTGTTTGAATTCATCGATCTTCCTGATTGCCTTTATATATATTATAAAGTTTTTTTAATGAATACAAACGACTTTTGGCTTGACTCTAACTCAAATCAATTCCAAACTAGTCGTAAATATTCTTAAAAATATTTTTTTGAAGTTCACTTAGAGGCCATAATTATAATAGAAGAAAACAAAATAGAGAGGATAGAATTAGAAAAAAAAAATTAGGGTTTGAGAACAGAGAACCTGATACAATATATATATATATATATATATATATATATATATATTGGGGTAAATATATAATTTTAATTTTTTTTCTATCTGTAGCGATGATTTTTTTTTTAATAATTTTTTAGTGTTTTTTTACTACCCAACCGCAAGCCGCAAACGCTTGCGAGAAACAGCTTATGAAATCTAGCGATTTAGAGCGGTTGAGAGCGGGTTCCTTGATTTTTTTCAATAGCTAACAAACGCTACCATTGCAAACGCAGCGTTTGCAGGTCGTAGCGGAAGAACCAATCATCACTAACTCACAAGATCGCGATACGTGTCATATCCATCAATTCAAGATTTTGACACGTGTCAAAGTTAGAAAATGTCAAAAATTATTATAACGAAACTATACAAAAAGATAATTAACTTCCATTATTCGGAAAATAAAAATTCTATAACGAAAATATACAAATTGTTATTTCTTAAAAAATAAAATTTCATAATTAAGAAAATTTCTAATTTTAAAGGAAAAAATTGTAAATATTGAACTCTATATAAACAAATAAGTAGTCTCATATTTTCTCAACAAACAAAACAATTTTCTTCAAAAACACCATCATACCTTCAACTTCATTATATTAGTGAAACATATATTTTTTTTATTTTACTTTTTAAAGTTTCGCAAAAAAATTATTATTATTCGTTAAAAAATTAAACTTCCATAATTAAGAAAATTTTTAATTTTAAAGAAAAAATAATTGTAAATATTGAATTCTATATAAAGAAATAAGTAGTCTCATATTTTCTCAACAAACAAAACACTTTTATTCAAAAACACCATCATACTTTCAACTTCAATATATTCGTAAAACATATATTTCTTTTATTTTATTTTTAAAGTTTTTTTTACTTTAATATTATGAGGTTGTTGTAAAATCTTTTTTTATTTTTATTTTAATGATTATTAAATTTTCTTCTAATTTTGGTTTATTTTTCTTCTACTTTTGAGAAGAGTAAATTAAATTTACTATTATGAGGTAGTTGAATGTTTTTTTAATATATATTTTTATGATTGTAAAATATTTTTCTTATTTCGGTTATTTTTTCTTACACTTTTTAGATAATAAATATCATCCAAAATAAAATGAGAAAATAAATTCAAAATAACATCACTAATTTATACTTATGTTGATTTAAAATAATTAAAAGTCAAAATATGATTAAAACTAAATAAATCTTATTCAAATAAAAATAAACCAAGTTATATATTATCTAAATAAATAAATAATTATATTTTTTAATTAAAATTTTCTATGGGTGAATGATTTTGGATATGCTTTATCAATATGTTATTATATATTTATATTTACGGGTGATTTAATTTTATATTTTTAAAATTTTTTTCGAGTTTTATTTTTATAATCTTTAAAATATAGATTATAATTTTGCGTATACGCTGGACCTAATCTAGTTTTATTATATAATGTAAAATTTTTAATAGTTAGTTACTCACAATATCGCAACATGTGTCGTGTTAATCGATTCATTATTCGACACATGTCAAATTTAAAAAATGTCAAAAATTATTATAAGAAAACTATACAAAAGAAATAAAACAGCCATTATTTACAAAATAAAAATTCTATAAGAAAATTATACAAACTACTAATTCTTTGAAAGAATAAACTTTCATAGTTAAGAAAATTTATAATCATGAAGAAAAAAATTTGTAAATATTTAACTCTATATAAACAAATAAGTATTCTCGTATTTTCTCAACAAACAAAACACTTTTCTTCAAAAATATCATTCTACCTTCAACTTTATTCTATTAGTAAACATATATTCTTTCAAAAAAATTTTGAAAGTTATTTTAATTTACTATGATGAGGTTTTAGTAAAAAAAATATTTAAAATATTTAATGATTATTGAATTTTATTCAAATCTCAGTTTCTTATTTTAATTTTCTATTGGTAAATGATTTCGTATAGCGTTCTCAATATTATACTATATAATTATTTTTGAGGGTGATTTAAGTTTATTTTTCAAATTTTCTATTTTGGTTTATGCTCTTAAATTTTAAAATATTAGATTATAATCCAGTGTATACTACGCGGGGCCTAATTTAGTTTCTTTATAAAAGAAAACTTCTTTCCAGAAAAAAAAAAATGAGCCCATTAAATAAAATGCTTAATAGAATCAAGTCTTTCTCGAGAAAATTAAAAAAATTCGAGCCCAAACAGTTAAAGTTTAGTGCAAATGAGACCCAAAACTTCATTACTTTTTATGTAAATTTATTTAAGGGCCGAAATTTTTTTCCCTAAAGCTCTTAAATTTAATTGAATGGATCAGGTGCTCAACAGTTTTCAAAAAACATTATAAAAGATATACATTAAAACCTCTATAAATTAACAAAGCCGGGATTATCTCATGAATCTCTAAAAATGTCATTTGAGTATCTTATGAGTATGAGAGACTTTCTTTATTCTCTTTACTACATTTTAATTATTAATTTTTTATTAGAGAGTCTCAATAAAAATGCTTTTAGATTTGCATTCATGTTGGAGCTTATATATAATCGTTTTTACCGCATCAAAACTTCTGTTGGTGCCACTTCAGCAGTAGCCACCGGTGGTGCTCTCTTTCCGGCCGTCGTTCTGTTTCTTGCGGTAACGAAAGTAGAAGAGACATAAGATAAATATTAGCAAGAATATTACCCCAATCACTATGTCCATAATCTTCAAAGGAGTCATTGATTTTTGTTACTTGAATTTGATTCTTACAGAGGAACAATAATCTCTCTTTCTCTTTATAGATATGTGTAGTTTCTTATAATACAATGATTGATTTTTTTAGGTGAGCCATTTTTGAGACTTTGTATTTGGAAATTGTTTCATTGACTTTTGTTTTTGATTATTATAATATTCAAGGGAGTTTAGACTGGGTAAAACCTAGTTGAGAATTGTTATTGAACTATTTTGCTTGTCTCAGGTCTTGGCTTGTAAATTTCTCGTTGGAAAAATACAAGTATTAGAATATTTTAAAGGTTTGACAATATATCGATCATAAGAACTAACATGAAGTGAACTAACGTAAATAATTGTCTACTTGGTACACTCACATGGTTAACCATATATATAATATTTTCACTACGTATCGTATATATATGTTCATTTTAATCAAGTACTACGATTTCAATCATTTTTGGTAATTCATAAGTTATCGGTTTTCAATTAGAAACCAACATAATGTGAACACAAGATATGTAATTTTTATACGGCCGGCCGCAATATCAAATCTTACAAAATGACTGTTATGGACCGATTATTAAACAATGGTAGATCCATAAGTCAAAACGTGAAGAAACACATTGTTCATTTAAATTAACCATTAATCCTTTTTTTTGGTCGGAAATTATCCCTTAATCATTTGTGATATATTGAACTCATTAAAAAGGGAATTCTGAAGTAAACTGTTAAATAAGAGACTTTAAATCAAATTTTCCCGACAATTTTTTCTTATTGGAAATAACTTATAATTCTCAAAGTGTAATACACAAGCACATGCACGCAAAGACGATTTTGCATGATTACGTACATAGAACAATCCATGATACTTCAAAACAAAAAAAAAATGAAACAGAGAACTTGTATAAAGGGATAAAGAAATACATCCCAACAAAATATTGAAATTGCATGTTGCCACGGATAAGATTAAAGGTCAACCCCCGAAATCGCCACCGTAGCCGCTGCCTAAACAGGCGATGCTGTCCTTGCCATCCTTCTTAGCTTTGTGGTAGAGAAAGTGAATGAGCCATAAGATGAACAAAAACAAGAGAAATGCTCCAAACACTATGAACAGAATCGCCACAGGACTCATATAGTCGACTTCCTTTTATTATTTTTCTTCTTAATTGTTAATTTTGTTTAACACTTCTCAGATAAAGAAACAACATGATGTATATATATATAGAGATGATGACCCTTTATGAAATTATCGTTAACCATTGACTTTGTGTTAGGTTGTATTTGTATATGAAACGGAATCGGTAATAACATATTATATATATATATTAACATTTTCGAAAATATTTATATAGACAGTAATCAAGTGGCCAATTCATATCTGGATCACAATCATATTAACTCAATTGATCGGTACATGTCGAGTTTTTAATAATCTTAATTTATATAATTAAATACGCATTCCAACGAAGTATATCATTTGAAAAAGTGACAACTTCTTCATAAGGATAAAATTTCAATGAAATGTTATATGGTCAAACCATCACCAAGTTTTAACCTAGTTTGAATCACACAAAATAGTTTCAACGAAAACATAATCATAAACTCTAACTACCCTTCCTTAAACTCAGTGATATATATATATATATATAACAAGATTACATACAAATAAGGGTCAAGATCATTTCCACAAAGAGGTTAGAGTTTAAAAAGCATTTAATAGAGACACAAAGGTTGTTTTTGGTGAGATCATTCAGCCGCCGACGCCGTCGTCATAGCCTAACGGGCGACAACTGGTTCTTATCTTGCCTCCATCTTTCTTAGTTCTTTTATAGAGAAAGTGAATTATCCAAATGATTAAGATAAGTTAGAGAAATGCTACAAAGACTATTAGAATAAACAATTTCCCATCTATCAGTCTTTTCGCTATTTCTTTAAATTAATTTCTACTATTTATGATTTGATTCTCATAAATGGAAACATCAAGATGTATTATATAATACTAGATTAGCTGTGCGTATACGCCGAATTATAATCTAATATTTTAAAATTTAGAAAAAAAAACAAAACAAAAATTTTAAGAATATAATCAAATCATCCGTAAAAAGTATTTTTATAATAAAATATTAAAAACGTTTATATAAAAGTAGAAAAAAACAAACCGAAATTAGATTTTTTTTTAATAATCATTAAATATATAAATAATTTTTTTTAACGATAACTTCATAATAATAAACTAAAATTAAATTAATAGGAATATATGTTTTACCAATAGAATGAACTTGAATTTATGATGGTGTTTCTGAAGAAAAGTGTTTTATTTTTTGAGAAAATATAAGATTACTTATTTGTTTATATAAATTTCAATATTTACAATTTTTTTTCTATAAGATTTGAAATTTTCTTAACTATAGAAGTTTATTTTTTTTAAGAATTAGTTATTTGTATAATTCTTTTATAGAATTTTTATCTTCTAAATAATGATAGTTAATTATCTTTTTGTATAGTTTCTTTATAATAGTTTTTGACATTTTTTCAACTTTAACACGTGTTGAGACCTTGAATCAATTAACATGATACATGTCACAATCTTATGAGTTACTGACTTTTAAAAACCCTACTTTATCGAGATATAGGTAAATAGACGATGATGGTGTTGTTGACCAAAAAAAAGATAATGATGGTGCTACTTATGTTAATTTATATACTAAATTGTTATCTTATATATTAAAAGAAAATTATCGAATGCCACATTCATTTTCAGAATGGTTGATTACTAGTCTACCCTTAATGAATCTACATACCTAAATTTTTTGACATTTAGCTTTAACAAATATATTTATCTAATTAAAATTTAATATATTATAAAAATATATATTTCAAATTTGAATATAGTAAAAAAAAAAAATTATTTTTTCAAAATTTTCAAAATTCGGAAAAAATTAAATATAAAAAATTTCAAGTAAAATTTAAATTACTATAAAGATATATAATTTTTTAAAATTAAAGATATTAAGAAAAAAATTTTAAAAATAGAAAATATTCGAGTAAAATTTAAATTACTATAAATAAAATATTAAAAAAACTACAAGAAGAAATACTATTTAAAATATTTTAAAAATTTGAAAAAGTTAAGTTACTCTCAAAAAATTTAAACCCAAAATTTTAACTTACTAACAAAAATTAGAAAATAAAAAAAAAAACTATTTAGGTAACTTTTTTATAATTTTGTGTAGATAAAGTTTGCTTATTTTTGTTACTTTAAATTTTATTTAAAAACTTATATGATAACATGAAATATGAAAACAAATTTAAAAACATGAAATATCACATTTACTACCATTGCATTTGGCGAAACACATTGTCAAGGTTATTCACAACGACACAGATACGGAAGTGTTGGTATCAGTTTGTCGACAATTCAAAACTGTTAACAGAAGCAATGGTTTTAATAAAGCGAAGTGCAACTAAAAGTCTTGATGAAGCAAAGAAGACTAATCACATTCGTCTACGAAGATCAATTACTAGCAAGGAATGTAGCGGGTTAATCTATATTCCGTTTGCATGTAAGACTTCAACAGAAAGCATCGTCAATTCACTTGTTTGTTATCTTCATCATATGCCGCATATATCTGCTTATGTAATAATTTGTTTATGTAGTTTCGGTAATGACATTGTTATCTATTGATGTTAATGAATGAGATTTTCGTATTTTTTTAAAAAAAATTATGCAATTATTAATTTATAATATTGATGAAATCATATATTTATATATGGTAAATTTTATCTTATTAACTTATTAAATTGTGTTAAATTTTATACTAATTCAACTGAAGAGCAAAATAAACTGAAGAGCAAAGTAACATAAAAACGGTTGGATTGACCTTTCACTTTCAATATTAGAAAAAAAGATTTAGGGGATGTTATTGGTTTGCAACTTTGAAAGCGTTTTGATGACTTAAAAAAATATAGAAAGTAGAAATATTAAAGATTTTAAATTACTAGTAGAGAGTTTTTTATAATCTCTATGATTAAATTTTTCAAAATTTTATAAAATCTTCCCAAGATAATCATAAAATTTTATGGAGTATCTCAAACTTATGATATATTTACAATATATTTTATTATGTTTTCCTTATCTACTATATATATTCATGAAAGATCGCACAATAGTTACAAGTATGTTTCCCTATACATTGATTCTTTGCTCCTATCACTTTGGAGGATTAAAAATGTCTTTGTCTTTTATTTCACCAACAAAAGCAGTATGAGCACCTGAATCAAACATACTAACGGATCTTGTTCTTGACCTATAGAGACCTATACCATTCCCAAATTAAAATGACTCGAGTTGAGAAGTTTACAAAAATGGTAGACCTGTTTTGCTAAACTACGACATCTAATTTTTGGTTTTAATGATGTAGACCTTGTTAAAAAAAAAATCTTCTATATAAAATAGCAGGTTTTTTCGTACACTTATAAAAAAAGACAGATAAGAAACCATATTTGTCATGAACTCATGATTGAATCACGGACATATAGAACTCTTCAGCAACATGATTTCCAGAATCTTTGTACTAAAGAAGACCATCATGACGTCCATTAGCGTAATTTCTAGTTGGATGTTGATTAACGTTACACATGAAAATGGTATTCAATAGGTGCATGATTTTGAAAATATCTTATCAAAGTACAATACTTTGGGTGATTAGTTTTTGTGAAAAAAATGTGTAGAATCCATAAATAATTAACATAATATTTTAATTCAATGACAAAATGATATTCTTTCATAAAACTTAATAACATAAGACTTTTATTGACTTTATAAATTCATGTATCCAATAACTCTAGCTTAAGATTTAAGAGTAATTTTAATAAATACATAAACTAATAACACCAAATTTTAATAGAGTTTTGTAAAATCTTAATTGAATAACACTGAAATCTTAACAACGTCTAAATCTTTATAACTCTTTCTAAATTCAAAAACCAATAACACCCCCTTAAATTTTCATTTTCCAAATATTTCTTAATTAAACATTCTTGCATAAACATTAACTATAACAAAAACAAAAATAGACACTCCAACCATTGCTGTCTAAGTTTTTGCCGTTATTACGAAAACACTCCAACCATCACCTTTTATATTGTTTGTGTTGTTGACACATGAATTTTTTTTTACACCAAAATCTCCGTATACTTAGTGGGGAACGCGTTTGTCTCAAGAGGAAGCCAGTCCAGTGCAAAGTTCTCTTTTTATAGCTTAAATACTTCATGTTTGAGCGCTTATTATAGGACTATCCGCAGTTCCGCACGCATATATTATTTTAGACGAAATAAAAGAAAACAAAGTTTATAAGAAGATTAATCTATGTACATCAGCAATTCACATTTACATGATCACTTCTTCACCTTATAATACATTTTTTCTGTTAAAACATCTTATGATACACAATCCATCATCACGAGTTTAAATCTTACACATAGAGATCATAAAGAGATAATTATCAAATCCCAAAAGACAACTATACGAAACCCTTAACCTCCACAGCCGCCGCAACCTCCACAACCGCCGCCATCTCCTCCACCATCATCACCGCCTCCACAACAACAACCGCTTTCGTCGCTGCCACCGCCAGAATCTGAGGTGGTTACAGCCGCAGCTACAACGACAGCTGTTGTGGCATCATTCCCTGTCAAAACAACAAGTCCTCCATCTTTTGTTCTCGTGTTACCAATTTCCAAATCTCGCGACTGGGACAAAGGCTTTTTCCTCCTACAGCATATGACAATCGCCGGGAACATAACACATCCACATATTATAATTATGACAGTGACAAAAGGCTCCATCACTGCTTCTTAATGGTTTTGTAAAACTGAATTGATACCAAAAAGATGCGTGGATATATTGTCCTTTTATATAGAATGTTATGACATAAACCTATTAAGTTTCTTAAAGATAAATTTCAAATATTTTCTAGCAAAACTTAAGACATTTTCTTCTTGATTACTTTTTCTTTTTTAATAAATATTCATAAGTTACTACTTCTTGCTTTGTTGTTTTTCGCTTACACAAACTTGGAAGATGTTTCTGCTCATAGAGAAGACTATTTATTCTTAGTCATGTAACATAGTATTTAATTATAGTAAGTATAGAGTTTTGACTTTGTCTTTTATTGGGTTTCATTCCCTTTCTGCTTTTTCTATTTTTTTTTTTTTTTTTTGTAATGAAACACTGTTTCTATTTGATGGAAAAAAGAATCCCTTCCATATTCAACTATAAAGAAAATGAATAAAGAGAAAATGTTGGGAAAAAAATTCACTGAGATTTTATCTTTGTGAGATCGTCAATAAAGCAGGGCTAGTGACTGGAGTGAAGTCGTAACAAGGTAGCCGTACTGGAAGGTGCGGCTGGATCACCTCCTTTTCAGGGAGAGCTAATGTTTCTTGGGTATTTAGGAGCCAAGGAGCTTACCCCGAATAGTCCTGACAAATGATGATTCAGACGAGATTCAGCATTTTTGAACCACGAAACTCTTGGTTTCCATTTTGGATGTGGATCATCCAAGGCACATTAGCATGGCGTACTCCTCCTGTTCGAACCGGGGTACAGAACATAAGAAAGTTTTTGTATATGTTCTCTATTTTTTTGGGTTTTATGTTCTCTATCATTTCAGCTGTATAACGATATGGATATAGCTTGTTCAACAGTCAGGGATCAGTATAATATATATACGGTCAAATATAACATGAGATCATCATAATAAGTTGAATATTTAGGTTTGGAACGGTAACGCGCAAAATAAAGTGTGATTCTAATAACAGTAATATATATACATATATAGCATATATCTTTGTTCTTATTGAACTCGTCACCATTCCAAACTTTAAGATATATTATACATCGGTCAATCGGAAATATTCGAAACATCATTCTCAATTTTACTTTAAACGGGTAATCTATATTAATATGTGTGGTCAATCTAAATTATTTTGGATATTCAAACTTTATATCGGTGATATCTACACCAAAATTATTAGTTCAATAAATCTTGCGTTGTGTATATATATGGTTTGTAAATGGTGTGATAGTCTAAAAAGAATATTATTGTTTATCGTTGACTATAAAACTCAAACGTTATGTTTGACTATATTAATATTTGACAAATCCACTGTCTTACGGGTTTGTGGATATATACAAAATTAAACAATCGAATAACGAATGAGCTGACAACATTTAAGTTGGGTGATTAAAACATGTCCACGGATGATGGTACAATATCTGGTCATAAGAAAGCGTGTGCTTTTATATTCATATATCAATTGAAACAATTCTCATCTCTAAATCGTAAACCATGTCTTATATATAAAAACATAAACGGTCTCTTTCAGATATTCCACGTCAACACGCCAAAAAGTAACATGTAACAATATATTCTTAAAACGTTTTTAAAATAATATATAAAAAAATTTCTGTAAAAACCTCTGAAATTACCATTTTTTACAATTTTATCCAACATCTCAAAAAAATATAGATCAATTTCGCAAAGTTGTAAAAATGCAGATCAACCCTTCGTCATCACCATTAAATTCGTAAAATGTTGATAAATAACATATCAAATCGAAGACTTCACGACTAAGAGTCCAAATCTACATTTAAAATTTTAAAAATCTAAAATATGTGACCGTAAAAATATTTAGAAAATACATAGAAATGTTATATCGCGTATTATTTTTTACTTTGTATGATTAATTTGCATTTTCGGAAATAGAGGGTAAAGTTACAAAAAATGGCTACTTGAAGGGTTTTTTTTGCAGAAATAAAAGGTTTAAGTCGGTCGTCCTCTACATAAATGGCAAATATAAAGGTTCACCGATTTTTCTTCATCTTTTTAATGGGATTTTGAATTTTGTTTAATTCGATCGTCCTCTACATAAATGGATCGTGCCTCTTCGTATTTCATCCAATCGCTCACATATTCGCTCTCCCTCATTTCGAATTCCATAAAAGCGAAGACAACTGTTAAATGAAGGTTTTCCTGTATCTTTTTCTAAATGAAAGTTTCCCTTCTTACCATGCTACACAGCTTGTGCCACCATACCATGACTACTTTTATAGCTGTTAGAATGAATGATATTCAAACATGCGTAATTTTTGCCAAAGTAAGTATTGATTCTCATTTTCGGCTTCATCTGCTTTGATTTGGATGTTAGGTTTTTCTGGAATAATATTTCTTTCTTCTTAATTAGTATTATCAGATTCATATGTTTTTTCTCTTGGTTTTCCCCCTCAACTTGCGATGCTAATTCCCAGCTTTTTGACCTTAGCTATCACCATACCTTTTAAACGTATTTTTTTTGTGGTTTTCAATTTCTTGATTTCTGATATGGTCATCATTTTTTTTTAATTTTTTAAGGCTTTTGCAGTTGTGGTCTGAGTCTAGCAGGTGTCCCCTTAATGGACCTTGCAAACAAGAACAATCCTGCTAGCAAGGTTCATTATCTATCTCTCATTCCCAAGTTTGATTACTCATACTTTAAAATTCTTTCACACTCACACTACAAGAAAACATTCTATTTCCTACAGCCAATATCGTAGGAAAACGGTAGAAACAAATATTTTCTCCCATTTTCCTACGATATTTGTTCGTAGGAAATTGAAAATCATCTTACGAAAATAAGTTAGTAGAAATTTTCGTAGGGTGTTGTAGTAGGAAAGTGGAAGGAAATTTTAACCGATTTCCTACCAAAATATTCGTAAGAAAATATTTCCTACCATTTTCTTACAAAAAAAAATCTTACCTATTTCTTACGATTTTTGTACAAACTTAACAAAAAAATAAAATAATTAATCTAGTTTCAATAATTATAATTTCGAAAACTAAATTAAAAATTATACAATAATCATTAACTATTAATCCAAATAATATATATATAATCAAATTATTTTACAAAACAAATAAACCAAATGTCTAATATCAAGTTTTTTGCTTAAAGAATCTCTACATTCAT
>SMJT01000057.1:0-72509 GCA_004349715.1 Crucihimalaya himalaica | reverse complement strand
GGGGGGGTTGGATGTTGGAGAATATGATCTTATGGTTTATTTTTAACTTCCAACTGATGCGGTTCACTATGCTCATCGAGCTGGAAGAACGAATGAGGAGGTGGGAAGGAAAGTGACTGTGGTTACATTTGTGTGAAGAATCACAAGTGTTTATAGTGAAGAAGATGGAGAAGCAACTTGGTCTGCCTTTCTTGTATTGTGAGTTTGTTAATAGAGAGCTTTGTCACTGAAGAAGATAAAACTATTATAAGGAAAAGATCTAAAAATGTATTTTTCTTTTCTTCCACTAGTTTGCAGATACTTTTATAACTAATTAAATTCAGAATTTTGTTTCTTTTTTTAATATCTTAAACATATTTGTTCTACACTATACTAAGAATATATATATTGTTTAGGGAGCATGGCGACTTGATGCCAATCTTACATGGAGAAGATCTGTGATCATCAGTCTTCCAAGGGTTCTTACATTTTGAATGTTCTTCATAGCTAAGTTTGGCAGCAATTTCGTCAAATTCATATTGAGCTATCCATGTTTAATGCTAAGATAATGAAGACGTTGCGTAGGTCTATTGTGTTGAATATTTGAAACGTGGAATAATAGTTAAGGATATGGAGTTGTTTCCATAAATATGTAGTAATGTGGGACCGTTTCAGAAAGGGGACGATGCTTAGATATTTTGGTTTCTTTGATGCGTAAATGATAAATTTGCATCTTTTGACTCATGCATTCTTGCAAAGTTGTTCCCTTTATATGCTGTTTTTCTTTTTCTCAGAGACAGCATATCAAACAAAAATCTTATCATATCTGTTCTTTTTTTGTAATATTTGTTTAGCTTCTGGTTTTGGTCTGTGAATCTCTCTCGTCTGTGCAGCGATGGGAGGTTGTTTCTCTTTCTCCATGTCGTGTGATCAAGTGGTGAATCAAGTCTCCCAATGGTTATGCCTCAAAGGGAGTTATATCCACAACCTCGAAGTGAATCTAACGTCTCTCGAGAATGCCATGGGACTGCTCAAGGCAAAGCGAGATGACGTGCAAGGAAGGGTAAACAGAGAGGAGTTTACTGGGCATCGTCGAAGGCTTGCTCAAGTTCATGTTAGACCGCGAAAATCTAGAGAACAAAAACACGAATATAATACCGAATTAAGGAAAAAATCCGTAAAGTCAAGATATGATCTTTTCCTTTAATTCAAACAATCTCCCGCAGTGTGGCGGTTTGTGAGATGATGAATCCCAGGATACAACTACGGTGAGGATACAACTACGGTGAGACCGTTTTCGCAACACTCGAAAAACGGAATCTGCGAACTTGATATCTACAATATACTCTTGAGACACTTACTGTTTTCAGAAGAAAAATGTGGGAGAGAGTTTCTGTGTTCGTCCGAACGATGGAAGATAAAAACGAATGAGAGAGTGTTTTTAAAAACAAACGTTGGGAGATTGTGCGATCCGCAACGTGCGGAGATCGTGGTCCATTAAGAGAGGCACACGACCCGGAGAGAATCTCGCGCAACATTAAGACTCGGTCAAAACTCATTGATTATGAAAAAACGTTTCTAAATTGGTCAAAAAATCAAAAAGAAACCGGGCCCCAGGCCTGTGCCCGGCGGTACGCGTGTGTTTTTGCATAATAACCCTCTAACTCTAGCACCATGGTCTCCCCTTCCCTTCTAGTTGTTGAACACTCTCATAAGTGTAACAACATATATACTAGAGGGAATTTTTTCACTCAACCAATGTGGGACTTTGTAATATAAAGTCTTTATAAGCTTTCAAGCTTACCACTTTGGAGTTCAATTTCTCATTCAATTTCACTTCAATTTTACATGTAACTACACTATGTTATAATGCTCATTACGAGGAATCCAAATACTCCGAGACCCGGTCATTCCGGTGAAGGACCTCACCGGAAAAGTCGCCGAAAAGTTGGCCGGAGCCACTTGTCCAAAATTGAAGTTCCAACAGTTCAGGTATGGCTTACGAGTATCCTAACGATCGAAAACCAATTTAATGATATTCTTAGTACTCGTAAGTTTGAGCTTCAAAGGTTATGTTTCTGTGGTTTTGGCTCCAAAGATCTGAAAATGAGCTATCGTTATGGGAAAAGGGTTATCATGATGTTGAGGGAGGTTGAGAGTCTTAGTTCTCAAGGAGAATTTGTTGTGGTGACTGAGGCAGCTCCTATAGCTGAGGTTGAAGAGTTGCCTATTCAACCCACAATCATTGGTCAGGAAACAATGCTTGAAAGGCTGTGGAACCGTCTCATGGAAGATAAAGTCGGGATTGTGGGTCTGCATGGTATGGGTGGAGTAGGCAAAACCACCCTTCTCACGCAGATCAACAACAAGTTTTCTGAAATAGGTGGCAGATTTGATGTCGTAATATGGGTTGTGGTGTCTAAAAATGCAACAGTCCATAAGATTCAAGGAGGCATTGGGGAAAAACTAGGCCTTGTGGGAAAAGAGTGGGACGAGAAAAACGAAAAGCAGAGAGCCCTTGACATCCACAACGTTCTTAGGAGGAAGAAGTTTGTGTTGTTGTTGGATGATATATGGGAAAAAGTGAACTTAAATTTGGTTGGAGTCCTGTATCCGAACAAAGAAAACGGATGTAAAGTAGCATTTACCACCCGCTCTAGAGATGTGTGTAGACGCATGGGGGTTAATGACCCAATTGAAGTCAGTTGTCTGGACCCCGACAAAGCCTGGGATTTGTTCAAAAAGAAAGTCGGGGAAAACACACTGAGAAGCCACCCAAACATTCCCGAACTCGCAAGAAAAGTCGCTGGAAAATGCCAGGGCCTACCTTTGGCACTCAATATCATCGGTGAAACTATGGCATGCAAAAACACAGTACAAGTGTGGCATTGGGCGATTGATGTTTTAACTTCATCTGCCTCAGATTTTTCAGGCGTGGAAGATGAGATTCTTCCAATTTTGAAGTATAGCTATGATGGTTTAATTGGTGAGCAGGTGAAATCGTGTTTCCTCTATTGCTCTCTGTTTCCTGAAGACTATCTTTTGCCTAAAGAGAGGTTGATAGAGTACTGCATAAGTGAAGGATTCATAGATGAAAAGGAGGGTAGAGAGAAGGCATTAAACCAACGTTATGAGATTACTGGTACCCTTGTCCGCGCATGTTTATTGTTGGAAGAAGCACCGGATAAATCATATGTGAAAATGCATGATGTGGTACGGGAGATGGCCATATGGATAGCCTCGGATCTGGGAAAGTATAAAGAGAATGTATCGTACAGGCTGGTGTTGGGTTACGTGAAATACCAAAAGCAAAGAAGTGGAAGAATGCGAGAAGGATTTCATTGATGGAAAATGAAATAGAGAAGATATATGTGAGCCCCGACTCTCCTCCTTGGGGATAACCGTAAATTAGCAACTATCTCAGATGAGTTCTTTCGGTCTATGCCTAGGCTACTCGTTCTGGATTTATGATGGAGATAAAGATAGAGAAGACATCATGTTTCTTAAACCTCTCTGCTGTGCAAATATACAGGTGTGATAGTGTAAAGGATTTGACGTGGCTCCTGCTCGCTCCGAACCTTATTTATCTTAGCGTTGGTAGGTCAAAGCAGCTAGAGGATATAATAAACAAAGAGAAAGCTGCGAGCGATTTAGAGCAGGAGACAAGAGTTATTCTTCCTTTCCAGAAACTAGAATCCCTGAACTTGTATAAATTGCCTAAGCTGAAGAGCATCCACTGGAATGCTCTGCCTTTTCAATGTCTGAGACAAGTCTACATAGATACTTGTCCGAAGCTTAGAAAACTTCCATTGGATTCTAAAAGCGTAAGTAAGGTTGAAGAATTGGTCATAATATACTCTGAGGAACAATGGATAGAAAGAGCTGAATGGGAGGATGAAGCCACACGACACCGTTTCTTACCTTCGTGTAGGCTGCGTTGAGGAGCCCCATCCCATGAGTCCATGACCCAAAATGTTGTTGTGTTTCTATCTTCTTCTTCTTTCTACTACCTTTGTTTCCGTTCTGAAGGATTTAATAAAACTCAAAATTTTATTCCTCTGTTGTCTTTCCTTTTAAGTGTCTTTGAGTATCCGAAACAAATTTGTACTACAGTAACAAGATTTGAAACCAATACTTAATTTACAGTATGCCATAGAATCTGAGTGGACTCGGGTAACATTTGCTACTCCATGTTTAAATAACTCTTACAACACTTGCAAGATACAAAGAAATCAAATTCACGCTAAAGCATATATTTACGAATACGAATTATCATTGAACAATATTATTTGACTTGTTCTTGTCAGAGATATTATTTAATTTTGACCCATTTATTCGCGTGACCGAAAACTCAGCTAAACCAATTCCGGTATAGCTTTTATTGGACCGGTCTAATCGATAAGTTTCGGGTATCTCTTCTTTCTTTTGTCTCTAAGCTCGTCCCATGGCTGTTTGTACTTTTAGTAGGGTTTGCAAATTACGCACAGAGTGAGTTTAAAAAGGAACGATTCAGCTTGAAAATTGAGATGACGTTGATGATACGGAGATGGAGTTCTAAAGCTTTGAGATTTGTTCATACAGGTACTCCGAGAAATGCTTTATTCCATATCCCAAATGAGCTATTTTCTTGCTGCGAACGAGACTTTTCTGGTTTCAGCGATAGAAATCTCTCTTATAGAGAAAGATTGAGGAGTGGGCTTGTCGATATTAAGGCAGATGATGCCGTCAATCTCTTCAAAGACATGATTCATTCTCGTCCTCGTCCTCGTCCTACTCTTATTGATTTCAGTAGATTCTTTAGTGCCGTTGCCAAAACAAAGCAATATGATCTCGTTTTAGCTCTCTCCAAGCAATTGGAATTGAATGGGATTGCGCATAGCCTCTACACTCTGAATATTATGATCAATTGCTTCTGCCGCTGTGGTAAAGTTTGTTTCGCTTATTCTGTTTTTGGAAAAGTCATGAAGCTTGGGTATAAGCCTGACACTGCCACGTTTAACACTCTACTCAATGGCTTATGTCTCAAAGGCAGAGTTCCCGAAGCTATGGAGTTAGTTGATCGAATGGTAGAAATGAAAGATAGACCCAATCTCATAACGATTAACACTCTGGTCAATGGACTTTGTCTCAAGGGTAAAGTGTCTGAAGCAATGGTTTTGATTGATCGAATGGTGGAATATGGCTGTCAACCCAGTGAAGTTACCTATGGACCGGTTTTAAATGTAATGTGTAAGTCCGGGAAAACTGCCTTGGCCATGGAGTTTCTCAGAAAGATAGCGGAAAGAAAGATTAAGCTCGATGCAACCAAATACAATATCATCATTGATGGTCTTTGCAAAGACGGGAACCTCGACGATGCATTCAACCTTTTCAACGAAATGGAAATGAAAGGTTTCAAAGCAAATGTTATTACCTATAGCTCTCTCATAAGAGGCTTTTGTAATGCTGGTAGATGGGACGATGGTGCACAATTGCTGAAGGATATGATCACAAGGAAAATCACCCCCAACGTTGTCACTTTCAGTGCGTTAATTGATAGTTTCGTGAAAGAGGGAAAGCTTCTAGAGGCCAAAGAATTGTACAAGGAGATGATCACAAGAGGTATAACTCCTAATACTATTACATATAGTTCTTTGATAGATGGGTTTTGCAAGGAGAACCGCTTAGATGAGGCAAACCAAATGCTGGACCTGATGGTTAGCAAAGGGTGTCATCCTGATATCATGACGTTTACTATCCTCATAAATGGATATTGCAAGGCTAAGCAGGTCGACGATGCTTTGAAACTCTTCCGCAAACTGTGTTTGAGAGGAGTGGTTGCTGATACATTCACTTATAACACGCTTATCCAAGGGTTTTGTCAATCGGGAAAACTTGAGGTTGCCAAAGAACTTTTCCAAGAGATGGTTTCTCGTGGTGTGCCACCCAGTGTTGTAACTTATGGTATTTTGCTGGATGGGTTGTGTGACAATGGACAGGTAGAAAAAGCATTGGAAATTTTTGAAAAAATGCAGAAGAGTAAGATGTGCCTTAATATTGGCATCTATAACATCATCATTCACGGGATGTGCAATGCTAGTAAGGTGGATGATGCATGGGATTTATTGTGTAGTCTACCTCTTAGAGGAGTGAAGCCAGATGTTAAGACATACACCATAATGATTTCAGGATTATGTAAGAAAGGGTCGCTATCTGAAGCAAATAGATTGTTTAGAAAAATGGAAGAGGATGGGCATGCGCCAAATAACTGTACATACAACACTCTAATCCGAGCACATCTCCGAGGTAGTGACGTAATTACATCAGCTGAACTCATCGAAGAAATGAAGAAGGGTGGGTTCTCTGCTGATGCTTCCACTACAAAGATGGTTATCAATATGTTATCTGATGGTAGATTGGACAAAAGCTTTTTGGATATGCTTTCTTGGAATGTTTGATCTTATCAACGAGAGATAAAGCTAACCATTTCTGGGTTGGTGTTTGATGTATTTGGTCTTTTATTTATCGAATCTTTGTTCACATCTAACCAGATCCTGATGTATCCCCTGCTCTTGTACTGTATATCGCTTTTTATCTTATTTTGTTGTATAGCTTAAACCCGCTACTTATATACATACATAGCAAATATCAAAATTAAGAGTACGCTCTGATCAAATACATAGGTCAAAATCGAGAAGGAGAAGGTTTAAGATAAACCGGTTATCACACGACCGACATTGTACCGGTTGGGGGAGATATAAACAGTACTGTATATCACACAATCTCTAACATGTCGTTATATATATCATCTCTAAGGAAGATCTGCATGATTTGGGCTTAGCTTTTTCTGTTTCCCCCAAATATCGCTTCATCGAGATTGCTAGGGTTTCTCCGCTTCGATCTTCGCTGCTGTTTAACATCTATGGGTTCGATTCTGTGCTAGTATATTCCTCTCTGATTCATTGATCGGCAATTTCGTTTCGATTCGCTTCATTTGGTTCCATCAGTCATTTCTGATCGGCTTCGTCTCGGTGAAAGGACGCGTTGGTTTTTCCCGAGGTTCGTTATCTTCCTTAATTTCTGAGCTTGATCCTTTTTCTCTACTTTGATTAGAGGATTGAGTATTGGTTTTTGCTGTCTCGATCGAGCATTCTTCTTCTTTATTCCGAGAAAAGTAATGGGTTTCGCGCGATAATCTGTGGGGAGCTTCTGAGTCATTGAAGTTGCGTCTTTTTTTTAAATTTCCCCTACTCTTCTATGCGTTGCTTTCTAGATTGTACTTGTGAAGTTATGTACACATCTGTGCAATCGATGAGGTAAATTTTTGGTTTTGCTCTTTGTAATGTATTGGAAATTGGCTTTTCGATACATGTGTGTACTATCATTTTCATTGGCTCTATGGCGTTGTATCTTTTGTAGTTGCTCTGATGACTGGTTCGTTTTTTCGGATTTTGCAGGAGAAGACCCGTTATTTTCTTATGTAAGTGATTCTGATACTCGTTATCTGTGACTGGTTTGATGAGGAAGAAGCGGAAAGGTAGTGAAACTGAGGGTTGGGAGAACTTACCAGAGGATTTATTATGTTCAACTGCATCACGATCATCCAACTTTAGGTCGCACTTTTCACTAGAGGGTTATGCTAGACTAAAGAAGCGGTGCAAGGAGAATGAAGCTGTCGAGTCTGTTGGTTCCTTTAAGAGACGAATTGCTGGTGTTGCTACTGCACCTCCTTGTGGTGCATCGTCTTTGGTTTCATCCGGAAGAGGTTTGAAGAGGAAGATAGGGTGCATAGATGTTTCCACACAGACTGGTAGGAAGAATAAAATAGACGATGACTATATTTTTGGTCGAAATATTGGGAAAGGGAAATTCGGGTCAGTCAGGATCTGTAAGTCTAGGAAGAATGGGACCGAGTTTGCTTGTAAAACTCTGAAGAAGGGGGAGGAGACTGTTCACCGGGAAGTTGAGATAATGCAACATTTATCTGGTCATCCTCGGGTTGTCACATTGCATGCTGTATATGAAGAGTCAGACTGTTTCCATCTTGTGATGGAGCTGTGTTCAGGGGGACGTTTGATTGATCAGATGGTAAAGGTGGGTAGGTATTCTGAGCAGCGAGCAGCTAATATATTCAAGGACCTCATGCTAGTCATCAATTATTGCCATGAGATGGGAGTTGTGCACAGAGATATAAAACCTGAGAATATTCTCCTAACAGCTGCTGGGAAGATACAGCTGGCTGATTTTGGCCTCGCCATGAGAATTGCTAAAGGTAAATTTTATTCAGACCTTAATATTTCTATAGTAATTTGTGTAGCATTTAAATGCTTCTATTCATGGCAGTGACTTGTAGTGTCTTTATGAATTTGTCAAGTGCAATGACTTCATTGTTTAGGGAACATAGCGGCTTGATACTGTATAGCTATAAAGTTGGCATGGCATCATGTCTAACAGTACTGTGAAAAAAACTAATGATGCCCAAAATCTGACATGTTGGTATGAAATTTAACTGTCCTGTGTTTGTCTTTTTCTCTAGTAGTTTAACTTGCAATTTCCTGGGTAATGAATCTACTTTTCTTGACTATAAACTAGATGAAGAGAGCTAGTCTTCTATGACTAAAGTTGATTGCAGCTGCACATGCTTTACTATCAACTTTGAATAAAGTGTTTTTGTTGTTATTACTGGCAAGTTATGGTTCTTCTTCTTCTCTAGAGCTTAACTATTGTTCTCTGTAGCTTAATTGAGCTGTCAAGTTTTTCAATTACATGTTTGTTCATTGGTTTGTACAGGTCAAACATTGTCAGGATTGGCAGGAAGTCCTGCTTATGTTGCACCTGAAGTTCTTTCTGAAAATTATTCAGAGAAGGTCGACATTTGGAGTGCAGGTGTCCTATTATACGCCCTCTTGTCTGGTGTACTCCCTTTTAAGGGAGACTCATTGGATGCCATTTTCGAAGCAATAAAAAACGTGAAGCTTGATTTCAACTCGGGAGTGTGGGAGTCTGTGTCCAAACCTGCCCGTGATCTCTTGGCGAGAATGCTAACAAGGGAAGAATCTGCTAGAATCACAGCGGATGAAGTGCTACGTAAGCCTTGTAACCTCTTCCAGCTTCTTTAATTGCAGCAATGACTTAGATATCCATTTAAAGTTCAGTGTTGCTGGATCTTTTGTTCATCTATGTTTGATACTTAACCTTGATTTTATTCTGGAATCCATTAGCAATGACTTAATATCTTATATTTGTTTCAGGGCATCCATGGATACTCTTTTACACAGACCGGACGCTCAAGACCATGTGTATAAAGTCGAAGCACAAGAGTCAAGCAGGATCTCCTCCGTGCCTCAAGAATCGCAGTCCCACAGAGAATACTGACGTAAACAGAACTAACAGAGAAAAGAAGACAACATCTGATTCACCGACTGATTCATTCTCGAACACAGAGGAGGAAGAAGATGAGAGCGGTGTGGTCGATGTGCTTGTTGTTGCAATCTCCAACGTGAGGATCTCAGAACCAAAGAGAAGCAGAGTCTGTAGTCCCACCAATAACCCCATTGAGCAGCAACACTCTTCTAACTTGACCACGACTAATACACTATGCCGAGCTTTCTGAAAAAAAGAGCTTCAGACCTTTAACCCACACATGCATATGGGTAGTGTTCCAAGCCACCACAAGCTAAGGGTTCTCCACGATCATAGGGACTCTTATGTCATAATAGCTCTCTAGTAGTTTGATTTGTTATAATTCTGTGTTTTTTCTCTTCTACATTTCTGACTATGACTATGTACAGATCCTGTAAATAGAATATGCTAAACAAATGATTGATCAGATATTGGATCGGAATTATCACTTATCAGGTGCTATTTCGGATACTTCCATTAGTTTTGGAAAGAATAAAACGTCTGAAATAATACCAAATTGTTACAACAGAAACCATACAAATGTGTAGGAAAATAAATAAATATTATACGGAAATGTTTGAAATAAAAAATAGAAACAAAAGACGATTATAACGCACACGACGCGTTTGGAAACAAGAAGAAACAAGAATGCACTAGTAGGAGTTGTAAACAACTCTGATTTTCTCATTAAATTGTAATCTGTGTATACAATAGCTTATATAGGAAAGAGAGACTAATTCTGTTACCTAACAATCACGTAACTAAATAACAAACACTATTAACGGTTTCTGTTACTCTTCTGTTAGCTCCAATTGTTTCTCTTTGTAGTCTTTTATCTTTGTCAGTGAGATGATTCTGCATATAGTGTAATACGCACAAGAAGGAGAATACACATTTGTTAGTATATAACTAAGATTGAGTGTAATCTCTTTGTGGAATCAATAAAGAAGCTACTTCTTGATCGAACGACGGCGATCGACGATTCTGTGTAATCACTCTTGCTTAATCATCTTTCACTCTTGCGTGATCGTCGTTTGGGTCGTTGGGTGTAGCCCCTAAAAACTTTGCATTAAGTCTGTAACCACCCGTTTTTAAAAAACAATGTTTAGTCCCCTAAAAAGTTTCATCTCGAGTTGTAATCCCCTCTTGTTGACTTTTTGGTTGACTTTGATGACTATGCAGCTGACTAGACGCCACTGTGCAGATGACGTGTCAAATAAAATAAAAAAAATTTATTAGGCCTGGACGTTCGGGTATTCGGGTCGGATTCGGGTCATGTATGTTCGAGATTCGGGTTTTCGTGGTCAGAAATTTAGGATCTGTTCCGGAATTTTTAAATTTCATGTCGGGTTCACGTTCGGGTATGTTCAGGTTCAGGTTTATCCAAATATTCAAAAATCTAAAATTTTGTATCCAAATCTAATCAAATTATTTGAAAACAACTAAAAAAACTCGAGTAAATTTACATAAATATATACAAAAATAACTAAAATACCCGAACCTGAACCCGACCCAAAATTTATAAATACTCGAACGGGTCTTAAATTTCTAAACACGAAAACCCAAAGTTACTAGATTCTTAAGCCGTTTAGAGCATATCTAATAATATATTAGATTTTAGGGGGCTAAATCGCGACGACTCTCTATAAATCTCTTGAGTGAAATTCAATTGCAAACAAAACTGACAATATTAACCTTTGATTAGCAACTCTTATTATAACCATAAAAAGTATAATGGTTGCTACGTTGTGAATCATAAAACCACTAACAATTACCCTTATGGCTTTATCAAAAGCAATAACATCATTATTTTGTAATAAATTTAAGACCGTTCGAATATTTTTAAATTTTGGGTCGGGTTCATATTCGGGTTTAGTTATTTTTGGATAGATTTACGTAAAAATACTCGAGTTTTTTTCGTTGTTTTCAAATAGTTTGGTTAGATTTGGATACAAAATTTCAGAGTTTTGAATATTTGGGTGAATCCGAACTTGAAAATACTCGAACCTGAAATTTAATAATATTCGAACGGGTCCTAAATTTCTAAACACGTAAACCCAAACCCGAACATACCCGACTCGAACCCGAGCCAAATACCCGAACGCGAAATTCTATTTTTTTTGTTTTATTTGTCACGTCAGCTGCACAGTGGCACCTAGTCAGCAGCACAGTGGCGTCTAGTCAGCTGCACAGTGGCGTCTAGTCAGCTGCACAGTGGCGTCTAGTCAGCTGCACAGTGGCGTCTAGTCAGCTGCACAATCATCAGAGTCAACCAAAAAGTCAACGAAAAGGGGTTACAACTCGAAATAAAACTTTTTAGGGGGCTAAACATTGTTTTTTAAAAACGGGTGGTTACAGACTTAACGCAAAGTTTTTTAAGGGGCTACACCCCGACGACCCTCGTCGTTTCTCTTGCACAGATGCAAACCCAGACGATGTGGAGGTGGAGAACGGCGTCCAAACTGCTTCATCAGCTGCGTTCCACGGTGCATACAGGTTCCCTTTGGTCATCTAGCATCTTGAGTTATTCGGGAGTGACGCTTGCAGAATCTTATCGAGAGAGGTTGAGAAGAAGATTTGATCCTCATGATCCTCATATGTTAGATGAAGCTCTGGATTTATTCGATAACATGATTCATCTTCATCCGCTTCACACACTGGTGGATTTTACTCAATTAGTGAATGCTATTTCCAAAATGAAACGGTATGATCATGTGATCCGTATTTGCAAGACGATGGAATCCGCAGGGATTCAAAAGGATATATACATCCTGAATCAGTTGATGAATGCTCTTTCCCACTGCTCGAATCATCTTTGCTTCTTTGTCTACCTTTGCCAAGATTTTGAAATCTGGCCAGATACCATATAGTTCACGTCTGCCATCTTGTTCAGGAAATTTTGTCTTATGGGAGATGTTTCTGATGCACTAACGTTGCTTCAGTATATGAAGGCTATGGGTTACATCTCTGTTGTGGTTTATAACAGTGCCTTTAATCTGGTTCCTCAAATGCATGTTGTACTAGACCAAATCCTTCAAGAGGGTGTTGAACCAGATGATGTTACTAAATCGACAATCATTAGCGGATACTTCAAGCGTGGTCTTACTGAAACTTTCATACAGTATCTTAGAATACTGGAGGAAGCGAACGAAGAGATTAACGTTGTCATGTACAATGCAATAATTGACTCTCTCTGCCAAAACAAACAAGTAGATGAAGCATTAGAGCTTTTTAGTGAAATGGAGGGGAAGGGAATAAGAGCAAACACTATTACATACAACTCTTACACCATAATATCCCCTTCCCATATAGCTATTGAACACTCTCATAAGTGTAATACTATATATACAAGAGGGAAACTTTCCATCCAACCAATGTGGGACTTTGTATTATAAGTTCTTATAAGCTCTTCAAGCTAACCACTTTGGACCTCAATTTCTCATTCAATTTTTACTTCAATTTTTACATGTAACTACACTATCTTATTGTGCTCATTACAAGGAATCCAAAAACTCCAAAACTCAGCCATTCTGGTGACGGACCTCACCGGAAAAGTCGCCGGAAACTTGACCGGAGCCACTTGTCCAAAATTGAAGTTCCAACACTCGAATCATCTTGCTTCTTTGTCTACCTTTGCCAAGATTTTGAAATCTGGCCATAAACCAGATACATTCACGTTTGCCATCTTGTACAGGAAATTTTGTCTTCTGGGAGATGTTTTTGTTGCACTAACGTTGCTGGAGTATATAAAGGCTATGGGTTACATCTCTGTTGTGGTTTATAACAGTGCCCTTAATCAGCTTCCTCAAATGTAGGTTGTACTAGACCAAATCCTTCAAGAGGGTGTTGAACCAGATGATGTTACTAAATCGACAATCATTAGCGGATTCTGCAAGCGTGGTCTTACTGAAACTGCCATACAGTATCTTAGAATACTGGAGGAACCGAACGAAGAGGTTAACGTTGTCATGTACAGTGTAATAATTTACTCTCTCTACCAAAACAAACAAGTAGATGAAGCATTGGAGATTTTCAGTGAAACGGAGGGGAAAGGAATAAAAGCAAACGCTATTACATACAACTCTTTAATATACAACCTCTGTCAAAATGGCAGACAAAGTTGCGCCTTAAGATTGCTGAGCGAAATGATTAACAGGAAGGTCATACCAACAACATGTACTTATAATATTTTGATGGATGATTCGAGGCATAGAGGGTTATTTCGGGGATCTAAAGAACTCTACAAAGATATGATCAAAAGTGGTATAGCTCCGGATGTTTTCACCTATACGTCTTTGATCACTTTTTAATGTAAGAAAAAACGCCTAGGTAAAGCGAGGAGTTGCTTAGATTTGATGGAGAAGGAAGGATGTTTCCCAAATGAAACGACTTATAATAGTCTAATAAATGGCTATTGCAAGGCAAAACGAATAGATGATGCGATACAACTATTTCATGAGATGTCTCAGAGAGGCATTGCACCCAACTCAGTCACTTACACTATTTTAATCGACAGTTGTTGTAAAACACGCAAAGTACAAAGAGCCATAGACTTTATCAATCTGATGGCTTCACGTACGGACATTATTGGAGATTTTTATCTCTGGAATGCATCGCTAGCTTGTTTGTTCACTGCTGGCAAAATCGACCAGGCTTTTGGATATTTTGATTCTGTGGAAAAGTGGGTAATTGTTAACAGTATCATTTATACTACGTAATCAATGGGTTGTACAAGGCTGGTAGAAGGGATGAAGCATGGGATTTGTTTTGTAGTCTCTTGCACAAAGGAGTGAAGCTCGACGTTAAGTTGTATAATTGCCTCATGAAGTGGTTGTTGAAGATTGAAGACCTGTCAAAAGCAAAGAAATTGGCTGAAAAAATGAGGGAGGATGGGCCTGCGCCTAATGGTTGAAGGAATTATCACAAATCTAGCTTGTTATCCCTTGGAGGCAAATTCTTTTCTCTGTTTTTTTTTCTTTTTCACCATTTCCTATGTTTTCTAAGTGTTTCACACATTCACAAACACAGAAACACGTGAAACCCTTTTTTGTCTCTTATTTTTTTAGCCGTCCACTGTGTGAAACTTTGTTATTCTATAAACAAACGAATCCAAAACTTGAATCTTTTGGTGGTTTTGTGGTGGCGATTGCTGCAGCGTCGTCGTTTAGTATAATAACCTGCAAGAATCAAGAAAAATAGAGAAAAAATTGAAAATTGTCACTTATTCAATAGACAAGATGAATCATTTTTTTTTTGGATGTTTGTTAAAAAGATCTAACAAATACAAAACTTGACATTAGTATTGGCAGATGTCCTTTATGGTAAAAGAGGACTAAAACTACAAAAAAAAACAGAGCAATCTTTTCTATTTACCTAATACTGATAAACTACTTTAAATAACTTATCAATAAACCAATCTCTCCTATTTTGTGAACCTTATCAATAAACCATCCACATCAGCTTTTTGAGAACTGTTCTGAGATTGCACGTAAGACGATTAAAGAAGAAAATTAAAATCATTTGACAATTCATTAAAATCAGATTTTTTTTCCTTAATTATTTAACATCTAAAAGGCTATTTGACTTGGCCCACGAAAACATGATATGTAGTCTTCTTCTTAGATTTTTTTTTTCCTTTTTGGTTCACAACTTTTTTTTTTTATTCACATCTTCTTCGACGATAATATTTATAACTATCATTAGCGTCGCTTCCTCTTCTTCTCACGGCGCCGTTACACACAAAACATTCCCCGCTTCGTTGTCTTCAATTATTCGTTATCTTCAATTCGATTCTCTTCTTCTCACACCGCTGTTACGCACAAAATCCTCTCCACTTCGTCAGTCTTCAATTATTCGTTGTCTTCAATTCAATTATAATGTTATGAAGATTTGAGCGAATCGATCCATCTTCTTCATAACGGCGATATCGAACCATCTCCTCCATAGAATTATGTGTACATGCTTAAATATTCATTAGACATATCGTTCTTCTTCTTCTTCCTAATTCGTTTCCGGTGGGATTCATTGATTTCGCGTATATAGCTTTTTTGCTCTATTCAATTTCCACCTCTAGGGTTTTGGTTTGCTCCCTGATTTAGGTCTCTTGTGAGTTCTATGGCCCCAGATGGCGTTGAAGAGCCGGAGTATTAGAGTGATCCCAAGGACTTGAACCACTCTTTGGCTACGGAGTAGAGAAGCTAGCGATGATGAGGAAGATGGTGAGAACAGGGTTGGAAATCACACTGAATCCGATGAACATAGTGAACCATCTAGGACTCCAAGTACACATGTGCGGTGATTGGTTAATGCTCAAGGAGTGAGGTAAACCAAAATGTGTCATTCGGATCCCACATCTACTCCATTAGCGCTTAAGAAGTCTTTTGCCTCTGCAAGATATTTGATTTAACACTTTCCCTTCAGATTCGCAGATGGTTTTCGATTTGGACTTGTTGTTGAGGTATGTCCATACACATAGGCCTACATATTGTTAGGAAATTACGCCGAATTTCCGATAAATCAGAAATATAAGAACGATAAGACACACTCAATTTGTTAACGGAGTTCGTCCAAATTTTCCTACGTCTCCGGACCTGCTATAGATCTTTCTTTTAATATCGGAAGAAATTTTTACACCGCTATCAACTCTCACCCGATCCCAAATACACTCAAGAAATTACTCTTAATTTCTTATAAAGAAAAAAATAGAAAATTTTTATTTTTATTTTTGGGATAATTTTGGGGGTCGTATTCCCCTCGAAACTTTCCGTTAAGTGTGTAACCACACGATTTTCAAAACTCAATGTTTAACCCCACATAAACTTCTATTTCGAGGTGTAACCACATCTTAAACTTTTATTGGAGTTTAAACCTCAACTTGTTGACTTTTGACGGTTTGACTAACGAAAATAAGTAAACTTGTGACAGATCATTAACGGAAATAATTAAACTGACGCAGATACTTAACATACATCGGATTTCCTTTAACCAAAAGTCAAATTAACCGGTTTACAAAAAAATTTCGACCAAAATACATTTTTTTAAACCGATGGCCACATAAAAACAGACCCAGGCCTAAACCTACATAAACTAGACTACTTAAACCCCACCTAAACCCCTCTTTTCTTCTATCCACTTAATCTACCACCTGTGACATGGGTTGTTGACTTCCTGAAGCTTCATCATGAGCCTGCAACATTTAATAACATCAAAAACATCACAACCAAACCAAACAACCACCATTTGCAACATTTAATATCATCAACAACCAGCAAATCATCAACCACATAAGGACAAAGACAAAGAAGAGCTAACCTTATCTGCTCTTCTGCCACATGACCTAGCATTGTGACCAGCTCCACCACACTTCTTGCAATGCATTGTACGTGTCTTGATTGTTGCTGACTCCACTTGTTTATCTTGTTTCTGCTTCTTCTTCTTCTTCTTGGATGGAGACTCGTTTTTTCCCTTTTTCCTTTTCTCTTTCTTAGATCTCTTCTTCCTTCCACATTGCTGTGGTTGAGGAACTGCAGTCACTAATACCATGTCACCTGTACTCCAATGGCTTGGTCCTTTTTGTGGATTGATATTTTCAGAGTACAAGTTTTTCACCCTTTCTGTTAGAAACCAATCAGACACATAATCATCTGGATTAAGTGTCTTCTTCAACATAACCCCATAAGCATGCTCACACGGGATCCCACAGATCTGTCACTTGCAACAGCTACATTCCCTCTTATTCAAGTCAACCTTCTCACAGTCATAACCAAGTTGAACCTCAAAAACACCACTAGTACCTGGATAGAGTACACACCTTGAAGCATCCATATGTTCTGCATCAGAAATTGCTGAACATATGATGTGAACTTGCCTCTGTACCTATCTGCAGCAACTGATCTCTCACTTATACGCACCATAGTCTGTCTCCTGATGGTCTCTAACATAGGTATGATTGGTTTTTCTCTTGCTGACACAATGGAATTGTTGAATGACTCAACTGAATTGTTCTCTACATCTTCATAGCACTTCCCATCTATCTTGTAAAAGGCTCTGCACCAACTCTGTGGGTTGGACCACATCACATCATTGTACACATCTACATCATACTCTTCAAGCCTTTTCAAGTTTTCCAGGTACTCTTTGTTGTTGTAGCTCCATGCCAACTGCCAGATAAACGCCTTCATTTCCATTTTTTTCCCATGATTCTTCTTCAAATTCCCGTAAATGTGTCTAACACATTTCCTATGCTCAACTTGTGGAAGCTCTTTTGCAACAGCATTGATCAGTCCCTGCAAAAACCAAAACCAGATTACAATTCAAAACCAAATTAAGAACCATATACAAACAATTAGAAGAAAGAGAAAATCTCATACCTTTTGTCTATCAGAGATTAAGGCATAACCATCTCCATCATTCAGATCCAAATCCTTCTTTATCAACCTTATAAACTATAACCAGTTGTTCTCAATCTCCACCTTCACAACAGTCCATGCTATAGGGTAGATCCTATTTTCACCATCTCGGCCTTGAGCAACTAACAACTGACCCTGAGTTTTGTTTCTGAGGAAAGTACCATCCACTCCTATAATTGGCCGACAATTCTGCTTCCATAAGGTTTTCAGTGTGTGGAAGCACACATAAAACCTATCAAAAACATTTTCACCTACTGGCCCTGGAAGTGTTTCAAGAACTACACTTGATTCTGCATTTGAATCCTTGATCTCCTTGCAATACCCCCAGAAATGTGCAAACTGATTTTCATACTCTTGCTCAATCCACTTTAGAGCTTTCTTCCTCGCTTATTGACATTGATTTCGTGTCACAGTTATATTAAACTGCTCCTTAATGAGTTGTTGTATCATCATAGGCAACATGACATTCGGTTTGTCTCTTATCTTGTCCAAGAACAGAGTAGCAATCACTGGATTGGTGAACATCTGACATGCTCCATCTCTGCTACATGTGTGATCATCACCATCATATCCTGCAGTATCAAAGCATGTCGCCTCCCATCTATTCCTCCTTGATTGTAAAGAACAGTAGATCCTCCAATCACAGCTTTCAGAAGCACACCTATACTCTAGCTTAGTATGATCCCACCTAGTTTGCTTGATGTTGCGGCCATTATTGAGAGCATAATCCAAGACAACCTCTTTGAATGCTGCACCAGTACTAAACACTTGTCCAAAGTACAAGTGTCCATCACCTCTTCTTCTAATCTTGTGTCCTCTATTGGAAGAAACTAGATTGACTTGATCATTGCCATCCTCATTGTCAATGTCGCTGTCAGGATAAACATTATGACGGAGAGCAACTTCATCCTTGAACTGAGCAACATCATCTTCAATCTCTAATTGAAACCTATCCATAATTTCACTAGATGCAACACTACCAGAATCGTCTTCAGAATCAGACCCTTCACTTGGTTCTTCAGCCGGAATAATATAATCTGGATCAGAAGGATCACTCTCTTCTTCTAACAACTGCCTAATTCCTGATTATGTTCTATCTATTTCTGGTTCTTCGTCATTGTAATAAGAGAATCAAGTTAGGTTTTGAAATTAAACGCAATGAGATAGAAATTAAGGGGGTCGAAATTGGGTTTGAAATCGAAACACAAACATTCACAACCAAAATCGAATCAAAATTAATTTCCAAATCAAAATCGAATTCGATTTCTAACCCTAAAAACCCAAATCGAAAGGGTTATAATCCGTAATCCAAATTGGGGGTTTAGGGGTTCCAACCGAGATTCACAACCAAAACGATTGAACAAACAAATCTAACCTAAATCGAAACCAATCTCTTACCTCACTTCAACGCTTCCCTCTGACTCCATGCTTCTTGTTGGGGATTTCTGGGTTCGACGACATGCCTAAGCTGTTGTGTTCCTCTCTGTTCGACGAGATGGGCTCGACATAAGGTTTGGTTTCTCAGAGTTTGAAGGATTCGAACGAAGAGGAGAGAAGAGATTAGGGTTTGTCGTTTCAAATGATTTGAGAATCGAGTTTAATTTTGGGGATTTTGTTTGTTTGATTTTAATTTTGGTTCGGTTCGGTTTAATGGCTTCAAAACTGGTAAATGTTAATTTTGGTTTTAATTTTAATTTTGGTTTACCAAATCTAATTTACGTTAATGATCTGTCACTGGTTTACTTATTTTCGTTAGTCAAACCGTCAAAAGTCAACAAGTTGGGGTTTAAACTCCAATAAAAGTTTAAGATGTGGTTACACCTCGAAATGGAAGTTTATGTGGGGTTAAACTAAGGGTGGCAAACGGGCCGGCCCGCGTCCATTTGGCCCGCCCCGCCGTGGGCATTTATTTTTTTGGGATCATAGCGGGCCGGCCCATTAAGACCGCAGACCAAATGGACATGTCCATGCCCAACCCGCAAAACCCAACGGGTTAATGGGCCGGACCGCGGTCTTCTTATTGTTTTTTCGTAAGCAGAACAAAACCAAAAAAAAACACAACAGTTACGCGTAAAAAAGACTGTACTGTTACTGTCTCGATCATTCCAGATTCGGTCATGATGAATCAAGAAACTCAGTTTTTTTGATCAAAACAAAGAATCAGTTTCTTGAAGTAGAAGCTTATGTATATATAAAGATTAGTAGATATGTATGTATATAGTAGACATGAATAAGTTCGGACATAAACTAGTTTGGAAAAATAGAGCTCCACAACTACACAAAATCATCAACGACCAAGAGAAAGAAAAATAACAGAGTTCGCTTCAAACCCAACTCTTATAAGTAGAACTTTGTAATGAGCATTGTTTGTGTTTTAAGAGAGCAGGAGTGAGAGAGAGAGAAGTGACCTTTGGAGGCAGTGGAGGAGAGAGAAGTAGGGAGACAGAGAAGAAGAGCAAAGAGAAAGAGCTTGAGAGCCATTAGAGACTGCAGAAACCAAAACTGAAGAGCTTTTTTTTTTTAATTATTGCTTCTGCATCAACTTCTTATGTTGCTTTTCATGAATGGTCTTGTTTTGTGTGTTTCTTCTCCTATAAATAACACTAACGATCCAACAGAGCAACTATATTAATTACACCCACATGTGTCTAAATATTGCATCTCTCTCGCTCTCTCTTTTTCATCCCCAAATCGTAAAACAGCAAAAAGATCTCGACAAATTAAAACTTGAACTCCATGAACTAGCGTTAGAGCCTCGACGATGCGTTTATCAAATAAGACTTACTGTGTGAATAGCTTTAGAGGCAAACATATAAAAGGATCGATGAATCTTTCTTTATCTGCTATATCAAATTAAATTATACAACAGAATCGAAAAGTTAATAAGTGATAACCTGATTATCGGCCGATCCACGAATACTGTCTGTTGTCCTTTACTTGTTTAGTGGCATCTGGAATTGTCTGTTTCGATATTCACTCTTGATTCTCAGCATCTACGGGGAGAATGTCCCAAAGCCCCTTTTCTCCAATTGCAATTCCAGAGGGATATCCTTTTAGTGAGTATTCAGAGCATGTCATTTGGAGTTAGCTCATGAATTCTCGAGGAAAAGGTGTTCAAATGTTCTGTTTCTACAAATTGGAATTTTAGATCAAAGAAGCACAATATTAGACCAACATACCCAAATTCACAACACAATCATAAACACTAGATACACTACATGAACAACAGAACAAGCATAAGAGACAGAGCAAGATAGACACGACTCTTGAGCAATCAGAAGCGAACACATCAACATCGACCCTTGAGCAATCAGAAGGAGATGAAAGGTAGGAGATGAGTTCATGCGAAGAGATTGGAAAAGAAAGAGATGAACCTTTTGATTTAAATCGAAACAAGCGGCCATCGAAGAAGAAAGGGACAAGTCTCGTAGAAGTGCATCTGAAGAGTAGCAGATACAATGGGCAATCGAACTCTATGTCCTTCATTGCCAACGAACCAGACTGTGAGTCTGTGACCGAGAGACAGGATAAATCCACCGCGAGAGAGCATCGGCGAAGTAAGGAGAGATATTTTTCATCGATCCAATTGAGATCCGATTTGACTTTGCGGATGACCCGCATACCCGTAAACCTGCCACAATAAAAACCCGTTTAAACCGCAGACCATCTGGGCTTGGACTGCGAGGCCCGCTTTGTTTTGGGCATCAATATTATTGCTCATACCCGCCCCGCTCTAAGACTTATTGGGCCAGGCCCGCGGGCAAGCAGACCGTTTGACACCCCTAGGTTAAACATTGAGTTTTGAAAATCGTGTGGTTACACACTTAACGGAAAGTTTCAGGGGCTACACCCCGACGATCCTAATTTTGGAGATGAGTTTAATTAACTATTTATAGGAGAAGATGGGGTTTGGTGAGCCAACAAATGTTGAAGAAAACCAACCTCCATTGTTGAATTTAACAACCTCCATTGTTGAATTTAGCAACCTCCATTGTTGAACCTCCATTGTTGAATTTAAAAGTTCTAGAATTTTGACTAACCATCTCCCTTTTGAAGACTGATTTCAATATGTCTTCACACCTTGATCAATGTAGCAGGTCTTCTTGGCTTATTATTCTAATAAGCTAACTGAGGTTGCACATAACCTCAGCTTATCGTATGACACGACCTTCGTTAGCATGTCTGTCAGATTCTTACTTCTTGGGATCTTTTCTAGCACTAACACTCCATCTTCCTAAGTTGAGCTGATAAAATGATATCGAAGTTGTATGTGCTTTGTCCGAGCGTGATAAACCAGGTGCTTTGCCAAATCAATGACACTCTTACTATCACAATACAACACACTTTTATCTTTGTCATGGCCTAACTCTTGTAAAAATGATTGTAACCACATCATCTCCTTTGTTGCCTCTGTTACCGTAACATACTCAGCTTCACAACTTGATAAAGCTACAATTTTTTGTAACTTTGAAACCCAAGAAATTGCAGTACCACCAAAAGTGTAGACATACCCGGATGTGCTCTTCCTACTATCAGTGTCACCTCCATTGTCAGCATCGACATATCCCTGTAATCCCATCTCAGACTTCATGAAACATAGCGATAAACTTGGATTCCTTTTCAGATACCTGAGAATCCACTTAACAGCCTCCCAATGTTCCTTGCCTGGATTACTCATATATATGCTAACGACTCCCACTGCATGTGCAATGTCGGGCCTTGTACATACCATCGCGTACGTCAGGCTATCAATAGCAGAAACATATGGAACTTTATCCATATATGCCATCTCCTCTTCAGTCATTGGGGACTGATCTCTGGATAACCGAAAGTGACTTGCCAGTGTAGTACTGACTGGCTTTGCGTCATCCATGTTAAACCTCTTGAGGATTTTCTTCACATACTCCTCTTGTGATAACTTAAGACCATACTTGCTTCTAATAATTCTCATCCCAAAAATTTGTTTTGATTCTAAAAAGTATTTCATCGAAAAATCTTCTGAAAGTTTAGTCTTCAAGTTATTGATCTCTTGCAAGTCTGCTCCCACTATCAGCATGTCATCAACAAACAAAAGCAGTATCAAGTAGGACCTTTCAAGCTTCTTGAAGTAACAACAGTGGTCAGCCTCACACCTCAAGAAACCAGCACCTTTTATAAAACTGTCAAACCTTTTATACCACTGTCTTGGAGCTTGTTTCAAGCCATACAAACTCCTTTGAAGCTTACATACTAGCTTCTCCTTTCCTTTGACCTCAAAGCCTTCGGGTTGCTTCATGTAGATTTCTTCATCTAAATCACCGTGAAGGAATGTTGTCTTCACATCCATCTGTTGAAGATGTAAATCTACCTTTGCTACCAGCCCAAGAACAGTTCTGATAGTCACCAACTTGACTACAAGAGAAAATATTTATGTGTAGTCAATGCATTCTTTTTGTTGGAACCCTTTCACAACAAGTCTTGCTTTATAACGATTGCTTCCATCATGTTCTTATTTTATTCGGTAGACCCACTTGTTATGCAATGCTTTTTTCTCCTTTGGCAGTTAAACTAACTCCCACGTATGATTGGACATCAATGAGTCCATCTCATCATTCATTGCAAGCTCCCACTTAATGGATTCATCAACTTGCATTGCTTCCTCATAACATTCAGGCTCACCACTATCTGTGAGCAGAATATAGTTGAGTGATGGAGAATATCTTACTGTAGGCTTGATGATTCTGCTTGACCGTCGTAACTCTGTGACTGGTGTATGTAAGACCTCTTCAGAATCATCATGCTCATTTGCCTCATTGTCTTCTTCTTGAACAACATGTTCTCATACTATTGTAGTATCCTGCTGCAATTCTGGTGCCAGAGTATCTCCCAGATCAATAGCTCTAGACTCCTTC
This sequence comes from Crucihimalaya himalaica, assembly GCA_004349715.1. NCBI lineage: Eukaryota > Viridiplantae > Streptophyta > Magnoliopsida > Brassicales > Brassicaceae > Crucihimalaya > Crucihimalaya himalaica. Next base: position 48,850 of record SMJT01000057.1, on the reverse strand, counting down.
GTTTCTGAGCTTCCTTTTAGCTTATCCTTGTACAATGCTTCTTCGTTGAACACAACATTCTTGCTGCGGATGATCTTCCGATTTTCATCATCCCAAAACCGGTAACCAAACTCTGTGTCACCATAACCAATGAAGTCACACTGTTTAGATTATGCATCAAGTTTACTTCTTGCAGCATCATCAACGTGAACATAAGCTAAGCAATCAAATACTTTTAGAAAAGTAAGATTTACTTTCTTGCCGCTCCAAACTTCTTCAGGGATCTTGAATCCCAATGGAACAGACGGTCCTCTGTTTATTAAAAAGGCTGCGGTATTGATTGCATCTGCCCAGAATGTCTTGGGCAATCAACAATGTAATCTCATGCTCCTTGCACGTTCATTCAGGGTCCGGTTCATCCCTTCTGCTATTCCATTTTGTTGAGGCGTTCCAGGAATAGTCTTCTGCATCTTGATCCCATTATCAGCGCAGTATCTTCTGAACTCCTCGCTGATATATTCTCCACCGTTATCAGACCTTAAGCACTTTAACTTGAGATTCGTCTCAATCTCAACCATGGTTTTCCATCTTTTGAAAATCGAAAACACTTTATATTTATTCTTCATGAAGTAGACCCATACCTTCCTTGTGGAGTCATCAATAAAGGTCACATAGTAGTATGAACCTCCCAATGTTGCGACAGGAGCGGGTCCCCATACATCAGTGTGCACTAGTTCCAACTTCTCATATTTTTGCTCTCTTCCTTCTTTTGAGAAACAAACCCGTTTTTGTTTTCCAAGGATGCAACTTTCACACATCTCATGATCAACCGTCTTTAGATCTAGAAGCACGCCATTTGATACCATAAGCTTCATGCCTTTCTCACTCATGTGTCCCAACCTTCAATGCCACAACTTAGTTTGTTTGGCATTCTCAACAACAACAACTGTGTCTTGATGACTCATCGTCATATATAGAGTGCCTCTTTTATGACCTCTAGCAACTACCATAGAGCCTTTCTTTACTTTCCATTCTCCACCACCAAAGTTGACATTGTGCCCCGTATTATCAAGTTGTCCTACTAAGATAAGATTTCGCATCAGCTTTGGCACATGTTTAACCTTTGTGATCTTCCACAATCGTCCATCTGACATCTTCAAATTGATATCTCCAATACCAACGATATCCAAAGGTAAACCATCAGCTAGATATACCTTTCCATAACTTCCCGCAACATAATTCTCCATAATGTTGTGGTGTGGTGTAGTGTGGAATGACGCTCCCGAATCAAGAACCCAAGAATCGATTGGGCTATCAACATAGGAAATCAATGCTTTAGCGGTGTTTACAGCTGTATCATGATCTTCACTCTTTCTTGGAGAATTGACAGATACTACCAATGCATCAGTAACTACATTGGCTCTTCCTCCATTGTTGTCTTCCTTCTTTGGTGGTGCCCAACAATTTTTTTCGATGTGGTCTGTCTTTCCACAATTCCAACATTCAGTAGGCTGCTTGAATTTGGAATGACCCCTTCCATTCCTTGACGTCGATCTACCCCTGCTCCGGTTGTTTCTATCTTGGCTTCTACCTCTGTTTTCCACGTTGAAAGCAGAGCTTGTTGATGTTTCCCCAGTATCTATCCTACGAACTTCTTCAGAAAGGATACGATCTCGAACATCATTGAATTTAAGCTTTTGAGTACCCACAAAATTACTAACCGCTGCCCTCATTGGCTCCCAACTGTTTTGCAGAGATGCTAACAGAATCAGTGCTCGTACTTCATCTTCAAACTCGATTTCAACGGAAGACAATTGGTTGACAATCATGTTGAATTCGTTTACATGTGTTGCAACATGGCCACCTTCTTCCATCTTCAAGTGGAATAGTTTCTTCATGACAAACACCTTATTATTAGCCGAAGGTTTCTCATACATATCCGAGAGAACTTTCATGAGACCTTCAGTGGTCTTCTCCTTCGCAACGTTGTGAACAACGTTTTTAGAAAGTGTTAACCTAAAAACACCCAAAAACTGCAGATCAAGGAGATTCCACTCTTATTGATCCATCTTCTCAGGTTTCTTACTTAGTGGTTGATGAAGCTTTCTTCCGTACATATAATCTTCAATTTGCATTCTCCAGAATGCATAATCTGTACTGTCAAATTTTCTGATACCGTGTGTTGAACCATCTTTGCCTCCTATCGTTTTTGATTATTTTGCGATCCACCGTGTATTTGAACACCTCCGTCGACAAACCAATATTGACGACTAATTTTACTATTCACGTGAATAGTACTCTCACAAATTTTTTTTTGTTGAGAAATCGTTTCTGATGTGGAAGATCAGTCTATGCTGCAACCACAGAGCATACTGAGAATTTAAAAAAAAAATCACGAACAAGACTCTGATACCAGTTGTTAGGAAATTACGCCGAATTTTCGATAAATCAGAAATATGAGAACGATAAGACACACTCAATTTGTTAACGAAGTTCGGCCAAATTTGCCTACGTCTCCGGACCTGCTACAGATCTTTTTATTAATATCAGAAGAAATTTTTACACCGCTATCAACTCTCATCCGATCTCAAATACACTCAAAAAATTACTCTTAATTTCTTATAAAGAAAAAAAAAGATTTTTTTTTTTTTGGATAATTTTGGAGTTGAGTTTAATCAACTGTTTATAAGAGAATACGAGGTTTGGTGAGCCAACAAATGTTGAAGAAAACCAACCTCTATTGGTTAATTTAGCAACTTCCATTGTTGAATTTAGCAACACATATAAAACACAACTGAAAGAGAGGAAGGGTAAGTGATGAAGAGTTTCTATTGTGATATTAGGTGGGAGTAAGCACGGGCAGGATCCATGCTCGTGGTCCAGTTGGGGTTGAAAGACTATTTAGTTAAGGCCGTCTTCTCACCGTCACACATAAAGTTCGGAAGGTTAAGAACACTTTAATTAGCATGATCCAATTTATTTATTTATCAAACCACTAAACGGAAATGTTATGTCAATTTAGCAATGAGCTTAGTTTTTTTTTTTTTTTTTACTTTTAAATATTATCAAATCTCGCCTGTTTTTGTGATTTCGAGCAGACAACTATCAAGTGATTTTGAGGCAATTGAAGCATTGAATTGGATATCAGCACTTTTAAACAAGCATCGTACAAAGGTAAAGAAAGTGGTTTTTGTTTGAGCATCATTCTTTTCAAGTTAGCCCTTTTGTTTGTTGCTTTATAACTAAACTGGTAATGTTGTAACATGTCTTGTGCTTTCTGAATGACATATTTGACAACCTTCTAAAAGCACTATCTGATTCTTCTGATGACGTAAGTTTTATCTCCCTGACTGTTTGTTTGATTGGTTGGTGAACTTTGTAATAAATGGATTTGGTCTTGACGTTTTGCCTGGTAGTAAACTTAAGCTATTTGAACAATCTAAACTTGAAAATATGCTTTAGGTGGTGCTCTTGGTTCTGGAGGTTCACGCTGGTGTAGCAAAAGATCCACAACACTTTCGCCAGCTCATTGTAACACAAAAAGTTCAGAAGGTGAAACACAAAAGACTCTTCAAATTTGAAAAAGCCTTAGTACCTTAATTTGATTTTGGAGGTCAAAACCTGCAGGTTTGTGATGAAATAGTCAAGTAAAAACAGAGATCGATTATGTAAGAACTTCTCTTCTTATTGATTTAGAAAACTTCACAAAAACTAAATCTCTCAATCTCGATTGTTGTATGAGACATCTCCTCATCAACCTTTCGATATAGAAAAGTCTACTCCCTATTTTCTTTTTCTAGACTAGGATAGGCTTTTACTAAATTCTTATCTCTAAATAAGCTACCCCTTATTTAGATATATCATATTCTTTAGTTGGAATTATCTAACATTTTCCCCCTTAATTCCAACATGAACTTGTATTCCTATCAAGCTTCTCATTTCTCCGAACTTGATCTTTCCCAATGGCTTTGTTAGTATATCTGCCTTCTGCTCTGCTCCCGGAACATGCTCCACTTCAATCTGTTGATTCTCCACACACTCTCGTATAAAGTAATACCGAGATAAAATGTGTTTGCTCCTTCCATGAAACACCGGGTTCTTTGTGAGAGCGATGGCTGACTTGTTATCTATCCGTAGTATGACCTTCTCGTCTTTATTACCTAGGATCTCACTCAACAATTCCTTTAGCCATATCGCCTGCTTTGCAGCTTCAGTTGCAGCCATAAACTCTGCTTCACATGATGATAATGCCACTATAGGTTGCTTCTGTGAAGTCCACGTGATTGGTGATGCACCAAAATAGAAGACATGCCCTGAGGTGCTTCTTCCATCATCAACATCAATGTGGTGACTGCTGTCACTATATCCAACCAATCTTCTTACTCCATCTCTTTTGAAGAACAACCCAAATTTCGTGGTTCCCTTTACATATCTCAGAACATGTTTGAGTGCCTGCCCATGTGATGTTCTCGGACTCTGCATATAACGGCTCAAAACTCCAACACTATAAGAAAGGTCAGGCCGTGTATGAAGCAAATACCTCAAGCACCCAATTGCTCTTCTATAGGCGGTAGCATCAATCTCTTTTTCTTCTTCAGCTTTTGAAATTTTCAGATTTGACTCCATGGGTACGTGAGTCAAATTACACGTTTCCATCTTGTTGTCAACAAGGATTCCTTGAGCATATCCTTCTTGCTTTATTCTGATCCCATCTGTTCCTTGAACCACCTCTATTCCCAGGTAATACGTCAATTTTCCAAGATCAGACATTTCAAATTTCTTTGACATATCCTCCTTGAATCGCTTGATAACTTGGATGGATGATCCTGTGACAAATAAGTCATCAACGTATATTGCAATAATCAAAAGATCCTCCTTAGTCTTCTTTTGATAAACCGATGGCTCTTTCTTGCATTTGACAAAACCGATTTCCTTAAGTGTGTTGTCAAGCTTCAAGTTCCATGCCCTAGGTGCTTGACGTAAACCGTACAAGGCCTTGCTTAGTTCATATACTCGATCCTCTTGCCCCTTTTCCTCAAAACCTTCAGGTTGGGTTACATAAACTTCTTCGCTCAAATCGCCATTAAGAAAGGCTGTCTTTACATCTAGGTGATGTATTTCCCAACCCTTGTTTGCTGCTAACGATAAGAGTAGGCGGATGGTCTTTATTCGAGCGACAGGGGCGAATACCTCCTCAAAGTCTATGCCTTGTTGCTGCACATAACCTTTTGCTACAAGCCTCGCTTTGTATTTAACCACAGTACTATCAGCTTTCCTCTTGATTTTGTAGACCCACTTCAACCCTATAGGTTTAACTTCAGCAGGTTTCTTAACAAGCTCCCACGTTTTATTCTTTATGATAGACTCTAGCTCAGCTATCATAGCTTTGACCCACTCCTCCATAGTCGCTGCTTCTGAATACTTTTCTGGTTCACCATCTATCGTGAAGAGCAACCTTTCTCCTTCGTATTCAGCAAGTAAAACATAATCATCAAGACGCCTTGGTTTTCTACTGATCTGACCTGTTCTGGTTGTTATTTGCTGAATATTCTCATGTGGTAAGCCTTGATCATCACTCTCCTCATCCAGGTTCGTTTCTTCCTCCTCATCTTGATCTTCTGGTTCGCTGTGATTATCGTGGTGTTGATGATCTTCAACAGTTTCCACGTTTTCATCTTCATCTATTCCTTGGTATTGGGAGACAACAAAGGTGCCTGGCTCTTCCTCCTTGTCTTCCAAATTCGATGTCCAATCCCATCCTTTCTTCTCATCAAACACCACATCTCTGCTGATGATTATCTTGTTCATGATTGGATCATAAAGTCTATAAGCTTTGGAACCCGGCCCGGTTCCTAGGTTTATCACAGCCTTTGATCTATCTTCCAACTTCTTTAGTCCCGGACCATTGATCTTTGCATAGGCGATACACCCAAAGATCCTTAGGTGTTCGATATTTGGCTTTTTAGTAGTGAAGTACTCATATGGGGTCTTACCATCGAGCGCTTTTGTAGATACACGGTTTATGATGTAGGTTGCGTGTCTCACCGCCTCACCCCACATATGATTTGGTAATTTCATCCCCTTGAGTAAACTTCTTGTCATCTCCATCAATGTCCTATTTCTTCTTTCCACTATGCCATTTTGTTGTGGCGTATATGGAGCTGTTAGATGTCTCATGACGCCATTGTCTTCACAATATCGTTTGAATTCTGTTGATGTAAACTCTCCTCCTCTATCAGTACGAAAGGTCTTCAATGTTGTCTTTGCTTGATTCTCAACATATACCTTAAAATCTTTAAACCATTCTAGTGCTTCCCCTTTTTCTTTAAGCAACATTGTCCACATGTATCTTGAGAAGTCATCAATTAGAACAAAGATATACCTCTTATGGGACGGTGTAGGAGGAGTGATTGGTCCACACAAATCTCCATGGACTAGTTCCAACGATTTCTTGGCACGATACTTTGCCTCGTTCGGGAAAGGAATTCTTGATTGTTTCCCTATCTGACAAATTCCACAAATTTGTTTGTCTTGAATAGTTTTCGGCATGCTTGTTACCATCTCTTTGTCTACCATGGTCTTCATTACTCCGAAGCTCACGTGACCAAGTCGCGCATGCCACGACCATGTTGGATCCTCACTCTCAATCTGAAGACACTTGGGAATGTAAACCTCCATTGGCGTTTTGTACAGTCTATTTGTTGACCTTATAACTTCTACAAGTAATTTTCCTTGAGGATCCTTTAACACCAAGATACTTCCCTTCATGTTAACTTCACAACCATGTTCTGTTACTTGACCAAGACTCATGATGTTGTGCTTCAGATTCGGTATATAGTAGATATCTTTAAGCAGCTTTCGTTCCCTTGTTTTGCTCACAAAGGTAATCGATCCTTTCCCTACTATATCCACTTGTGAACCATCTCCAAATCTTACTTTACCCTTAACGTTTTTATCTAGGGTAGAGAAGAGGCTTTTGTTTCCTGTCATATGATTGCTAGCACCGTTATCTAGATACCAAATACAATCATCCCTTGCATTCTCTTCGAGTTCTTTTGGAAACAATTTGTCTTCATTCAAGAACACCATCTCGTGCATGTATAACGCATCTGCTTCTTGCGTTTCTGCTATGTTAGCCTCGTGTGCTTGTGGTCTTGACGGACAGTGGTTCACATAATGGCCAAATTTATCACATCGCCAACATTGTATGTGAGAGAGGTCCTTTTTGGTTTTATCTTGATTATTTGATCCTTCTCTTTCACGGTATTGGCTATTGGACCTACCTCGTCCCCTGCCTCTACCGCCTCTTCCTCTCCCTCTGTAGTTTCCTCCACCTCTGCTTTGTCCACCGAAGTTACTATCTCTGCTATTGGCTGATCTCCCTTCTTGTCCAGAACTGGATCCTTCTCGATTTGGTTTGTTATGGCTTGCATACATGAGCTTCCCTTGCTCGGGTTCTTTCACGGAAACCTTGACTCGTTCTTCATAGGCTTTTAGTCTTCCAACAATATCTTCAAAGCCTGTCGTGTTTAGGTCCAATACTTGCTCAAGAGACGCCACAATTTGAATATACTTGTCCGTAGGGAGTCCGCTTAAGAATTTCTTCACAATTTTTGGTTCTTCGATAATTGTTCCTAGTGATGCCGATTTTGACACAAGACCTGAAATCTTCCCAGCAAAATCATCTACTATTTCATTATCACCCATCTTCAATTTCTCGAATTCCGCCATTAAAGTTTGAAGTCTAGCTTCTCGCACGCGATCAGCTCCAAGATGTCTAGTTTTAATCGCATCCCACAGCTTCTTCGACGTATCCTGTTCTCTAACCTGTAAAATCAAAGCTTCTGGAATAGATTGGAATAGGAGGGCGGTTGCAACGTCGTTCTTCTTCAAATCTGTCGATCCTGGCTCGATCGTTTCCCAGACTTGATATACACGCAGAATCACCTTAATCCTTATTGACCAAACCGTGTAATTGGTCGAGGTAAGCATCAGGCATTGAATGTCCCTTTTGATCGGAGGAGCGTCTGTGCCTCGTCCTCGTGCCGGCTCGTCGTCCTGACTCGCCATGTCTCACCGCGATCAGCTCTTCTCCTGGATCGCGTCTCTGTTTCTCGAGCGTGACTCTGTTTCTGTCTTTGCGGCTCTGCTTCTAAACGGGTTGATGTCTTCTCCTCGAGACAGCAGCTCCTCTGAAGCTCTGATACCAATTCAAGTAAAAACAGAGATCGATTATGTAAGAACTTCTCTTCTTATTGATTTAGAAAACTTCACAAAAACTAAATCTCTCAATCTAGATAGTTGTATGAGACATCTCCTCATCAACCTTTAGATATAGAAAAGTCTACTCCCTATTTTCTTTTTCTAGACTAGGATAGGCTTTTACTAAATTCTTATCTCTAAATAAGCTACCCCTTATTTAGATATATCATATTCTTTAGTTGGAATTATCTAACAAATAGAACATTTAATGGATGATGATGATGACATGGCTGAGATGTATTTGATTAAGAAAAACAGAAAGAGCTGAAGCTCATGCGACAGAGGAGCTGGAAGATAACATTGGTGAGGACTTTGAATCTTCTGAAATAGTTTTGATGTCTCCGCCGGTTTCACATGTGGGCTCAACAAGTGGAACCTTTGGGAAGCTTCAAAGTGCCTTTGGCAGATCTTTAGCAGCCTTTAGCAGAAGAAGAAGGTTTGTTTCACTAGCGATTGATCTATCTTACAAATACAATTTATGTTTCATTGGAATGTGCAAAGATCTGATTCATTAGTTTCGGAGTTTGTGCTGTATATGTGAACTGTGATGTTTAAGTTGAGCTTTAGTGTATGTAGATTTGTTTTGCTATGGATGTTATTGTTGTTGATTCGCATTGGAGTTTGCATTGTCGTTGTACTTTAATCGTTGATCTTTTTGTTGGTAACAAAAAAACAGAAGTGGAGCAAGGGAAAGCAAAAGGAGAAGGTGAACAAGTTATTTAATTACGTTGTCTTATATATGCTTTGCAAATTAAGATTATCTTAGTCCATATCTAATTCGGTTTACGTACGGTGATTTATTCTAGATGAATATATACAAAATAAAGAAGCAAAGCAGGCGAATGTTGAACCATGTGAAATAGAGGTAATCATCTCATCTAATGGATTGCATTTTAGTAGAAATTTTTACCAAAGACAAAGCAGATTTTTTTGTTGCATCTTATTAATGGATCAGGACCGAGCAATTCTTCTCTGCAAAGAGGTGAAACTGAAATTCTGTTTGCATATTGCGTTCCGGGTTTATACTGGTCAGTGGTAAGTCTAGAGGTAAAAGAGTGGGTTTAAAAGAGAGGAAAGGGGTATTTACACAGCACATGGAGGTAAATTTGGGTCCTTACACCATCCAAGCTTTTCTTTAGTATCTCTGTTCACCAGTAAAAACAACACATTCTTAAATCAGAACCAAACAGAGAGGCAAAGAATGGTTAGAGAGAGAGAGAGAGAGAGAGAGATCTTACGTGTGGACCTCTCGGTCACCTCTCCTCTTTGTCATCTCCCAACTGAGTCCATTATTAGGCTCTAGGCCTGGTTGAGAAATCTCTAAACCATGCTTCTTTACTAACTCAATATACCTGAAGTTTTATTAACATTCAATCATTCTATGTAAACCTGGTTTTGCATAAATATCTATCATGTGTATATATGAATCTGTGTATAATATATATCTGGTGCGCGCAATAGCTTACAGATGGCTTATTTTGCTATTTCTCTTGAGGCCTAGGATTGAAGATGAGATCAAAACAGTGGTCAAATGACTATTGAAAAAAAACGTGAAGAAGATGAGATGGAGAAGGAGAAGAAGAAGACAAAGTCAAGGTAAGTCAGAGAATGGGAAAGCTCCATGGCAAGGAGCGAGATAGAGATACAAAAAGGAATGGACCATGTTTCAGAACCAATTGGCAGATGCTTGGGAGCATGGTCAAAGGATAAAAAATTGATAATTATTTTTTCTCCTAATATAATATATTATCAATAACATTGCTTTGTATATCAAACATTTTACCCTAATTAGATTTTGTAACTTGAGCCCATACACCCAATCTTATTATATAAAAGAGGGTTTTCAAAAGTTAGTAACTCATAGTATAGTGACACGTGTCATATTATTCGATTCAAGATTTCGACACGTGTCAACGTTAAAAAAATGTAAAAAATTATTATAAGCAAACTATACAAAAAGAAAAATAAAATCTTATTAAATAAACTAGAGTTTTCAAAGTTACTAACTCACGAGATCGTGACACGTGTCATATCCAAAGATTCAAGATAAGTAAATTAGAGTTTTCAAAGTTACTAACTCACGAGATCGTGACACGTGTCATATCCAAAGATTCAAAATAAGTAAATTAGAGTTTTCAAAGTTACTAACTCACGACATCGTGACACGTGTCATATCCAACGATTCAAGATTTCGACGCGTGTTTAGATTAAAAAAATGTCAAAAATTATTATAAGGAATTATACAAAAAAAGAAAATAAAGATTATAATTTCTATAAAACAATTAGGAAAATGAAAAATCTAAAAAAGAAAATATAAAAACTATTTAAAAAAAAAATCTATAATTAAGAAAATTTCTAATTCTAAAGAAAAAAGAATTGTAAATATTGAATTTTATATAAACAAATAAGTACTCTCATATTTCCTCAACAAACAAAACATTTTTCTTCATAAACACCATCATACCTTCAACTTCATGATATTGATAAAACATTATATTTTTTTTATGCTTATTAATATTAAAAAAATATTTTATATATTTTTATGATTATTAAATTTCTCTACTATCGGTTGTTTTTTTTTCTTATACTCTTAGAAAATGTCTATCATTTTCGTGTTAATAGATTCAAGATTTCGACACGTGTTAAAGTTATCAAAGTTGAAAAATGTAAATAATGTTACAAATGTAAAATATTTAATTATAAGGAAATAATATGCTAATTAATTATAATTTATTACTTTTCTAAATTTTATGATATCTATTTATTATTATTTTAAATAAAAACTAATTTATTCCTTTTTTTTATAAATTTTTGAAAATGAAAATATAGTAATATTTTATTTTTTAGCATAAATGTAAATTAAGTAATCTAAAGCCATTGAAAAAGGAAAAAAATAGCTAATTTATTTCTTTTATAAATTTTATGATAATTTATCTATTTTCTATATATTATGAAAAATATGAAAAAACTATTTTATTTCTTTTGAACATTTTCGAAAAAATTAAAAAAAACAGGAATATTTTACTTTTCTATCACAAAAGTATATTAAGTAACCTAAAACCATTGAAAAGAAAAAAAAAATGAAAAAAAAGAATAGCTAATTTATTCTTTTCTAAATTTTACAAAAAAATATAGTAATATTGCCAAAATAAAATTAAAAAGAAATTTCTTCTTTTTCTAGCATAGTTAAAATATTAAATCAAATTAATTAATTCTTTTTTCAATAACTTAAATTCATTGAAAGAGGAATGGCTAATTTATTTCTTATCTAAATATTATGAAAATAATAAAACTAACATTTAATATCTTGAAAAGATAAAACTTTCAATATTGATTTAGAAATTTTCTAATACAAAAAAAAAAATTGTCAGTATTGAACTCTATATAAACTAATCACTTCAACAAACAAAACACTTTAGTTCAAAAACACCATCTTAGCTTTTATTTTATTATATTAGTAAAATATTTCTTCCTCCTTTTCATTTAATAATTTTATTATTTAACAATGAAGTTGTCGTTATTTAATGATTAATTGTTAGATTGTATATATATATTTAATGATATTTTTTTGTTCTAATTTTAAGTTGTTTTTTTTCCATTTTTCATAAAATGGCTATCATAAAAAAACAATAAATAAGATTATCTAAGACTAAATCAGCTAAACAAAAAAACGTCTTTATCCTCGAACGGTAGTACGTTTTACTAGAAAGTGAAAAACGAGATTTTAAAAAAAAAACAAGCTTATAGGATTAAATCTTTTCCTACTCGATGAAAAAATAAGTATTTATTAATTTCAACCCAAATATTTTCTAATTTATTATTTAGTTATTTAAATTATTTATCTAAATTTTATTATTGTTTCTCATAAACTAAGAATTTTTGTTTTAGCTTTATGTATTACACTAAATTAAGATAAAACGGTTGGATCCAAAGTTATTTTATTACAAAGAAATCTAAAATTAAAACTATAAACAAGTCTACACTAAATATTATATATAATATGTTTTTCAATAGTTGTAAATAAGTAGATAACATAAAATATTTACTAAATTCAATAATATAATATTTAAAAAATTTAAATTTATAATAAAAAGTAAATAATTTTATAAATTGGCCTAATATTTATATCAAATGATTTAATAACACTTATAACATATCTATAAATATGGTTTTATATTGCATGTTGTGTGCAATATTTATATATTTAGAAAATAATTAACATTGATGTTTTTAAAATATTTAAACAATTTTTTTAATTTAATTAATTTTATAAATAAAATTTATAAATTAAGTATAATAATTACAACTTAAACCCGTGCAACGCACGGGTTCATATCTAGTAACAATATAAACTATTGAACATATTCATAAAGTAAATAATATATATATATATATATATATATATATATTTTTTTAAAAGTCCATCTAAAAATCCAAAATCAGGATTTCCAAAGAAAATAAAAACAAAAACAAAACCAGTTTCGGTAGTCATCCCTACGGCATCACCGTTTCAGACCATCGTCTAAACCGTCTCTCTAACTGAATTTATACGAACTTCACAAATTTAACAGAGAATCAGGCGGTGAAGATTGTAATTGCAGGTTCGTCAGCTCCATCATTTACCATTCACCGTAAAACAAGCAAACAACAAACTGTTTCATGCTCCTCTGCAGAATCCGAGTACAGAGCTCTCTCCACTACAGTTCGTGAGGTACTTTGGTTGAAAAATCTTCTCTTCTCCTTTGGCATTGAGGTTCAGCTCCCGATCGAAGTACATTGCGATAGTATGACCGCGATACACTTGACTGCTAATCCTGTCTTTCACGAACGTACAAAGCACATAGAGCGGGACTGTCATTTCGTCAGAGATGAGATAACTCGTGGCACTATCGTTACTCGACATGTCTCCACCAAAACTCAGCTCGCCGACATCATGACCAAAGCACTTGGTCGGAAAGAGTTTGAAGATTTTAAGCTCAAGTTGGGCATTTGTGATCTCTATGCTCCAACGTGAGGGGGGGTATTGAGATATGATATGATGTTCATATCATATCATATCATTATATTTATATTTTGTGAATATTGACCTATGTTTATAAAGGCAATTCATATAAGCTAGTTAAGGCAATTAGGTTAAAGTCATTTTGTATATATATTGGCTTAACGCCTCCATCGAGGACAACAAGAAGCTTTCATACTTGCAAGTTTCTGACATATATCGTTGATTCATGATCTCTTTGAACCGTTGTGTACAGTCACTCACTATCCAGTGTCTCGACAAACTTTAGCTTTTACATGACCTTGGACTTATACACTGATATATGTATGGTTGAAAAGTTATAGCAAATGTGAAATAAAACTATAAAAGTCATTGACCTTGGAAGTAGCAGTTTCGAGACAGATCACCTATTCTCCTATATCCATTCAAGGTCATATCGAGCATCATAAGTCATTTTGGGACTTCCTTATGATAAACAGATAGATGTGTGATCTCTCCACCCACTTTGCTTGCAAGTCGGGAATCGTAGGATCTATCGATAATGAAATGCTTACCAAGGGACGTGATTCACGCAATTGAGATATATAAATTGGTTTCAAGCATGCACCATCGTAATGTAACTCATTAATTCTTTAGCTATCAAAATAATGAGTTACCTTTTACATAGATATATATCATTAAACAATTAATAGTATTTTAATTAAAAATTTAAGCACAATATCAATTGATTTTAAAATGTATACTAAAAAAAACTAAAAAATAATTTAAACAATGTCAGTTGTCCTTTAATTTAATATAAATTATGTATCTTCCATACATTGTTGGAATTACATACATGATATCACTTCATTGAAAAATATGCGTTTGAAGATAACTACAATGCTTATGAATTGATGAAAATTTAACACCAAAGTAGGAAACATATGTGAAGATAAAGTTCATAGCTAGAGTATAAAGTCCACACATAGTCTGAATTAAGATAGGTATGAGTTGATCATAACCCCAAAAAATATCTTACGTCGATGTTAACATATAGAGGAATGTGTTAATAATTTAATAACGAAAGTTTTAATTTAATTAAAAAAATAAACAAAACCATTTTTGTTTGGTTTGCTACAATTATGACAAGTTCTACGTGTGATTTTCTTATTTTAGTTAATATCAATTTTAAAAAATTTTGATTTGTTTGCTATTGAATTTATATTTTATGTTCCCAAATTGTAAATTCTTAGTGATAGTTCTGCCTTAACTTACATAAATTGTAATACGTTTTCTTATTATTCATTGTGAATAAAGATAAAAATCAAAATATATTGACTTAGCACATGATAAAAACATGATTTTGTTACCAAAATCGAAACCAAATTTTAAGATTCAAAGATGAGTGTTATATATTCAAAATAGTAGTATCCTATATTTTTGGTAAAAATATTAGATAGAATATCATATGAATTTTTCCTATTATACTAAAAAAAACTAAAAACTGAATTTCAAATGAAAGTATATAAACTATCAAATGTTTACCGCGCGTAGACCGGATTTTCCCTAGTTAGGAATAAAACTAGATTGTTTACCACCTTGGTTTAAGTTTTTTTTTTCCAAACAATCTTATTGAATTTACGTCGGTCCTCAAATTAAACGTTTTGTTGTTCGTTGGCATATTTTTTTCCAAAAAAAAATAAGAACGGTTGTTACAATGATCCAAGATATGAGATGGGTGAGCAATTGTCTAAATTTAACATCTACAATTATATAGGAATGGATGTCGACATGATTGCGATAGCAACGAGTTCTTCTCTAGTGCAAAGTTACAAACCATTTAAAAAAATCTTGATATTGAGTCTAGATATAATGTGCAAGAGTTTATAAATAAAATCATAGTGATTTTCTAAGAAATATTCGTGTGATTATAGCAACCCACATGGCCTAAGATTGCTAAGTAAGTGACATAAATTTCAAATTGCGCAAAATTAATTAATAAAACACCATTAGAAACAAGAGCTAATGATGATTATCTTTAAGTCTTAAAATGCATTTTTGTGTATTTTAAGTTTTTTTTTAACATTTTGGATATTTAGTTTTAATAATATGAAACTCACCTTAATTTACGGCATGCATTTATATATATATATATATATATATGTAATTGAATATTTTATGGACAATTCTCATAAAAACTACTAAAATATGTTTGGTTTCCAAAAATATCATCACTAGTTTTATTTTTCAAAAATACCACAGAATTAAAATCAAACTTTAAACCTTCGTAACTAAACCTTAAACCTTCAAAAATAAACCCTAAACCCAAAATATTAAACTCTAAATCCAAAATACTAAACACAAGTCCAAATATTTAAATTATAAATCCTTATAATTTATTTATTAGTTTATGTGGTATTTTTAGAAAATAACACTAATGATGGTATTTTTAGAAAAAAACCTAAATAGTGGTATTCTAAGAAATTTCTCATATTTTATTTACAAATATATATTATTTGAATATATATATATATATATATATTTTAAGCTATGTGAAAGAATGGAATGAAACTAATATTATATAGTTATAATTGAATATAAGCGATATACTGTAAGTGTATTCCGAAAACACATAAGTGTGTATAGTTATTCTTACAAACTTTGATCTCATATCATATTATCTTCGGATGCGTTTGATGTAATTTCTTATACTAATGTTTAGCAAATGTAATGATTAGATTTAACATATTTTTTTTTATCAGAAGTTTCTTTCCCAAAGTATTGAAAACGTAGCGAAACGATAGCAAAGTCGAAAGCTACATGTTAACTAATTACAATATGGACGAGTACTCGTGTGATTATGGGAAGTTGGGAACCACCAAAACGTGGTCCATGCATGATGCATCCCCTTTTTAGCAGTCTTTAGAGTATCTCTAACCCTATTTCAAATCTTACACTAAATTTCATTTTGCAGCAACATCTCTTCTAACTGAAGATGTAATTTTTCTAACTGATATAGTTACTAAACTAATACAGGAAGTAGTACAGGATGCTACAGTTTTTGTGTACGTGTCTCGTTTCTAGAAGATAAAAGATAACCAAAGTTAAAGTATGTTTAAAGATAAATCAAAAAGAAAAAAAAATAATAAAGGATAAGATTAAATAAATGTTAAATCAAAAAATAAATTTCAGAATTATATGTATGTCCAATTTTATTAAAAAATAGATCAAAATAGATACCTACCCTTGACCATGAAACCTCCTATGAATTTATGATTCACCTCAATCTTCTATTTTAATTTTAGGATCCAGAAAGAACACTGAGAGGGTCGAAGACCTTGAAGTGAGTTATTTATCAGCCAAGCTGCTACATCCATTTCATTAGGAATTGATGATCTTTTAACAAATGGGACGCATAACCAGATATGCTAAAATAAAAATACGAAAAAGGCTAATAAGATCGAAATAATGAATCATAACTAGAGTTACCTTTCGAATTCGCTAGATAAAGTCTTGGGGAATCTCATTGCTATTACTCAAAAAAGCATGAAATGTATGCTTGCATATTCGTCCATAGGTCATTTTGCAACTTTCCATATACAGAAATAGAAAGAGATAGACTAGAAAAGTCATGACCCACTACGGAACCTCCACCATGTCGGGGGACCAAGCAGGGCATAGCTAGCGACATATGAGTCGACTCGGCGTCAGCGGCTTAGGAAAAACCTAAAAATAAAAAATAAAAAACTTTTTTCTTAGGGATTAGGAAATCGTGTTGGCTATATAAGGAGCTATGAAGAGAAGATCAAGGGAGCTGAGGCATAAAGAAGTAACCTAGAGAGCTTCTTGAGAGTTTGTGTGAGGTTGTGATCAAGTGTTGGAAGTCTTTGGCGTCACTGGTGTGCATTGGTGTTGACGTAGGGCGTGACGTGTTCTAGAGATCCTTTGAGATTGAAATCTAGACTCATGGGGAGTTTAGTTAAGGATAAAGATTATCCTTAAGATTTCATGTTATTAAACAGAGCGGTGAATCAAGAGAGTTGTGCTTGATTTACGCGTTTGCAAATAAGTTGTATTTGCTTTCTAGTTCTAGTGAAATCGTTTGTGAACTTGGTCCCAAGGATGTAGGTTGAAAAACCGGACATCATTAACAATTTATTGTCTTATTTAATTTCTGCACTTTTATCGAGCCCCACTTGCACTTTCACCAACTTCACTCCATTTTCAACACCAAGATGGTATAAACTCATTTTTCCTCCAAATATAGAGTAATTCCATTTGTCACTCTATTTTAGAGTTGAACTTTTTAATTTATAAACTAGTCCTTAAAATTTTAAATTATTTGATTTCAAGAGTTATAATAATTTATTTGACAAAAAAAATATCAAAATCTTATTATATTTTTAAATATAAAATAAAATGACACAAAACCATAAACTGATAATAAATTTTAAAAACATAATCAAAAACTAAAATTAAAAATACATATAATAAATTAAAAACAACAATAATAGTAACATAATGAGTTAAAAATATATTGCTGCGCGACAAGAAGCATGTAGGAAAGATGTAAAACGTGCATTCAGAGTTCTCCAATCGCGTTTTGTTATTGTGAGAGAGAACCAGTTCGTTTTTGGAAAAAGAATGTGGTACATGACATAATAACTACATATGTGATTTTACATAACATGATAATCGAGGATGAACGCGATCTCGATGCACCAATTGAAGTTGGAAGAGAAGCTCCACCCTCAAAGGTCGAAAGAGTTGAAGACAATAATATTCGGTTCCAAAACTTTCTTGCTCGATTTAAAAAAATTAAAAATAAAAACGTTCATTTTTTGCTTCAAAATGCGTTAAATAATCAGCTATGAAAAAAAATAAAAATAATGATGAAAAATTTTAATATATTTTGTTTTGTTAGTTTTATATGGTGTAATTTGTTGTTTATAATATAAAATACAATTGGTGTTAATTGGTTGAGTTCTCCCTCTCCCGTCCTATAGCTTAAGTTGACATTACAAGAAAAAGGTGTATACTACATAGCATAATTTTATAATGGAAATTACTTCTAGTTCTCAAATATTCGTGATATAAACTCAACTCAATCAAGTTTTGAATGTCATTTGCATGCAAACAATCCATTGAGCTAATATCACCAATATATAACAGATTAGCAAGATTTTTTTTACTCGTTTAATTTCAGAATTAAACGACATATCCAAAACTTCTGGATTGCATCCAAAATATAAATTTTGTATAATTTTTAAATATCCTATATACTGAAGATTTATATTTTACCTATATATATATATATTGTTAATTTTAGTATTTTATACAAAAATTATAATATGAGTACATTCCTGGGCTGTCGGGGTGTATTTCTCTGCAAAGTATGCGTTAAGTTTGTAGACACACGATTTTTCAAACTCAATGTTTAGCCACATTTTTAATTTAATTCGAGTTGTATCCCTACGACAAAGTTTAAATCGATGTAAAGCTGACAATGCGCCATTGTGTAGCGGACGTAGCAAATAAAATTTAAAACATTTGTAGTTAGCTAGACTCAAACCTGGATGGGAAAGCTCCATGGTAAAACATACTAACCACTAGGACACGAAAGCTCCATGGTAAAACATACTAACCACTAGGACACGTTAATATTTTGAGATAATAGTGACAAAACTTTAATATATCTTAGTCCGTCTGTCTTTTTCTTATACAAAAATAGAATTCACCATCCGAGACTTCAAAAAAGTTAGTTTCAATTTCCGACGAATATTTTTGATTATTTGAATTTTGAAAAAAAAAGTTGCAATAACACCATTATTAGCCACCATGAAGTTTATTGCACACAAGAAAAGTTACAGAAAATCAAAGCAGAGAGCAGATGTACGAACTCAGGGGCATTGAGTCTTCATGTGAAGAACCTCATTAAGCATAGAATATGTCTGAGGGCTCAAATGACACCCATTTATTTGCATTGCTTGGAACAGTTGAGAAAATTTCTCTGCAAGACCCTTCTTCTTATGCACACCACCAATGAGGATTGTCCACGCTATTTCATCATCGTAGTACTCGCCACACTGAAGCAGCTTATGGAAAACTGCATTTGCACTCTCCTTTTCTCCTTTTTCATAGAGCCCGCAAATCATTGTTGTGCAATCCTCTAATTCCGGTGTGTAACCGCCACTGTTAATCATATAATCCACAACTTGTGCAGCTTCCCCATACTTTTTCAGCTTGCAGCAACATTTAACAATCTCATCAAAAACAAACCAACTTGGAGTTATTCATTGTCTTTGCATCTGATCCAACAACCTCTGTGCTAATCCTAGTTTATTAGCAAAACAAAGCCCCGAAGTGAGGTGTTCATAGCATTTCAAATCAGGAACACACCCATATTGCACCATATTCTTATGAAAAACACTAAGAGCAGCATCCACATCTTTGGTTATAGAGTAACCCATAATCAAAGAAGTAAATGTGGAAAGATTAGGAGCCATACCAGACTGAATCATCTTACACACAAACTGGTTCGACCTCACCATATCCCATGCCTAGAATACGCATTAACCATGGTGTTAAAAGTGTGAACGCTTGGTGAAACCACATCCAACATCTCCATGTAGAGATCTTCCATTACATCGAGCAAACTAGTAGTAGCCAAGGAATCTAACAAAACCTTGTAGCAATTAGGAGTAAGCAATGATTTGAATTTGATAGAGATGTCAATAACAAAACAAATGTCTATATCTTTAACGCATTGAAGTATCATGAAGCAGATGAGCTTAGGCACATGGCAGGCGATTCCATGCTTAGTTAAAAATTCGAGGAGGGATGCACAGCCATACACACTCTTGTCGAAATCGGGATCGAAATGAACAAGATGATGAAGCGAGGAGACGTCGTAGGAGAAAGTGAATTTTTTAAGAAGAAAAATGTTGTTGTGCCCTTGTTCTGCTTTGGGTTTAGCAAGATATTCAAAGGCTTGCTTATAGAAACAATATATAGATTGATTCGAGGGATTGTTCTGCTTTGTGGGTTTTCCAAAGGCAGAGCAGAGTGAGGATGAGAGAGAGCGATGGTTCTCCCGTGTAAGCGGAGATGCGCACGATAACAGCCTCCTACGCACGGCCATGTTCTCGCCGGTCGATCTAAGACTTGAGTTTGGGGATTTTGTCTGATTTCTTTCTTTACTTCTCCAACACGAACTCTGCTAACCCTAGCTGTTTAACACGTATATATAATTAACCAGAACATAAATTAGATATTTAAATTAGTTACTAGGCCCGGCCCATCAAAGAAACAGAGTCTTCTTGTATTAAGAGCATCCGACGTAGACTAGAGGGAGAGAAAGTGAGTGGTTCCAGTTGATCAAAAATAATAATAATTGGATGGTTCCATAGTTAATTGTTATAGTTAGCTCTGGACATATTAATCAGAACGGAAGAACAGAACCGAAATTAGGGGTACGGTTCGGTTTTGGGTATTGTGTAATAACCGAACGATTCCAATTTATGATACCCACAGTTCTTGGTTTGGTGGAGTAAAAATCGAAACCGAATGCTACCCACAAAAAATAACCAAAATTAATACGTAACATTATCCTAATTAATTAATTATACTAACTAATACAAAAAATTATCCTAATTATAAGTAATTATACTGACTAACTTTTTTTTGGTTTTGTTCCGATATTTTTGGTTTATTCATCGGTTAAATCAGGTAGTTTGGTTATAAAGTAATCAATCGGAACCAAACCTCTGGGAACCAAAACTTTTTCGGATCTTATTCGGTTTAAGTTTCATACCTAAATTCGGTCTAAGTACCCATACCGAAACTGAAACCAAAGAGAACCGATCCGATCCGAACCAAATTTTAGTCGATTTCATACCTAAATTGCCCGAAAATCTTAAGAACTGGTCTGAACCGACCAGGAAAAAAAATAGCCCAGACCGTTATTATTGTAAACAAACATATTGCAAGTTATATTTTTCTTTGGTCACCAATTGCAAGTTATATAAAACACCAAAACAACTTTTTTGTAAAACATATTGCCAATTAAAGAACCAGTCTTGTATTAAGATCGAGAGATAGAGAAAGAGTTTTTATTAATCTTAACCGATTTGCTTGTGACATAAATATTCATCATAATGATACAAACAAAAAACTAAATGGTTCATATCATTTAGATCGGTACTTTATTACATTTAAAAAACCGTAATAAGTTGTTGAGATTATGCTTTTAGTTCTTGGTGACGCACTTGTCCGAGCATGAATCCACACAGTCTGCAACTTTTTCTACGTCTGCTCATGCCACACACAAACAACAACGACAACATAAAGACCATAAATACAATAATCTTACGTTGATAAGTGTCAATAAACCAAAAAATAAAAAAAACATAATCTTACAATAAATACCAAAAAAAAAACTTACTCGGATTTTGGATAGAAGAAAGGGAAACACAGTGACGAGTAGCACAACCGAGTTTGCAGTAATAATCATTATGATTGATTTTGTTTGTTGAATCCATCTCTGAAGCAGACCAAGGCCCTGAAGGAGACCAAGGCCCTTTAGGCAATGGGGGAAATTTGGGAGCGATACAAGTCAAGAGACACGAAATTGGACACGTCAAAGAATCTGGAAAATTCTTCTGATAGACACAAGCCACAATACAAACTGGGTAACATTTTCTGAAACCAGAAGATTCATGATTAGATGGAGCTTGAGGTGGAGCTTTAGCTTCTGTCTGAATCAGAAGGTTACCCACTATCATCATTGTCACGAACATAACCATTCTTTTGCTCTCCATCTTCTTTTTTTTTTTTTTTTGTCTATAGAGAAAATATCATAAAAAGGTTGAGGAAGTTGTGTTGTTACTTGTGAGTGATGGTAATCTGTGTTGTTATTGTTTGTTTATATAGGACTCTGGATTTTCTTTATTAGTTAATTTTTCTACAGTCAACAAGAGTATAAGGTGTAATTATGGTCAGATAACTCAATAATGGATAAATATATATATTTTTCCATTCATTTCCTATTTGGAGAAGGTATGATTCCGTTTTATGGCATAACAATGCATTAACGTAAAATTTACAGCTTTTTTTGTATAGATATTTGCTCAAATACATGAATACGTTACTCACAAAAAAAAAATACATGAATCTGTTTGACTTGCGCTGGATACAGCTGGGAGCCGAGAAAAAAAAAATTAGAACCCAATGCAATTTTATAGAGAAAAAAATATATTCAATTTAGTCTTATTTTCTGATAAACAACCAATTTTCTGAAAAAAATATATAACAAATTAAAGACTAATGATAGAATTATAGATGCTTGGAGCCTCTAAATTTTCTGGGCCGGGCTCTGTGGAATGTATGTGACAAAAAAAAACCTATAGTAATGTGTATAAAAATATTTTCCATTAGTCGTGCATATTTGATTATATTTAAATTGTTTGGTGGCATAACAATAAAACTTAGTAGAAAATAATATAAGTTGATAAACTATGCTCTAACATAAACTATGCTCTTTAAAAAAAAACTATGCTCTAACAGAATTTATGTTTACTTTCTTTATGAATTTTGTTATTATTTTTTTTGTAACATCTATTATATCAAAGGTTAAATTTGAGTTGAGTTAACTTTGTGTTGGAATTGGACGGAAATATCTGACAAATTTCTGACGATATTTTCCAACCAATTTCTGACTAATATGGTTGGTCATAAATTTCCGACCGTTTTCCGATTAAACAAGTTTTTCGACCAACGTTTTTCGACGATTTCAGATTAGTCAAAAAATTGTTGGAAACGTCTATTTTCGACGACTTTTCTACTATTTTGGTGGACGGAAATAGCCACTCTTTCTTGAAGTGATAAAATCCTCATGTAAAATATGAGATAAGTCATAGGAAATGAAATAATGAAAAACGAAGTTAGAACTTGCCATCATAGGGCTTCTACTTAGATGATAGCTGCTTTATTTTGATCACGCTTAATCCAACAGAAGTGTATATCATGAATTTTGTTAAATATTTGTCTAGTTTTATACTAGAAAATGTGTAGAAAGCTTTAAAGAGATTTCGCATACAACCTCCCATAAATTAATCATGTTTACGCGCATTACCGTAGCATACAGCGGCTACATGCTTAATACAAATTTTGGCATATATATGTATTTGAATAGAACCATCAAATTAAAATTGTATCTTGTAATAATATAATATGTACAATTATCGTTGAAAAAGCTAGTTCAAAGGTTGTATGATCCAAATACATAGATACGTTATAATGTGAAAAACTCATCCAATTTTAAAAGTAGTTTATAGAGGTTTAAACTATTCATTTCGTTTCAAACTAATTGTTGTTTTAAAAGTTAAATTATGTTTTAAATTAGTTGTCCTCTAATGTTTTCAATGCAAATTTATAACAGATTTTTCAATTATATACCTATTATTTTAGTTTATTAGTTGATGATATCAAATAAAAAATATATTAGTTAAAGATAAACCAAAAATTTAATGTTTTCTTAAAATGCGTAAAAAAATCTTAATGACAACTAATTTGAAACCTATGGAATATATACTTACTAGATTAGGCCCCGCGTATACGCGGGATTATAATTTAATAGTTTAAAATTTGTGAAAAAAATCTGAATAAAAAATCTGAAAAATAGAATTAAATCACCCGTAAAAATAATTATATAATAAAATATTGAAAACGTCTATACGAAATCATTCACCAATATAAAATCTAACAAAGTTACAATTAATTTTTTATTTTGATTATATATAGGTTGATTTATTTCTATTTGAATAATATTTATTTATTTTTAATCATATTGAATTTGTTTTTTCAAATCGACATAAAAAATATTTAATGTTGTCATTCTGAATTTTTTTGCTCAATATCTTTTAGAAGATAGACATTTTCTGAAAAGTATAAGAAAAATCAACCAAAATTAGAGAAAATATTATTTTTTTATCATAAAAATATATAAATCAACTATTTTTATGACAATCTCATAATAATAAATTAAAATATTTTTTTCTTAAGAATAGAATAAAAACAAACCAAAATTAGAAGAACAATTAATAATCATAAACTATAATAATATATTTTTTACGACTAACTCATAATAATAAATTAAAATATTTTAAAAAAATTAAAAGGAATAGAAAATTTACCAATAGAATGAAGTTGAAGGTATGATAGTTTTGAAGAAAAATGTTTTGTTTGTTGAGAAAACATAAAACTACTTATTTCTTTATATAGAGTTCAATATTTACAATTTTTTTAGGATTAGAAATTTTTTTAATTATGGAAGTTAATTATTTGTATAATTTACTTTATATAATAAGATTAGTAATTTGTATAATTTCCTTATAGAATTTCTATTTTCTGAAAAATAGTAGTTAATTATTTTTTTGTATAGTTTCTTTATATAAATTTTTGATATTTTTTCAATTTTAACACGTGTCGAAATCTTGAATTTAATAACATGACACGTGTCACCATCCTATGAGTTACTAACTTTTGAAAACCCTCTTTTATATAATAAGATAGGGGATTTATGAAGTTTAGACTACCGTTTGATGTAGTAAATGGTAATCGATAAAGACTTAACATTAAAAGAAACCAAAAATGTTCATAGATTAAGATCAAATTTTACAACTGATAGTGAATATTTGTTTTTGGTGTACAATTTTATCGATTAATTAAATAAAGAAATAAATATTTATTTGACTTGCAAAAAGAAAAAGAAAAACACTCATTTGGTTTGAATATCGCGTGAATACAAATCAATAATTCATATATTTTCGTTAAGATAGTAAGATTTCGATTTTTATTTAAAATAATAATATCACTTTCTCTTCTACTTGGAGCATTTTTCCGAGCATGAATCCACACAGGTTGCAACTTTCTCCACATCTGTTCGTATCACAAACAACAACAAAACCATAAATACAACAAGACTCTATTAGCATCCATAATCTTAGAAATCTGCAGCCATCATACAAACTTTGTAGTGGCCAAAGACAAGATGCATGAGATAAAAATGTTTTACTTTTACCAAGATTGTGAACGCGAAAAGTGAAAACTTACTTGGGTTTTGGAGGGAAGAAAGAGAAACACAATGATGAGTAGCACAACCGAGTTTGCAGAAGTAATCAATATGATCGATTTTGTTTGTTAAACCCGTATCAGAAGAAGGGGAAGGAGTTGGTGGTAGAGAAGGAACAAGACAAGTCATGAGACATGTGAATGGACACAAAAGAGATTTTGGAAACGTAGTATGAGATTTACACACCTCATGACAATTTGAGTAACAAACTTTAAAATGGCTAGACTCAGCCTCTGTCTGAACCAGAAGGTATCCCATTACCATCACTATGATCATAATGTTCATCAACATCGTGAATCTTTTGCTCTCCATTTTTCTGAAGAGAGTGTTATAAACGTTGATGCATTCGTTTATAATTGCGATTATATTTTTGTGGTAGCTAGTGTTTTTTTTTTTTTTTTTGTTATATAGGGATCATCTAATCTTCCGTATAAGTAAACAGTTTTATAGTCAACAACAAATCAAGCGTAATTATTTTCGTAATACGACAATTGATGGATAAATATTTTTTTCTGTTCATTTTCTGATTTGGAGATTATTTCTTTAAAAACAAAAAGAGTAAGTGTATCGAGGTTTCACCAAAGCGTACTAGTTATGGGGCTAAAAATGTCCCATGAAGAATAATTCCACAAACTCAATAATACGGATATTAAATCGTCTGGACCGATCTACGTGAAAAAAACATCATATAGAGTGTTTGTACACGATAGAAACGAATATGACAATGTAATCCTAAGAAAACCTTAATTACTACGAACTACGCACAGTTGAATAAAGTACGTGACGTAAACATATGCATTGCGGTGTTTTGACCTAACACACATTTTGGTTAAAAACTTCAAACATTCTTATTTTTGAATGATCATGTTAATGCACTTTTGTTATGGAGAGGGGATGGGATTCTTCACTAAGCATTCGCTCGTAGGACATGCAGATGATAAACATAATCAAATGTTTAGTTTAACGAAGCTGTGTAAGCAAAAAGTAAAATTTACTCGGAATTTGGAGGGAAAAAGTGGAACTCAATGATGGAGTTCAATTCAGCTCGTTGTAGAATCGAAAATAGATAAAATAATCATACAATTTTCTCTGAGTTTTGGAAATTGCAAATATTTTACGATAATGATTATAGGCGACTAGAAATTCGTTGTAGCCTAGTAAGTCAATAAGAAAATGGGCGATCAAATATTTTTTGAACACAATTAGATAGATGCATACCCCATATACGTTGGTCAATCTTTCACAATTATCATTATCATTATTATTATTATTATTATTAAACATGTCTCCTAAAATTTATTCTGAATGGATGGTTTTATCAATTGATTTGCTAGTGACACAAAGCATATCTCAGGAAATAAGTTCTAATTTGGAGAAATAAATATTTTCTTACTTTTTTATAATATCTTTTATGTAGACATTATTTTCCATCTAACTAGATCGAAAAGTGTGGGTTTTAGTTCTTGTGGGAACACATTTCTGAACATGTATCCACACATACTGAAACTTTCTCCGCATGATCTGCGCATAAGAAAAACAAACAACCATAAGAGAATTTGATTAGAAGCCGCATGATAAAAATTGTTCTGGTGACAAAAAAAAAATCATCCTTAGACCCACAAGATTTAACTGTATAGTTATATATGAAAAAAAAAATTATACAAAAACTGATAAAACTTACCCTTATCTTCGATTGAGGAGGATGAAACACAACGATCGGTAGCACATCCGAGTGTGCAGAAAAAATCAGTATGGTCAATTTCTTTTAGATTTGACTCGGAAGAAAGTTTAGGATGTATACAATCTTTAATACACGTGAAAGGACATAAAACTTTTTTAATCCCGTGCGCATCCGTAAAACACTCCGCAACACAAGGTGTGTAACATTCCTTAAAAGCAATAGCCTCTGTATCAGTCAAAATATTTCCGATCACCAACATCATCACCACAAACATGCATTATTTTGTTCTCCATTTTGAAGGTACAAGGATTATTTCTGGGGCAGAGAATTCAAGAAAATATCGATGGGAAGTGTTTGTTGATTGTGATTGTTTGTTTGTGTAACAATGGTTTATTTATATGTTACTTTGTGTTATAGTTACAATCTTCAAAATCAGAAACAAATTATTTGTGATTTTTCTGTGACAATGATATAGCTGTTAATTAAATCTAATTCTATTCATTCATAATCTAGAGATTTTTTTTAATCTAAAATCTAGAGATAACCTAACATGCACACATTTTCTTCTATCTTCTTCATTTTACATGCATGAATGAATTTGGCTTTAATTGTAGTAGATTTGCCGTATGTGTGTACACATATATAGGTTTCATAAATGTTAAAAGAGAAATATTGTATATGTTATTAAAATTCACCAAAATTGATATGGTTTTCAACTATATATGAATTAAAGTATTTCTATTTATTTTTAATTACATTTCAGTTTAAAACCATATCGAAACCAAAAATCAATTTAAAATCTAGTAGAACACATTTCATTTCAGAAGTTTAGAAAGCTATGTAATGGTATTTTAGGTAATTTAGATATATATTTGTTTGTCCGCATGTTTGTGTTCGCTTCTTTTCATCGTATATATAAGCGAGAGAATAAAAATTGTTATACGAAATTTTGATTTTAGTAAAATCCGCATTAACGAAAAGCTACATATAATTCTCTGATTGAAGTCAACGACTTAGATTGTGTATGTCATTATAATTTTTGCTTATTTTGAAGATCATATTTGGGAAACAGTAACATTATATAAAATTAAGCGTGTTTATTAACGTCTGAAATACTATTACTTCATAGGGATTGTGTAATTTTTTATTAGTTAACATTTTTATAAACATCAACAAATAAGCTGCAACATGGTGGGTAAATGATTTAATTCTGTTCATTCAGAATCTATATTATTCAAATGATACTATTACAAAATTCGTGGAGCAAATAATATATAAAAAAAACATGATAGATGTCATGTTCAATGTGATTTTATTTATTTAAGAAAAAAAGAGCTCATTATATTACATCTACTGAGTTTTTTTTCCCTTATATTTGATTTTGTCCACACTTTACTGTAATTATATATGTTGGGGTCAACTGCCCTTAAGTGAAACATTTTTTGGACCGAAACAATATCAATTGCATGAGACTAATTAATGATATTGTAGTATATGGTCCTATAAAGAAATAAAACAGAAAATGGTCATGTACAGTATAGGTAAAGACTGGTTATGGGGATTAGTAACCATCACTCCTCGATGAAGCTCTTTATTGTGTTGACTGTTCTATCAATTTATTTGTTTGTTATGCAAAATGTATCAAATAAAAAGAAAATACTTATTTAATTTATTGGTTCATATTATGTATTGAAAATTAATCTTAATTAAAAACAAATGTCGCTAGTTCTTGTTGGAACAATTGTTCGAACATATATCAACACAGGCAGCGACTTTCTCCACATCTGTCCATAACACAAACAACAAAACAAAAACCACAAAGAGAACATATGATCAAATGTTAATTCTACAAATAAATATATAGACACGAAAAAGCGAAAACTTACTTGGATTTTCGATGGTAGAAAAGGAAGCACAATGATTCACAGCACAACCAAGTTTGCTAGAAATGATCAGTTTTCTCGATAATGCTCTCAGAAGGCGAAGGCGAAGGCGAAGGCGAAGGCGAAGAAGAAAGAGAAGGAGACGGAGATGGAGTAGGATGAAGACATGTTTTGAGACATGTATATGGACAAATAACAAACTTTGGAAACTTTAACTCGTTCTTACACTCTACAAGACAAGCTGGAAAACACTGTGTAAATGTTATTTTCTGAGCCTCTGTTTGAGTAAGAAGGCTTCCCATCACTATCATCATTGTCACCAACACAGCAACTACGCTTTTGTCCTCCATATTATTTTATCAGGGAGAAGGATGCAAAGATTTTATATTTGTAGATGTAGTTGTTTGTTAATTGTGAATGTTGGCTGTGTTAGCATGGGTTGTTTATATAGGGATAATGTAAATTTCTATATAAGTTAACAGATCACAATCAACAATAGATTAAAGCTATAACTTTAGTGTTATACAGCAATGGTGGGTAATTATTAATTTCATGCATTTAAAAACTAGATATCTCTATATTCTTTGATCATGAAATCAAACACTAACATGAATTTTTTTTTTTTGTGTTTCAGTTACCATTAATTCAATAAATAAATTTGTTTTAAGATATACAAATTCATTCCCTTTAATAAAAAAAATATTTTTTTTAATGAAAACATAATAATTTGTTAAAATTACCTCATTATATTATTATTATTATTCTTTCATTCTAAAATTTATATTTTTGGTAGAATATTTTATATTGATTAATTGAGTATTGCTGCTTTGTATCATTTGATTAGATATGTAAAACATTTTTTTTCCCTCAATTGTGAATAATAAATAATATCTCCTCCAATTTAGCTTTTGTTTTCCTATTATAGTACTATATCAATTAATTTTCTTGTAACACAAAATATATTGAATAAACAAATTTCTTTTTATTTAAATATTGAATTGATACAAACAATGGTTCATTTATTTAGTTAGACATGAATGCTCATAGATTAATAATAAAATCTCTTCTAGTTTTTCTTGGTACACTTGTTTAAGCATGAATCCACGCAGGCTGATACTTCTTCCACATCTGTCCATAACACAAACACCAACAAAAACCATTAAAAACGTTAGATAAAATTCACAATATCAAATTTCAACTATATATGGTCATCGGTTTGAAGAATACGAAAAATAAAAATAAAAAACAGGAAATTATATATGTAGCAACCATTTGTGAACACCGTTATGGGTAAGACTTACAGGGTAAAAAAAAAGTATACAAGGTCAAGTAAAAACTTACTCGGATTTTGGAGGGACGAAAGTGAAACACAATGATGAGTTGCACAACCGAGTTTGCAGAAATAATCAGAATCATAAATTTTGTTTGAAGAAACAGATTGTAGAGGAGGACTTTGAAGACAGGTTTTAGTACACGTAAATGGACACTTAAGATACTTCGGAAACTTTGACTCAGCTTTACTACACTCAATAATACAAGCTGGATAACATAGTGCAAATGGGACCTTTTTAGCCTCTGTTTGAGCCAGAAGGTTCCCTATGACCATCACTATCATTACTGCCACCAACATTGCCACTCTTTTGCTCTCCATTTCTTTTCTCTCTAGATGATGTATATTATTTTTTTGATGAAAGTGCTGTTTTGTAAGTTGTGAATGTTGGTTGTGTAGTTAATAATTGTCTGTTTATATAGTGAGTGTTTAATTTTGTGTATTAGTAAACATTTCAATAGTGAGCCACAAATTAGGCTGTAGTGAGAAAATATTTCTAGATTTCTTTCGTTTAAGATTTGGTATCTAATAAAGATGATAAAATATACGTTAACATATATGTTTATGTATGTACAGACTGTTTGTACATATTTGCTATACGTACATAAATGTGCTTTACTTTCTTCTTTGATGTGTGTGTCTATGTTCAAGAACTCAATGTTGAAAATGGTGATATATATATAGATCATAAAAAGGTTATTGAAATGATAAACGTGGCCATCATAAGAGTAGTTGTATTAGTAAAATTTGGAAGAAAATAAACCAAAAAAAAAATTCTATATTAAATTAAGTACAAAATAAAATAAAATCTATTATATAAAGAGAAAGTTTGTTGTATAAAGACAACAACTAACAAATAATGCATAGTAACATATACAAAAATTGTTAACAAAAAAAAAAAAAGTTTGGATCTCACAAGGTGATGGATGGAATACAATGATTATAAAATCGAAAAATAGATAGACTAATCAAATGATTTTCTATAAATTTTGACGAAATTGCAAATATATATATGATCAGAAATTTTCGACCATATTTATTGGACATAAACGTCAGAAAATATTGACCGTTTATTTGGTCAATTTGTGACCATTGTTATTGGTAAATTGTTTTCGACCGTATTTATTGGACATGAATGTCACAAAGTATTGACCATTTATTTGGTTAGTAAAATTTTCTACCTATAGTCTAGTCAGTAGAATTTCAACCATTATTCTGGTCAGTAAAATTTTCGACCAATAGTCCGGTCGTTAATAATTTTGACGATTGTTTTAGTTAATAATAATTTCAACCATTCTGTCGGTAAAATTTTTGACCACGGGTCAATATTTACTGACTAATTTTTGACGACAATCAATTTGCTGTCACGTTTTTTACGATGTCGTTTTGGTTATACATTGATGGAAAATATGTTTTTTGACCACTTTATGATCCTCTATGTGATAGAAAATAGATAGTTTTTTCTTTAGTGTATTTTACAATAGTAATTATTTTATTTTTTTGCATGAATGTTAAATTTATCCATCACAAAACCTTGTTACAATATATGCCACCTGAGTTTGAACTTTTAGAAGGAGACTATTAGAAGTTTTGAAGTTTAAAGATTAAGGAAGAACAACAAATTAAAGAAAAGCAGAGAGGTGTGGCTCTCTCATGTCCTCGTTCTAAACCATTGTCGCAACCCATCACAAAACTTGACCGCGACGTTGCAAAGTAGAGAGGCGATTCCGGATGACACTGCTAATGTCCTTTACAAGTCTAGCTTGGTCTTTTGGAGTTTCTCCGTGTCTCCTTCGATTCCTTTCACACCACAGTGCGTATATGGTGGCTTGGAAAGCGTAACGAAGAATGAATAGATGGGTGGTATTGAGGCTGGATACGGTTAAGGCTGCTAGAATATCCTCAAACTGATACTGGTGCCGATGGAGAGTGACACCATTGGTAAGGGCGAACCAGATTCGAGAATTGAAGGAGCAGGCAAAGAACAAATGATCGCGAGACTCCAAATTATGATTGCAGAAGACACAGTTTAAGTTCCCAGGATTGCATCCTATCCCCCGTGGAGAGCCTTTAGTGTGTGGCTAGCCAAACCACAAAATTCTCTTTTGTGGAGTTGCGTGAGAGAACCACACACTGTCATACCAAGGTGAAGATTGCCCTGTTGCTCTGATCTGATCCCATGTTTCCCGCGAGGAGAAAACAGGTTTGAATTTCTCACCCAAACCCCTCCAAAGAGCAACATCCGACTCCGAGTGTAAATAGTCGTTAGTTCTAAGTCTCGCAAGTTCTCGATAGTAATTATTTGACACTTAGTAGTTCGATGTAGCCTTGTAGGTCAATGGTAAAATGGACGATCGTATATCTGTTGAAGACAATAATCAGTAGTACAATATTATCATTCAACATCCTTTTCTTTATTATTTAACTCTCTTTATTTTGTATCGATGGTATTATCAATTGGCTTGCTCGTAACACACAAAGCATATCAGTTCAGGAAATAAAAAATTCTCATTCGGAGAATGTTTAATCGATACAAAACTACTAGTTTATATCTTTTAATTTAGACACTAATTTTCATAGAATAAAAATCAATATCTATTTTAGTTCTTGTGGGAGCACATCTCTGAACATGACCCCACACATACTGAAACTTTCTCCACATGATCTGCCCATATATAAAACCAAACAACCAACCATAAGAAATTAATCAATTAGAATCCACACGATAAAATTAATTGAATGATTAAAAATCATCAAACATTCTTACTCTTAGCAAAACTATACCTAAAAAAAAAACATCATTCTTACTTTTACCATTTTACATAATATCCTTAGAACCACAAGTACTGAACAAAAAGAAGCTCTTACCCTTGTCTTCGATTGAGGAGGATGAACCACAACGATCGATAGCACATCCGAGGTCGCAGAAATGATCAGTGTTGTCAATTTCTTTTAGGTTTGCCTCAAAAGAAAGTGGACGACGTTTACAATCCTTGATACACATAAATGGACATAACAGTTTTTTAATACCGGGCGCTAAAATACCACACGCCAGAAGACAACCTCCGTAACATACTTTAAAAGATACAGCAGCCTCTGTCTCAATCAAAATGTTACCTATCACCAACATCATCACCACTAACATGGCCATTCTTTTGTTCTCCATTTTCTTTGAAGATACAAAGGGTATTTTCTGAGCAGAGAATGTTAGAAATGTTGATGGAAAGTGTTTTGTCAATTATGATTGTTTGTTTATGTAACTAAGGTTTATTTATATAGAGGATTGTGTAACTTTGTGTTATAGTTGACATATTTTCATAATCAGCCAACAAATCTTTGCGATTTTTCTGTGACAATGATAAGGTGGAAATTAAATCTAGTTATATTTATTAAGAATCTAGAGTTTACTTTTTTAGAAAACTATAATATAGAGATTTTTATATTTTATGTTTATGGCACAAAATTGTGCATAAACCTAACATGTACATATTTGTTTATACTTCTTCATTTTACATACATGAATGGATCTGGCTTTGTGTATTAGATGTCTTATGTGTGTAAACATAGACATTATGTTAAAATTAATATATCTAATTTAACGTAAATATGATGTAAATACAAAAACACTATGGTGATATATATCTCAAAAAGTTTGTTGAAATGAAAAACATGGTATCATAATTCATAAGAGTAGTTATATTAGTAAAATTTGGATGAAAATATAAATCATGTATATTTTTATAAAACAAATTAATTTGACCGCCAGTTACAAAATTAATTAGAGAAAAACTATAATGAACTATTGTAATTGTAGTTTGATTTATCTTGAAATTATTATTTTCTAATCTTCATATATGCTAAAACATTATTCAATTAAATTATTACGACAGAACCAACGGCAAACTAAGCAGCCTTTGGGTATAGCAAAGCAGATATGAACCCTCTGGAAAAGGTCTAGAGTCTCTCGTGTCTTCACAGAACCAACAGCAAACTAAGCAGCCTTTGTACTGGATTTGGCTTTCAATTCAAAAAACAAAAAGTCATACTGCATTTGTCTTTCAATTCTCAAGCATAAAGTCATCACAAAGACCGCCACAAAAATTGTCATGGGCTGATGTAAGAGATCAATCTGAAAGCAAAACTGCCTCTCTCTCTCTCTATTCCTCCACTCGACGGTAGGGCATGTACCTATGATCCTTAGTTGCATTCTTCTTCCTCCGCTTGTCAAGATACGATGAAAGCTTCCCAGATTCCTGGATTGTACCCAAAAGAAAAACTGATTCAGTAAAACTGTTTTTATACAAACACTTTAAAACAATGAAGTCAAAACTGATTTACATACCTTGAGACTGTTGTACTTTTCGATGAGTGTTTGCTTTCGGATTTCCGCTGTGTAAGAAGAGAGAAAACAATTCAGTAAACTGTTGGCAAATAAAGACTCAAAACTGTTATGTTCAACCCATACATTTCTTGAGATAGTAAGGCTTTTTCCCTTCTTTTGCGGCTTCTCGTTCTCTCTTTTTGTGTTCTGTTAGTATTGCTGCTCCCTTGTTCTTTGTTGATGGTTCATATTTCAACATTTTCTCCTGAGGATATGTAACAAATAAAATTGGTGAGGAAACAAAGTAATGATCAGAGAGTTTTAACAGACTTTAGAAAACATGAAAGGCAAAGAGAGGATCACTCACAACATAAGTTAACTGGTTCTTCAATTTGTCGACCTCTTCTGGATTCTTTGTTTTCTTTAGCTGCTTTTTCAATTTCTGTATTAAGAACCCCGAAATATCAAACAAAAAGATTCGTCGGAACCTCTTAGAATATTGCAGGAACTTCTTTCTACAGCATTAAGTGTCAATCAATCAAAATACCTCTCTTTCTATAGGAAGTTTATCCTCAAAAAAGAAATTGTATCGCTTCCTGAACCTACAAAAGATACAGAACTTATGCTCACTCAAACAAGAACAAAAAATGCATATTATAACTAATT
This sequence comes from Crucihimalaya himalaica, assembly GCA_004349715.1. Taxonomy (NCBI): domain Eukaryota; kingdom Viridiplantae; phylum Streptophyta; class Magnoliopsida; order Brassicales; family Brassicaceae; genus Crucihimalaya; species Crucihimalaya himalaica. The sequence continues at coordinate 13,620 of SMJT01000057.1, read as the reverse complement.
TCATGTTGACAAGAGAAAAGATACCCCTCAAGATCAAGTTTTCCACCCAACGCATTAAAGCGAGGATCGCGAACCTCCTGAATGCAAACAAAGAAACTCTTTTAACAAAAACTCAACAATTATACACCGCAAGATCAAACACTTGGAGAGAATATCAAGACAAAAAGAGATTTCAAAATTTTCTCAATGCTCAAACTTATTACCTTCTTAGGAACTTGAACTACTTCTCTATAACGACTCACAGGTTTTTTAGAACACACCTCCATTGGTCTTTTATATATCACAAATGAAACACCGAAGATTAACAAAATAACCAACAAAGAAAAAGAAAACAAAAAAAGAAACAAGAGCAATGGAAACAATGTGTACCTGTTTTTGTTTGCACGAGCACGACCTGTTTTCTTCACTTGATTTGGTTTCCAGGGAACTGCCTTAGACCCATCAGCTCGCAATTTATGTATTTCCTCTAATGTTAACTCTTTCTCTGTTTCTTCTTCCTAATTACCCATTCATAACAAGAGATAATTCAAAATTCAAAATAAATCAATAAACAAGAATGTCTCAAGTTTCATCATACACTATTAAGTTACTAACCTCATCTGAAGAAGACACAGATGAACACGAGAGGTCTTCTTCACTGTCCTCAAAAACTATCTTACTCGAGCTCGCTTCAAACTTACCAGCTCCCTTCATGTCGACACGTGAACCTAATCAATAAAGAGCACGCCTTTTAAGCAACCCCTAAGAAACAAACTGAACTCATAACACAGAAACATAATCATATTACACATCTAGTACCTTAAGATCGATACGAACATTGGATTTAGAAAGATGCAAAAATCAGAAATATTTTCAAAACATAAACAGAGTTACATAGAAAAATCAATATCTAAGCATGGTATAATTGAGAAACATAAATCGAAACAGAGTGAAAGCACCAAAACCTTAAACTTACTTGAACAGAGAAACCTGTAGAATCAAGCAACGACGGCTAAAGAGAACGATGCTAGAGCTGTTAATGAGATCGTAAGGTGGAGAAAAAAGGATATTAGGGTTTTTATATTAAACCGATGGTTTTTTAATTTCAATCGGTTTAGAAAAGTGTACGGAGCGGTTTATTTAGTGAATTTGATACCTTTCTTTAACAAAGAAGCGAATAACCACACGACACGACCGATCCAAAGCCACGGCGAGATCAGAGGTCTCTGAAGAAGAAGCTTCGACTCGGTCGTTGTGACTCAGTCCGAGTTAAAAAACCGTGTTTTTTTACACCATGAAGTTGATGGATATGGCTTCCATGGCTGCCTCGATCGGAGTTTCGGTCGCCGTTCTCCGTTTTCTCCTCTGTTTCGTCGCCACTATCCCTGTTTCATTCGCTTGGCGAATCGTCCCGAGTCGACTCGGTAAACACTTGTATGCTGCAGCTTCAGGTGCTTTACTTTCTTACCTTTCCTTTGGATTCTCCTCCAACCTCCACTTCCTTGTTCCGATGACGATCGGTTATGCTTCCATGGCGATTTATAGACCCAAGTGTGGAATCATCACTTTCTTCCTCGGTTTCGCTTATCTTATTGGCTGGTACTAAAATCTGAACTTTTTAATGCTATGAAACAGTGCTGATTTGAACAAAAGCCTGATTTAATAATGGTGCAATTTCATGATTTGTGTAGTCATGTGTTTTACATGAGTGGAGATGCTTGGAAAGAAGGAGGAATCGACTCTACTGGTTGGTAACTCTTAATCTCCTCATATTATTATTCACTGATGAAGTTGTTGTTGAATTTTGATTAATCCCTTTGTTACATTCTTGTAAATGCGTTGAATTGGGTTTGTGTATCTGTAACAAATTGAATAAAAGTTTCTTCCTTTAGCTTTGGATGCTCTTCTTTTTACGAGTTAGTGATAAATTTGGTCTGAGTAGTAATTGTGATTAGCTTTCTTAAATTGGCCCTTTTTTGGGATGTATTAGGAGCGTTAATGGTGTTAACGCTGAAAGTTATATCGTGTGCGATGAATTACAATGATGGGATGTTGAAGGAGGAAGGTCTACGTGAAGCTCAGAAGAAAAACCGATTGATTCAGATGCCATCTTTGATTGAGTACTTTGGTTACTGCCTCTGTTGCGGTAGCCATTTTGCTGGTCCCGTTTATGAAATGAAAGATTATCTCGAATGGACCGAAGGGAAAGGGGTAAGCTGCTTCTTCTTCTTCTTGAGGTATTTTGTGTTTATTAAGAAAGCAGTGAATTGTTATAGACTAGACTGTAAATTTGTAAAATTTGGTACTTTCCAGATTTGGGATACTTCAGATAAAAGAAAGCAGCCATCGCCTTTTGGAGCTACAATCAGAGCTATTTTGCAAGCTGCGGTCTGCATGGCTCTGTATCTCTATTTAGTACCTCAATACCCGTTAACTCGGTTCACGGAACCTGTGTACCAAGAATGGGGATTCTTGAGAAAATTTAGTTATCAATACATGGCGGGATTCACGGCCCGGTGGAAGTATTACTTTATCTGGTCAATTTCAGAGGCTTCAATTATCATCTCTGGTTTGGGATTCAGTGGTTGGACTGATGATGCTTCACCAAAGCCCAAATGGGACCGTGCCAAGAACGTAGACATTCTCGGTGTCGAACTAGCTAAGAGTGCGGTTCAGATTCCGCTGGTATGGAACATACAAGTCAGCACGTGGCTCCGTCACTGTAAGTAGTCTTCTGATACTTGAAGATTCATAAAAAGCAGAAATTTCGGTTGATCTGTGAACTAAGTCATTGTGAGTGACTATCCACTTATTCATGTTGTTTACAATGCAGATGTGTATGAGAGACTTGTGCAGAATGGGAAGAAAGCGGGTTTCTTTCAGTTACTAGCTACTCAAACTGTCAGTGCGGTTTGGCATGTGAGTTCTTAATTCTTCATCTATTCCTTTTTTTCCCGGTTACTCTCTTCGTGTCCTTTCCAATCCTTAAGCCGGAAAATCCTACATACAGTATATTGTAATTTGACTGTTTTAATTGCTTCCAATGGTAACATACAACGTATATAAAAATCTGATACTTTCCCCCATGGGAAACTAACTAACCGCATCCAATGCAATTTGCAGGGACTCTATCCTGGTTATATGATGTTCTTTGTTCAGTCAGCTCTGATGATTGCCGGCTCACGGGGTGAAATACATTTTTTCCGGTTTCACTCTTTTGCTAATGGCATCTATCTTCTTGTTGATCTAACTCTGTTTTTCGTTGCAGTTATTTACCGGTGGCAACAAGCCATCAGTCCAAAAATGGCAATGCTGAGAAAAACCATGGTGTTCATAAACTTCCTTTACACGGTTTTAGTTCTCAACTACTCAGCCGTCGGTTTCATGGTAATTACCAACTCTTTTGTCTCCCGTCACAGTGATCGATCACTCTTAACGCCTTTTTTTAAAAACCATTGTTTGTTAATTGCATTCTCTCAGGTGTTAAGCTTGCACGAAACACTCACCGCCTATGGGAGCGTATATTACATTGGAACAATCTTACCTGTTGTATTGATTCTCCTCAGTTACGTTGTTCCTGCAAAACCCTCCAGACCAAAACAGCGCAAAGAAGAATAAACGGCTAATCTTCTCTCTCTCTCTCAACGGTAAGTAAGTTTCCCGCGCTTGCCAGCTGCTTCTTCTTCTTCTGTAAACAAACCGATCCGGTTCTTGCTTCTCTCTGATATTTAGTATCGATTTAGTTTTGTATTTGTGTTGCTTTCTGATTTTTCATATTTTTTTTAATTGAAATTGGATTTGCAATTATGTATACAAGAAGTAAAATATGTAATTGTAAATTGCAAGTGTGAAAAAGTAGAATTGTTTATGTTTTGATGTGTTTTTTCTTTTACGTTTAGGAATATTACTTATTCGTCAAAGTACCCCCACTAATAAATTACAATGGTTCGCAAATATTTTTTCTCAATTGACGGCAGCTTTTCTCTACAAAAATACACCCCAAAAAAAAAAGCACAACACAGTTAAAAGAAAATCTGAAAAAGGATACACACTACGTATTATAAATATGTTCAGTGTTTTATCTTTTCCTCGAAAATATAAGGGCATAATTAGTTGGAATGTAGAGCCCGTAGAAATTAGAAAATTTTATCACCATTAATGGAAAATATTCTTATGAAAGATTTATTGAAGGTGTAATAAATCAATATAAAATGTACTATTAAACTAATAAATGAATGCCATGGAATGTAAACAAAAGAAAGATTAGTCTCTAATTTTGCTTCCCTATTGATAGATAGGTAGAGGATGACATCAACTTTTAAATACACACACACACTTTTAAGCATATATACTTATATTCTTTTAAGAAAATAGAAGTTCGAATGTAATGTCGTTTTGGTCTTGCAAGAGCAAACTCTATCTATATTTATACAATTTCGTATCAAAATATTTGATTTATATTAGTGCATGAAAGAAACTGGGTATATATATCCAAACTCCATGTTACTAATGTCGTTATATATTTCTACTATGTCGGCAAAATGTATTTTTCAATCTTTTTTTGAACAAGTTGCCAATCAGGATTATTAAACAATTATTTCAGGTAAAGATCTAAAAATTCATAATGGATTGCAAAATACTGTAGTTAATTATATTTTTCATAACAATTCATACTTTGGTCAATTCTAATTTATTTTAAGCTTATATTTACTAGGTAAAAATAAAACATTGCAATAGTTGGGCACTTAAACAGCACTTAAGCGCTATAATAGACAGATCGTGGTGATTATCTCTTAGACGTTCCCATTATTAAGTGGTGAAAACGTTCGGCATTAAGGAAAGTGCATTCTACTTGCTGTAGTTTGATCTATCACGGGCTTCTACATCATATTTTCAGTTTTCATTATTTCGTTTTTATAAATCTGTTTTTTTTTCTTCATAACATTATGTTATAAAAACGATCTGGTTTCTTCATAACAGTATGTAAGTGCACATCTGGTTTTTTTTTTTCATTATTTCGTTTTTTATAACATAATGTTATGAAGAAAAAAAAACAGATTTATAAAAACGAAATAATGAAAACTGAAAATATGATGTAGAAGCCCGTGATAGATCAAACTACAGCAAGTAGAATGCACTTTCCTTAAATATGTTTCAAAAGTATTAAAAGATACTCCAGTGTATATAAACTGCTACTTATAGTCCAGTGTTCTCCACATGGACAGCTGTCCAATCACTCTTAGGTTCGATTCAGGCTTTACCCAATTAGGGAGAAACCCATTATTATGTATATGGTTTTTTTTTATAATAATAGGAAAAATACAAAGATGGCATCTTAACGGAAACAAAATCACACCAAGTCCCCCACTAATGTTGCTGTGCTCTCTCTTTCATCAACCACTAGCCTTTACTAGCTATGAATCGGATGATGACATTAGAACACACAAAAAAAAAAGAACACATGATTTGTATCAAACCTATTACCGAACAAAGTGGAGTTAATGCCGAACGATTGGAGTAAGTAGTATAGAACAAGCATTGAAAAATAAAAATAATTGTGACTTGCAATGTGGTTATAACAATTACTCCTATCAAATTTTAAAATTTTTATATATGACTTCGCTATGCAATAGTTGCTTTAACATAGAACTATGTAAAACCATGACATAAAGTTATAATAAAAACAACTAGAATTCTAACAATACATTATTAATTAAGTGTAACAAAAAAAAAATGTTATGGCGAATACATATACTGTATCTAATTAGAAAGAGAAAAAAAAATTACAACATTTATAAACCGGAATTAATAAGACACTCTTAACGATATTAATAGATAATACTAGGTGTTAGATTTATATTAAAATCTCTATCAATGGACGATTGGTATTGTTTTATAGAAATTTCACATTTATATAAAATTATTTCTTGTAAGTAAAAGTATAAAACACGTTCAATTATTAACTAACTCCAATTATCAATTTCTATATCAAAAGAAAATTATTTCTGCTTAAGAGAGTGTATTATTATACTTATTGTATAATGATCATAGCAAACAGCCATTAATAAGAATTAATTAAGGTTAAAATATTGATTAATGATTGTGTGAGTGTGAGTAAACATACCAAAGAGGAAGGGTATCATTGAAACCACGTAGGGAGACAAATCTGCAGTGGACCACTATCTCATCAAATCAAGTATAAAGATCTCTCCAAAACCAATCTTTATATTGTTCTATATAAGTCAACAGCTGGTTGTAAAAGGAACAAACATTAACAAATAAAAATTTTAAAAACGAACAATTGCATTTTGTCAATGACATATAAGAATTTAATTCCGGATTATACTATACAGTATAACCTCTATAAATTAATACTCGATAAATTAATACCTCTATAAATTAATACATTTTTTGGTCCTAAATTAGTATTTCGGTTCAATTAATATATCGATAAATTAATAACTCTATAAATTAATAAAATATCACGGTCCCAACAGTATTAATTTATAGAAGTTTTACTGTACTTCCTTTGTTTCCGTTGAAGTGTCATTTCAGATTTTAAATTTTATTCAAATTCAAATGTCGTTTTATACTTTAATTTAAAGCAGATGTTTGATAAAAACAAAAATATTTTATCCTTATTGTTTTAATGTTTTGATTAATGAAGTTTATTAAACATATTAATAAAAAGTAAAATATAAAATTTAATTATTTTATATTTGTTTATAAAAATTAAAACAACATATAACTCAGAGAAAATACATAATAATTATTTTATAGTAATTTGTAATATCAGTTTCGTAATTAATACTGTATATGTTTATTTCGTGTCTAGCTGCAGGTCAATCGATTAACATTCATAACATTTAGTGATGCCGAGACTTGAGAGGCTGTGAAGATTCTAATTGATGGCTGTTACAAGTTTATTTTGTTAAGGAACAGCTTTGGTAAAGATCCAAAAAATAATGTTTCCAAATAACGAAATTAATACTAACTAAGTTTTGCAAAATTACGGATGAGATATTTTTTGAATATTTTTAAAAGCTCTCTTTCTTTTACTTATGTAAAAACCCAAATATACAAAGTTCATTGTATCAGTCGCAGTGCTGTGATTATATATAGTGTTTTCAGTTTTATCAAATAAATATTTTTGTCTTAAGATCGAATCCAAAAATATCATGCATGCAGTTTGATAAATAGCAGGACTAAATTACCTGATTGATACAATGTCAAACAGCCTCTCGAGAAAGACATATCTATAATCTAAATGATACAAAATATATTTTATGTTATGTTACGAGATAGCATAATAATAGTTTCTTTTAATTGATTTAACGTTTATATATTAACATCTATGAGATCTTCCGTGTAATACCTCCTTTTTGGATATATAGAATAATGGTGCATGTCGTAATATGTAAAGTAATTGGTTTAATTGCTATTACTATCAAAATACATTTGGTTTTAGGAAAATCTTAAATGCAAAATTTTCACGTTTAAATTTGATATCGATATCAAAATTTTAACCTATATATTGATATCAAATATTCTTTATTTACTTTAAAATAAGTGTTTTTGTATTACATTGAAACACAAAAGAGAAAAACAAAAAAAAAAACATTACAAGAAGAGCTTATATATAGCGAAAGAAAACTTAGATTACATAACTCAAATTAAAGAGATAACCTAAATTTCTTATTATGTCATAATTTTCACTATCATACGAATTGAGAAATAATATTTAAAAAATAGCATAGTAATATTGCACTACAAAACTTTCAAGCCTTTCGATATAACGAACCAATTATCGGACAAATAGGGAATCCACAATTTGGTGGTGAATTAATAAATGTAGAAAACCATTAACACGAGCGGTGGAACGTTACGCCCCGAAATGTCATCTTCTACACCAATCCAATATTTTTACTAGCACGATTGAGCCATGTGAAACTCTGAATCCATGGTCTAACCATAACCGCCAAAATACTTTTTACTACTGTACAACCATGCACAACTAAGTTTTTTATTTTTTTTAATTATCTCGACATCTCGTATATGAAATTTGCATGTGTAGTTCCGCGAAAATCCGGAGAACAAAACACGAGTCTTTAAAATAATTTCGAATCAAGTTCGTCTGCCATCCAAGTCGCATGTGAAAGACGTCTCAAAGACTCTCTAACTCCTTCCGAAAAATTTACTAGTTTGTGGATTCCTGTGTGACAACTACACTTTTAGTATAAAACTTATAATCTCATGCTTTAGTTTGGTACTAACCATTATGTCACTTCAAAGCTAGGAAATTCACCTTTGCCAGAGCTAAAATTATAGATGCATATACAAGCAAGAATTCTTTCTTCAAGCTCCAAACCAGGGTGTAGAAATTGTGCTATCTCATTAAGTAAGACTTCACATGCTGAGTATTTTAAACTATTTGGACCTTTTGAAATCTCTATACTTAGCCATGCAATGGCTATAAGACATGCCTTGGAAACACTCTTTTTTTTACTCTTCAACCCTTCTTGTAAACCACAAAACGTGGATTTGCCTGTATCAATAACGATTTAATAATCCTTAAATATACAATTAAGGAAAATATCCGTAGATGCAAGATATGATCCTTTTCCTTAATTCAAACTATCTCCCGCAGTGTGGCGGTTTATGAGAAGATGAATCCCAGGATACAACTACGGCGAGACCGGTTTCACATCACCCGAAATCCGGAATCTACGAACTATAAGTTCTACGACATACTCTTGAGACTCTAACAACTTAGAGACTAAACAAGTGAGGGATTTAATTACGCTTGATCATTTAATTAATATCTATCGATCATTAATTTAAATCGATCGCTCATCGTTTAATCTAGCTTATCGTTTACTTACCGGCTCAGCGTTTCGATCAGTTAACGGTTGTGTTTGGATCGCTCTACGTTTCACCACTCGGTTACGTTCACCACTCGGGATCGATACTCGATCGCCACTTGTTTTCTTTCTTCTCTTTCTCTTTCTCTCTCTAAGAATATTTGTTATGTTTTTGTATTGTGTTATTAAATGAGAGATCGAGAAATCTATTTATAGACTTGAGAGAGTACATAATACATCATGCATGACATCAAAAAGTTAGGTTGAGTGGAGATGTCCTCATGGTGAGTTGAATAATTCTATCCAAGTTCCAACAATCCCCCACATGAATAGAATCAACTCTAAACATATGACTATAAACAGACTAGACTGACTTGACAGACTAGACTGACTTGACAGACTAGACTGACTTGACAGACTCGACTATCAAGAGTATAAACGAAAAATAATTGTGTCTGAGATGGTAGCAATTTTTCAGCCTTGAACCACTCATTGTTAATATCTATCGGGTTTACTTGGCCGGGAGGTGAACATGATGTCTTGAACCACCCAAATTTTAATGTAAACCGAGACAACAAGTATAACCCAGCTTCTTTTTCTCGTAGAACCAAGTTCTCTATTGAGTTCGTTTTGGCCTTTTCCTGGTTTTTCATGAGTGAACTTAGAGAATATAGCCTGAAATACTCCTCTAGAAACGGCCTCATTTCACACTCACAAGGTGATTTGCCATTAGTCATTGTTTTCAGAAGTTTCCTGTAAGAACTCCACTGATATTTCAAAGACATCAGCTCAAATCATTAAAAGCATTGCTTATCCTTTATACATACATGAAGCACTGTTTATCATCCTAGGAATTGGGCTGTGACTTTTTAGTCTTACAGTGTTCCAGAGAGATTTTGTTTGAATTTGTTTTCCCTTTGAACCTAAATCTTGGGATCTCCAGTCATATAGGTGGGGTTTCCATCAAACGTCCTCTTTAGTTATAGGCTTTAAACCCATTCCTCTTGATGATTTTACAACTTGATCTCGAGTTAAGCCTTTGGTAAATGGATCCGCAAGGTTATCAGCTGATTTGATATAATCTAGTGTAATTACACCACTAGAGATCAAGTGTATAATGGTTTTATGTCGTCTTCTGATATGACGAGATTTACCATTATAGAGAGTATTTAGTGCCCGGGCTATAGCCGATTGACTATCACAGTGTACACGTAATGCCGGCACTGGTTTCTCTCACATTGGAATATCTTCCAAAAAATTTCGAAGCCATTATGCTTCTTCTGCGGCTTTTTCTAAAGCTATAAACTCAGACTCCATGGTTGATCTGGACAATAAAGTTTGTTTCGCAGATTTCAAGGATACCACTGCACCTCCTAGAGTAAACACATATCCACTTGTGGATTTCGAATTTTTTGAGTCGGATATCCAGTTTGCATCACTGTATCCCTCAAGAATTGTGGGTTCTTTACCATAGTGCAACCCATAACGTTTTGTGTATCTTAAGTAATTTCAGACTCTGGTTATGGCTTTCCAGTGTGTATGTCCTGGATTGCTGGTATAACGACTTAGTACATTTACTACATGTACTAACTCGGGTCTTGTACAATTGGTTAAGTACATTAGACTTCCGATAGCCCGTGCATACTCTATCTGTGAAACCCCTTCACCTGAATTTTTGGTTAAGTGAAGTTGAGAATCAACAGGAGTTTTTGCGGTTCCATTTGAGTAGTTCTTGAAATGTCTCTAGAAATTTTGTCAGCATAATGAGCTTGTGACAGTATAATCCCTCCGAAGTTCTAGTTAATTTGAAATTCCTAGAATGATATTTTTATAATTGCTTAAACCATGTCTTCATATGTTAAATTGTCCAGAAGCATGTTTTAGTCTGCTGAATTGATATCTTTTAATACTGCCAATGATAAGCAATATCATCAACAAGTTCAAGCATAACAAAATATATACCCATGTACGATTACTTTTTGATATATATGCATTTGTTCCCACATTCATAAATGCTGATCCATTCGACATCATTACTTTTGTCAAATTTTTCATGCCATGCTTTTGGGGCTTGTTTTAGTCCCATACAGTGACTTTTACAAGTCTGCAGGACTTTATGCTCTCTGACCTGTGAATCAACAAACCCTTCGGGTTGTTTCATGTAATTCCTCCTCTCCAAATCACCGTTTGAGGAAAGCGGTTTTACATCCATTTTGATTGTATTTCCTGGTTTCTTAAAGCTGCAAGATTCCAATAAGCATTCTGATAGAAGTTATTCTCTCACCGGAGAATAAGTGTCAAAGAAATCAGTCTGACCTTCTTTTTGCTGGGAATTCCTTGCACTATCAAGTCTTGCCTTGTACTTATCAATTGAGCCATCGGTTTTCAATTTTGTTTTGAAAATCCATTTACACCCTAGTGATTTAAACCCTTCTGGTAGGTCCGGTTTATTTCCCATTGTATGATTTTTTGCATAATGGAGTCGATCTTCAACTTATTAACGGCTTCTTTCCACGGAAGGGCGTCTGATGTAGACATGGCTTCAACGAATGTTCCTTGTTCATTTTCTAAAAGAAACACTATCAAGAAGTCACGCCAAATAGATTTTTCCTTCCGAGCCCGTTTGCTTCGTCTAGGTTCATCTTCACTTTTTCGTTTCAATTTAAGAAGTTCCAGAAGTGTCCTTCCCTCATTTTCTTTCCTATCATCACGTGTTCGTTTAGGATTTTGTTTTATCTTACATGGAAATCACGTGTTCAAAGAAAAAGCATTTCTTGATTCCATGGTTGTATTAACATTGTATAATCCGGTTACGTCTGATTTATGAAACCAGAAACCGATAAGCACTACTGTGTGTGCATATCCGATGAAAAATACCATCCACACGTCTTTAGGTCAGATTGTGACCCTTTTAGGAAGTGGCACTTCGACTTTTGCCAGACACCCCCACACTTCAGGTATTTGTACGAAGGTACAATACCCTTTCCAAGTTCATATGGAGTTTACCAGTGACTGTGTGCGTATATTTTGTTGAGGATTTATTTTGTGGTAAGCAATGCTTTCCCCCCACATGTTCTGGGATAACCCAATTCCTGCAACATTGCATTCAATAATTTCTTTTAAAGTTCGGGTTTTTTTTTCGTTCCGCAACTCCGTTAGACTCTGGTGAGTAGGGAGCGCATTGTTTGATGTAATATATGCCCATGTTCTTGACAAAATGCATTAAAATGGTCCATCATATTCAACCTCCTCTATCCACTTCTAACTATATTAATATGTTTTTCGAGTGATTTTCAACTTCGAGCTTATATCTTTGAATTTTTCCAAAACTTCATATTTACTATGTAACAAATTATACATAGCAATATTTTGGTACATCATCAAATGAAAAGTCACAAATTTTTTACCCACCTCGAGTTTAAAATTTAAAATCACACAGAAAATCTGTGTGAATTAGACCAAGAGGTTCAATTGTTCTTTCTACACGAGAGATGGAGTTTTTTGTGAGTTTTCGCCTGTACGCATAGCTTCACATTTTCTTTGCTTTGTTTTTACATTTTGGTATTAGGTTCATAGTTATTAGTTCTTTGTATTGACTTATAGTTAACATGTCTAACGTTCAATGCCAATGTTAATGACTCAAGCAAATAAGCAACTGGGTCATTCTTATTAATTGAAACCTTCGAAACATATTTCAACACATTGGACAGAAGCAACATTATCAACATGGAACCAGAAGAACCATGCGGAGGACATCTCAACATACACATCTTGACAATCCCCCTTCACATATCCCTTAGCCCAAGTACACACCACTTCCTCAGAACAGTTTTATCAGACTCGAAGTTGACAGCAATCCAGCCTTCTCATGCAGTAGTAACGGAGATTAAGTTATTTCTGCATGTTAGGCACATGTTTCACATTGGCTTAGAGTCACTCACTCCTGAAGTCAACTTAACGCACTACCATGCCTTCGACCAACAATCCTGAGAATGCTGGCTTCCCCATGAACAATTGTGTCTTCCACTACAAGAAAACAGGCTATTGCGACGGAAAATTTGCGACGGGAATAATTCGCAAATTTGCGAAGAATTTTGCGACGGAAATCCAGTTTCACTCGAAAATACCGCGCTGATTTTGCTGAGAATTTGCGATAGGAAAATACCCTTCGTATTTGGCGATGCTTTTGCGACGAAATTTAAAAATCGCAAATTGCGAGGGAATTGCGAAGAACTTTGCACGGGAACTTGTTTCCATCGCAATTTCCTCGCAAATTTGCGACCGGATTGCGATCTGGTTAGAAAAATAGGTAGAAAATTAGAGTGAAACACGTTTTAAATTGTGTTACCTATTTTTTGCGAGAGGCGCCGTTTTCCTCGCCAAATACGTCGCAATTAGACGCAATTCCATAGCAATTCTCTCGCAAAAATTTTACAAACAAATCTATAAACTACGTAACGCGAGGATTCTCATTTCACAAACAAACAAAAACTAGCTTAACAAAAAAAAAAACAGAGAAAATACTAAAAAAAAAAAAAATCGAGATATCGTTTCTGAAGTTAGAAGAATGGCGTCGCAGAATGAAGCATATGCATTACAAGTTGGACTGTATAGATCGAAAAGATCCGGAGACAAGAGAAGTGCGAAAGAGTATCGTGTCGGGTTGCGAGCATTCATCCACCAGGCCATACAACCCATAATCCGAAGGGTGACGGTACATATCTGTCCATGTAAAATTCAAGAAACATCAATATTTGGATATTGTGATATTGAGAAGCAT